>CM067320.1:81915788-82128773 GCA_034231615.1 Meghimatium bilineatum
AGCCAATCTGGGCAAACATATAGGGCATTTATTACAATTTTTACACAGAGCATGCTGATAGCCAATCTGGACAAACAAATAAGGACAGTTATGTTCTACATACAGCATTATGACAACATCATCATTTATATGAAATGCTCAGAAATTCATGCAGCAGCTAACACACTGTTGACAAATTTAGCATCACATTGTTTATAGTGGTAGAATAACATACAACTTAGTCATGTGTGGTTAATAAATGGGAGATTCATGTACAGGCCAGGCAACTCAACAAATGTAGTCTCTAATTAATGAGAAATTTACATAGGAAAATGATTCAGTGACAAATCTGAAGAGCAGTGACCTAGGGAATGGTGAAAAAAATATGTATGGAAATATAGTCTGCAACAATGTAGTATAGATCATGCGGTATGAACCTCCCACCCAATTTGGAGTTTGACTTTCCAAAATTTGAAATCTGATACACAAGACTATTACAGATACTAGACTATTGATTGACTAGATGCAAGACTATTATAATACAGACAAGAGTACCACTTGTTATTGCTGTTGTCGATATCCAAATGCTTATGAGCAATTCTACTCTTGTCAGCACATTGTCATTCTTTAAAAAGTGCAGGTCTTCTAAAGTTGACTTGGTGATAAATACAGTGAGCTAGTGAAGAGTATTTTTCCTGGCAGTTGAAAGGTAAGGGCAGTCAATAAGGTATTCCATCATTTCATTGGGTGACTGTCTCTTGAAGATACAATAATGTGTGCTATGAGTGGTAGTACTCTTGGAAGATGTTGTGCTGCTTTATGAAAAGGATGGAGTACATATGAGGAAACCAGAGTACAACAAAGTCAATCCTCCATGCCTTTTAGACCATTTTCACGCACTATGGTTACTATCTAAATGTGTCATGTATGCATGGATCACATAGCAGTGTGGACAGTCTTAAAACAAATTGTGCAAATCACTCTTGAGGAAGTACTTGATGATCAATTTAAGCCGTGCCATCCTAGATTTTCTGGGCAGTGTTAAATTCTATGCATGCCACATCCATCATTGAGGAGCATGGCCGCACGGTTTAAAGTGAACATAATTTACTATATGGTAGCTTCAAAATCAAAAGTAAGAGAATAGGTGCATGTCTTCCAGGAACATTTCTTACAATAGAAAATGTTCTTGATTGTAAAGCTTCACCATGAGACAGATGATGATGATAACACAAGTTGAACAATTAATTTCTGGTATTTCTGAGAATTGTTCATATTCGCAATAAAAACAATTAAAATACACACACACACACAAATGTAATAAATTTATAAACTGTATTTCTCCACATATACCACATGACAGTGAACAATATAAATTGAAGGTATGTTTTCCACAATCAGAACTTTTACTTCAACTTGCAAAGTCGTGTTTGTAAGAGAAAAACTTCTCTAAGTCTGCCCTGTAATAAGAATGTGACAACATTTTAAGGAAATAAGAGCTATTCACCAGCAATCAATAACATTGGGTTGACTTTGATGGTAGAGGGGTTAGTGAGTTAGTATCACAAACACAACTCACTCGACTTTACTTAATGTTCAAATTTGCTCCTGGTTCCAAGAGCAAAGAAGCCGACTGTCCACTTTTCTCTAGCAATGAGGTTAGATGTAAAATAAAGCAACTGCCAATACAGTATATATATAAATATATATATATATATATATATATATATATATATATATATATATATTATATATATATATATATATATATATATATATATATAATAAAACATTGGTAGCTATCCTATCCAAGACATAGTAATCAATCAAGCATTTTTGGACAATACATTACTTTCTAAGCAATACTTTACATCAGTAGGTTGCCATTCATCCAGCTCTGTGGCAGCGTGGTACAGATCGCATCCGTTGGGGCCAAGGTATTTTCTCGAAACTCGCCTTTGACAAATGTGGATCCAGATCGTTCAGAAAGCAATGGCAAACTACTGGACTACTGCCAGAAAAATCACTCAAGCCATAAAATGCTGGTTTGGTGGCTACATCCTGTATAGGATATGCTACCAAATTTTACCATTACCTTCGAAAAGGTCTGTTCGCCAAAATGCCTGTAGCAATACAGGATGTATCTCAAATACTGTTTATTTATCAGTGGGCATGTAGCCTAGTTGATAGTGAACTTGCTTACTATCACCGGGTTACATACAGTGTGTCAGGTTTTAAACCCCCTCCGGACACAAAATATAAGGGTCGTGATTTCTCGCCTGACACAATCGCTCCTCCAGTCGACCCAGCTGTAATGGGTACCTGAGGCATGGGACATTCCTTTAATGAATAGCAGGAAAATTTAAACCACCAAATATCATCTACTGGAACAAATATGGAACAATAACTTCATTGTAAGCAGCCAGATGTCGAAGAATACCCATGATGACTCACTACTTCATTCAGTGAATGAATTCTAAAAACAACTGATATTTCATGTTAACACATTCACTACTATGACCCTCAGATCGAAATATTAAGTTTTTCACCATGGCCATAAATCTCATACAGAGCCTTAAATTTTTACTGTAGTAAAATTTGTGTAATTTTTCACAGCCCTATTCTGTTCTGCCCAAGTCTTTCATATAATCAGTACCATTGTAAGAGAACATGGATCTACCAATTTTATAACGCACAAGTTCTCCAAATAAGTTCGAAAACTAAAGATTATTTGGGGTAATTTCTTGCTTAGCAGGAATAAAATGTGTATTTTTATTAACTACAAAGACATACTTTTTAGATAGGTCTTCCACATCTCCATATGATGTTATTTTTCACAATTACAACCTGTTTAGCTATTTTGGGGCGGTGTCGAATTAAGAAAGTAAGTCCTTCCAAAGATATGTCTGGAGAAGGACTTTAAAGAAACATCATGAGACAGGACGGTTAGAAAACATCTTGAAAGCTACTTAGCAGAATACATGTGAGAAACACTGAACACCATTTGATGTCATTCTGGATTCAATAAAGGGCTGCTGGCCAGTGAAACAGAATGTATCCTGTGTTCTCTAATTCTATCAAGTCACCTGCTGTTATATTTTGTTTCATGTTAGTTTGTTTTGCTGAATGTGTATGCGCACTATACAGGAAAGTACCACATTTTAAAACTGAAAATCTGCCAATAGCAGATGTTTCAGGTCATTGGCGTAAATAGAATGGCGACATAAATCGTATCTCCATTCTTTGAATTACATCCTGCAGGAAATCTAGTAGGATTTTGGTCCTGCTATAAGAGAGATCCAGCAAGATTGTGAGAATGAATGATGAAGAAGAAATAGCAAATCACAGCTGAAGACGGATGAATCAGGACATTGGCAAAAATACAACAGTGACACTAAGCATTTCCATTCTCTGGACTACATCCTGCTAGAAATCTTGTAGGACTATTGTCCTGCTACAAGAGAGAACCAGTGGGATTTTGATAATGAACGCCAGAGAAGAAACAGAAAATCACATACAAAATCAATAAAAAAAAAACCATGTTCTCTTTCATTCACTACTTAATGAATTATGAAGGAAAATAATTTATATTTCACGTAAATGAATTATGAATTAAGGAAAATAATTTATATCAAGTGAATAAGTATGGCTTGAGCTGATCGAGCAATATACCAAACAAAGATGTCTCAAAGTACACACACACACACACACACACACACACACACACACAGCTCTCAAATAGACATAGAAGTCTGTTTTGTATCTTGATCCCCAGCAAAAGTACTTATATCCTAGCACACACAGACGTTTCTTGCTGGGTGACTAGACCACACAGATAATATTTCCAACTTCAAATCTACTGTCTAGCACCATGTAATAATTACCACAATCAAATCCTCAAATTTTGTCAAGCAAGTCAGAAATGGCCAGAAGAGGCTAATAAGGCTGACTGGAATATTTTCTAGAATACAATTTGGCCACTTGTCATCTGGTGTAGAATACTATCATGTTCAAGGACCACCGTGATATATGCCGTAACATTCACTACATCGCCAGATTTTTTACTTTGGTGATAGCAGCTTGTACTTACAAGCTGGACCCGCCTATTTATTGCGTACATGCTTAGATGATCCAGAACGAGACACGTCCTCTTTAGAAGCACTTCCCCTTCTTCCAGATACCCCTGGAGTCAGACCTGATAAAATGCTGCCCTGGACTTGTCCAATTGACATATGAGGTGCTTCTCGCTGCAGGTCTGAGGTGGCAGGAATGCCTTGGTGCAGCCGTGTGCTTGTTCTACGCTCCCTTTCTCGAGATAATGGCCGAGGTGAAACGTCTGAAAATTACATATATTTTCTTTGTTAAAAATGATAATTTAGAAATGTAATTAAAATTTTGCACAGAAGAACATGAATGCTGATATTTCAGCTGCCAAACCTGAATTTAATACATTTTTAGGAAATACACCAATCAATATAAGGTAATACTGCGTGAAACGTAACAACAATAGTACTTACGTAGAACACAGGTTTTTAGGAAGTTCCACTTGAACACGGCGGACTATCACTAAAACTAAGCGGTTATGAGGTGTAAACAAGGAAACATACAAATTACAATACACAAACCTCATGGTTTCAAGACCTAACGTTTCGAAACGTTGAAAATGTCTTCTGTATTGTAATTTGTATGTATTTTTGTTTACACCTCATAACCCCTTAGTTTTAGTGATAGTCCGTCGTGTTCAAGTGGAACTTTCTAAAACGTGTTCTACGTAACTACTAAAAATACACTTATTGTATACTGTTTATTGTTCTGTTTTATGTGTGGTTATTGTTGTTTCTGTGTGTTTATTGTTGTTTTATGTGTGTGTGTTTATTGTTGTTTTATGTGTGTGTGTGTTTATTGTTGTTTTATGTGTGTGTGTTTATTGTTGTTTTATGTGTGTGTGTTTATTGTTGTTTTATGAGTGTGTGTTTATTGTTGTTTTATGTGTGTGTGTTTATTGTTGTTTTATGTGTGTGTGTTTATTGTTGTTTTATGTGTGTGTGTTTATGTTTTGTTTCTATGTGTTTATAGTTATGTTTTATGTGTGTGCGTTTATTGTTCTGTTTCTGTGTGTTTGTTATGTTTTATGTGTGTGTGTTTATCGTTCATAAATAAATAAAATAATATAGTATAAAAAATAAAACAATATAATTGGGAACTAGGAAAAGTATTGCTGAATATGAAAATGTTATAAAAGGATCCACTATATAGGGATTCTACTATAGCTGAAACCAATGTGTAGAACAATCATTGGCCCGGTATATTGATGAATATAAATAGGAGCAGGTGACCCTATTAAATGAATGGCAGAATGCAGTAAAACCATATTGGTAGATAATTAATCTATATATAAAATAGGTTAAGTACCATGTATGTATAAGCACTTCTCTGTACCATGTTTGACAGAGAGTCTACAACAGAACAAACGCATGTTTTGACCATAGGGGTCGTTATCAAGATGGGACAAATAAAGAAAAGGACTCCAATTATGTAGTCTTCAATAACTAAATGTAAATGTGAGAATGGTAAATAAGAAAAAAAACACAATACAAAAATGTGAACTCGCATGAAGATGCAGCATATAACAGAAAAATGAATTCAAACACAATAATATAATTGATAGTTAAATCTGCATGATGACAATCAGTGCTCAGGTGAATATTGTTTCAATAGGTGTAGAATATGTAATGTAGAAAAAAAGCATTACAAATACAACCATTTTTTCACTCCAATGAAAAAATAATGCAAGAAATACAGTGATTGCAAAGAGAACAGATCTCCAACACAGACACAACTTTTTTTTAAACATTTATTGATTTATGTTGAGTGATATCACAACAATAGACATGTACATCTGTAAGGAGATATCAAACAAATTCAATAACAAAGATCATATATTGCTTGCACACATTTCTCAACAGCAACCAACAATAAAACAAGATGACTTGTCGAGTACCTTATTAAAAATGTTGAACAAACTTGGAAATGAGATGTACACATTTTTTTTTTGCATTGTAAATAGTAATTGTAAAATTGACCACAAGAAAACAGGCTACTTCAGAATCCCATTCAACTTTAATTGTTACTTCCAAAATATGGTATAGATTGTATTACACTAGGCAAAGTGCTGATTAAACATGTTCCCAAAAAAAAGTACACCCTGCTAGTTGGTCCAAATGATTACGGTTAACCATTATATTTGTGAAATTGAGTTATGATTTTAAATGAGCATTTAGGACAAAAGGTGAACAATTGCTCCTTGGGTAGTTGAATTTACCCAGTTCTAGGATCTTACAGGTGTAGTGGGTAAGCAGTTCGCTTTGTGTTCAAAAGGTCACGGATTCAAACCCCACATGGGACATCTTGTTCACGAAGTGGATTTTTTTCAAAGACCACTGGAGATTATAGCATGAAACTATGGAGCTACATGTTATGAGTATTCCTCTCAGCAGGAGACGTGCCGATTCGTTGAGACCTATTGGGTAGCCCACGTACACTTAATGTAATCCTTTACGCCATTTCAACCTTTTGTACTAGGACATATTGGAGGTCTGTTGCAGCCAACCTTTGTTGCGGAGACAACACTTGATGATGATGACTAGGACATGTTTGTACCTAAGAGATAAGGCAAAGATCTACCATTCTGAACACTGCAATCTTATTGCATAAACCTGCTAGTACAAGTAGCATGTTCCACAATTGAGTCATCACTCACATACAAGCTACAGGTTCCACAAAAGAGTCATCACTCACACACAAGCAACAGGTTCCATAATTGAGTCATCACTCACGTACAAGCTACAGGTTAAATAATTGAGTCATCACTCACATACAAGCTACAGGTTCCACAATTGAGACATCACTCACGTACAAGCTACAGGTTCCACAATTGAGTCATCACTCACGTACAAGCTACAGGTTCCACAATTGAGTCATCACTCACATACAAGCTACAGGTTCCACAAAAGAGTCATCACTCACACACAAGCAACAGGTTCCATAATTGAGTCATCACTCACGTACAAGCTACAGGTTAAATAATTGAGTCATCACTCACATACAAGCTACAGGTTCCACAATTGAGACATCACTCACGTACAAGCTACAGGTTCCACAATTGAGTCATCACTCACGTACAAGCTACAGCTTCCACAATTGAGACATCACTCACGTACAAGCTACAGGTTCCACAATTGAGACATCACTCACGTACAAGCTACAGGTTCCACAATTGAGTCATCACTTAAGTACAAGCTACAGGTTCCACAATTGAGTCATCAGTCACGTACAAGCTACAGGTTCCACAATTGAGACATCACTCACGTACAAGCTACAGGTTCCACAATTGAGTCATCACTTAAGTACAAGCTACATGTTAAAGTTAGTTGTTGGATCATCATTACTGCAAACTGGACATGCCCATAGTTGCTCCAATCTCTCCCTGAGTGTATCTGCCATAGCATTTCTGTTGACAGTACTGGTCCTCCACTGGTTGACCATCATTCATCTGCACCCTCCAAAATGTTCACTTCTAGTGACATCACATTTCACACCCTGTTCTTTAATCCTGGACATCAAAACGGAATCATCATACGCACTAGTCTCACTCTCGCATGCTATATCTCTTATGGAGTTCAAAACGTCAGCTCGATCCATTGCCCCTTCGTCCTGTGTCACAATCGCGCTTAACACCAGTTGATCTGCTCTGTCATTACCTCAAACACCCACATGTCCCGGCATGAAAATAAATGTAACTACTTTCAACCTCACCTTTCTCACTGCCTCGATCCACTGTTCACGAACGAGACCCCCTTTCATAATCATGCTCAGTCACTCAAGATGCAGCCCTGTATTGCCTTCTGTGTGCCTATCCATTTAATGCCCTGGTCAGTGCCATAATCTCCATGGTCATACTCGTAGTCACAGCAAAGGCCCCACTCTCCTCCCTGATATTTTTACCTGCTCACTTATCAGTGAAGGCCCCAATCACTGCAAACATGTCTAATCACAGATCCATCAGGGTATATAATAACATCCCTCTCTTTGGTATTCTCACATTCTGAAAAGCCTACACCTCTTGCTCCACAGTCGTGTGACACCTTTTTCTGTATTCATTCTCTGTATTTTCTGCTAAGTGATATTACTAATCTCAAACACGTTTCAAAATCTGTGGGTAGACCTATCCATTCTGCACCTGCTGCCACATCTTGCAATCTGCACACACTTTGGATGATATCCTCAGCACGTCCCATTCTCGGCTTCCCTCTCTTAAGACATTTTCCAAAATTGAGTCATCACTCACATACAAGCTACATGTTCCATGATTTAGTTACAACTCACATACAAGCTACATGTTCCATGATTGAGTTATAACTTACATACAAGCTACAGGTTTAATAACTGAGTCATCACTTGTGTTTAAGCTACAAATTCTACACATGAGCCATCACTGGCATACAAGCTACAAGTTAACCATCACTAGTAGTCATGAAATGGATGACTAAATCTACTCACAAGATGTTATATCAGAAGAAATAACAATAGTGACCTACAACAATGAAACAACGATATGTTATTATGTGATGATTCATTATGAATCTCCATTTAAAAATAACTTGCAGATTAGTCAAATCAAATAGAACAAGGACAGCAAAAACTGGCACCATGTTTTGATCTAGCATTATACAAATACACACATTGTCCAGTCATGCGAAACAAATTGTTGAAGAGTTTAAAACTGCCAAAATTCATTAGTCCATGATGTAAAAATAGTTTTACACTCAACATTCAATATCCAAGAGGGAATATGCATGTACCATAGAACATAACATTTTTTTAGCGAGGATATATTATGAGCAATGACATGAACACAGAAGAAATATACAAAACAGCAGCTCTTCATGAAGTGATTAAAAAAAAAAGCCAAATTGATCAAAGAATAGCATTAACATGTGATCATATCAGAAGATATTTCATTCATCCAAACTCCAAACTCACCAAACAAAAACAAATATTTTACATGTTCAGTTAACATTACAGTATTTTCTGTGCCAAAAAACACTGCCACTCCTGCATGCACATTTTGCTTTGACAATAGCCAGCTATCTCAACTACCCCGGTAATTCCAACATTAGAACATAATATGAATAGTTCCTACAAAGCTAATATACATTCTATTGCAAAAAATACCCTACAAGATCATAAAGAGGCATGAAAAAAGTCAACAATTCCATACAAAGAATGTACATATGTACAATTACATACTTGAACAAGTGGAAAACAAAGATCTGTACAAGGATACATATTTTCATAAGCAAAGAATATGGCAGTCTGTCACCACTGTAACGTAACAATATAACTGAATACAACAGGAGACTTGAACCCAAACACTCATCATCTGTTATGGTGAACTCTATGGCACGGTAATTTGCGACCAAAAATTAGACATTTTCTTTGTTCAAGTTGATAATATGATCCGAAGATTAGGTTACATTTACATGATGAATATATTTACAAATATTTTATGGCTGTTTTACTATCAACATTTATGTGACGTGTCCTTTACAGATGTCCTCACTACCATTCTGTACGCCTCTCAGTTCTGCGCAAGCTGCCTAGCCTCTTCCAATGTCCTGTTCAGAAGGACTTTGATATTTGTTGTGATGTACCAAGAAATATCTTAAATCTATATAAATATCTTATAACACTAAGTAAAGTTGGTTGTCTTCAAGATTTGTCAATCAACCAAGCATATATTTTTGGCTGTTGTGATTTTCTAGGCAATATTTATATTCAGACTTTAGACCCTAGCACATTAGGGTTGTGACGTGCTCAATACACCTTAGCCGCAGCATGGACATAATGTGACACGATGTAATATATTTAGAGCATAAGTTTCATAATCATTATCAATGTACATTTAATAAAACAGAAGAATCTAGAAATGCTCTGACCACAGTCTGGAATGCCGTTAGATAAAACCCACACTGTAACACAGAAAACCAAATGTTGTGTGTATCTATGGTTTTGATAAACATTCTTCTCATGGACAGAAAAGTTGTGGAAAAACTAAAGATATCAAATTATATATAAAGTAACAAATCAAACATTGGTATATAATGAGTACATTTATAGATCAATAGAAGGTGGTACTGCTAGTAGAACATAATGGAAAATAATACTCACGTGGAAGACAGGTAATGAAGTCCTACTGAATGACGACTAAAACACTACACACTATCACTAACGGATGTAAATATGGTACATACAACAACACAAAACAGAATATAATCTACAAATGACAATACACAGGACAAAGTCGACGTTTCGGACCAATGGGCCTTTTTCAAGATACGGACATAACATACAAAAATAAAAAAACCACAAGTAGAAATGAATGCGTATCTGAGTGAAATCGGATACCCCTACGGCATTTCACTCGGATACGCATTCATTTCTACTTGTGGTTTTTTTATATTTGTATGTTATGTCCGTATCTTGAAAAAAGCCTATTGGTCCGAAAATGGACTTTGTCCTGTTTATTGTCATTTGTAGATTATATTGTTTTGTTTTGTTGTATGTACCATATTTACATCCGTTAGTGATAGTGTGTAGTGTTTTAGTCGTCATTCAGTAGGACTTCATTACCTGTCTTCCACGTGAGTATTATTTTACATTTATAGATGTAAGATGGCAACGTAAACAATGTGATAAATTCAGAGATGTATTAATTATGATTTATATTTTATGATATATTAATTAAACCAGAGAGGGGTTTGAATGCTCATAAAAAACTTACTCTAAATATTGTGCAAGAATTTACAAAAATCATAAATTCAATCTTCATACCCATATTGTGTTATGAATGTCAGACATGGACACTAATTAAAGAAGAGAGAAAGCTTACTACCATGTTATATGAGATGTGTAACAAGCAGCAAACAGAACAAGAAGAGATATATGAAGACATTACAAGAGCTGTTGGAGCAACATCTGTGCTCAAATATATTGAAAAACGGGGACTGAAATGGTTCTGCCACTTAATGAGAATGAATCCTTATTGGCCAGCAGCAAGAGTAAACATGAAAATGGAAACTGCAAGAGCATACAACATGAAAAATGGAAACAAGAGGCAGTGGAAGACCAAGAAGAATGTGGAGAATGATGGAGTTAACTTTCTGAGATGTCACAATATTACTGGATATCTCGTGACCAAATGTGACATATCCCACAAACTGATCATTATTATTCTTCAGCATTCATTCTCAAACTCCAGCAGGATCTCTCTTGTAGCAGGACAATGATCCTACTACATGTCCTGCAGAATGTAGTCCAGAGAATGGAAATGTGTTGTGTCACCGTTTTATTTGCGTCAATGGCCAGACACATCCGTCTTCAGCTGAGATCATTCAATCATGTGACAGCAAAAGCAGAGAATAGGCGATAGATTAGATAGATTATGAACATGTTAGCTCTAAATATTTACTAATACAAGGAAAGTTTGATGGCAAGCTGAGCTAAGGAAGACAACACCAAAACTAAATATTACTAATACAAGGAAAGTTTGATGGCAAGCTGAGCTAAGGAAGACAACACCAAAACTAAATATTACTAATACAAGGAAAGTTTGATGGCAAGCTGAGCTAAGGAAGACAACACCAAAACTAAATATTACTAATACAAAGAAAGTTTGATGGCAAGCTGAGCTAAATAAAGACAACACCAAAACTAGAAATGAAACTTCAGGAAGAGGACAAGAAACATTGTGTAACCTGTATATCCACCAGACAAGAAATACTTATACTAGAAATCCATACCAGACAATTTTCCAATGTGGAGCTGGCACAAACTTACATCCATTGGTAAATTCAAAAAAATGATACTATGAATGGTTATAAAGCAGTAGTGTTCCCAAAACTTGTGATAGATTATAGGGAGTCAAGGATTCATTATTTTTTTTATATTTTAAAAATACCATTAAAATACATTCTTCCTATACATTGTGTTTCAAGCAGTTTTAGACCCCCCCCCCCCTTCCCAGGTAAACAAATGGAAATAGTTGATAATACCTGTATATAAAGATTTTATGTATTTCCATCCATGAATTATCAGAACTTTACTCTGATTGAATATCATTCATATTTTCTCTAAAGACACATCAATATACACATCATACATAATAATAATAGTACAAATCTACAGTATGTCACAGCTGAGTTAACATTTATCTACTACGAATGAGTCTTCTCATTCCTCTATGTAAATGTTATGGACAAGTTAACATATTATTTTTTTTATCTTTCCCCTCATTGCTAAAAATGATTTTACTATTAAATCGGCCAGCGTCAGTTTACATCAACTATTCCATCTATGCTGCATATTTTTCTAGTGTCAATAAAAAAGCAAGTATGATGAAAGATTTATTTTCGTAGGACAAGAGAAGGATTCAGGAACAGGGGAAAAGTAATTGGGGAAATAATTTAGCACAGCTGGGATCTGCTACTGACAAGAATATAGCAGATAAAGAGTTAAAACACATTTGTACATATTCCCAATAGCAATCATTGCTGCTAAAGATGTAACCCTCAATAAATGATTGAATTATCTCAGCTGTTCTTTGTGTCATCATACTGTTTAAATTATCTCAGCTGAATCTGTGACATAATCTGCATAATCTCAACTAAGGAATCTGTGAGATTTCACAGTAATGAGTAATGAGCTGACTTAATGTATTCTCACATGTGTACAAGGGAGCCGCATAGCGTTGTGGTTAGCGCACTGGCTTCGCATATGAGTGGTCCTGGGTTCATTCCCCAGTTGAGGCAGAAATGTTTTTCAGATCACAACGGTGCCCGGGTCGACTCGGCTTTAAATGAGTACCGGATTAATCCGGGAAGTAAAGACTGCAAGGGAGAGGAGATGGCTACCGCCCTCATTTGCAGAGACACTGAAATATGAGATCGCTAACATCTCGAACCCCTACAGCATTAATAAATGCTATGGGTTACTTTACTAAGGAGACTTCACAGTAATGAGCTGACTTAAGGTATTCTCACATCTATACAAGTACAAACATATATATATATATATATATACACATACATGTATACATAAAACTGTCACTCTTACTGGCTGAATTGATCTCAAACTATTTATGCAACTTCTACTGCACCATGACACACATTCAATTGTCTTGGCCTCATTTTGCCAATGAAATCAAGAAATCGACTGTGAGAGGTGAGACAGTGAAGTTGACAACATTGTGCAACTCTCCTTCACAACACTAATTCTCATCATGCAAGTCATTTTTTCATACTCATCAACAAAACGAAAAACGTATGACAAACAGAGTTATCGCCCTACTTTTTATCGAAAGTAAGATCCTAGCTACAGTTTTGCTTAATAGACTGCAGTCACACCTCAAAGCATTCCACTTAGGTTTCCTTCCTAAGAGTCAGTGTAACTTGACAAGGAAGAGGAACAGTTGACAGGATTTTTACTGCCAGACTGCCAGGTAACTACAGGAAAAGTGCTGGAATCAGAATATCACCTCATACACCACCTTCCGTGGACCTAACCAACATCTTTATACCACATATTGAAGACTATATTCAAATTCAGATAAATTTCTTATTATGTACAAGATGATGGTGAACTCATTCCCAATGACCAATGGTGTTAAACAAGGTTACGTCCTGACTCTTGTGCATAGTGTTTTCTTCTATGCTAAGGAGCATGTTCTGGAATAATATTTTTGTTTTCCTACTGGTAGTGGACTATCCAATCTTTGCAGAATGAAGTCAAAGTTGAAAAGCAAGCACACGCTGTTTCTGTCTTCTTGTTATCTGAGAACTGGGTATTCAATGCTACCAGTATATTTGGCATGCAGGAAGGCATGGACTTCTTTGTTTTGGCCTGCAATTATTTTGATCTTATCTTTAGTAAATCACAACCAACTGTAATACATCAACTAGCACCAATCACCGCTTACACCAAAGTCCCCATTACAGTTCAATGACATAATCTTAGCAATGCCAACCAGTTTTTATATAATACTAATAATAATAACAAGACCCACAACCCGTTAGGGTGCCACATTGGAGACTGCACAAAAAGCCAACCTGTTTTCATCCATTCAAGAGTAGAAAAATAATGCCCATGCAATTCTTTCATGTCAATCTTGTATTTTCTTTATCTGTATTTTCTCTTTGCACCTATGAGCATTTCCTCACAAACCAAGACATACATTTACAAGCAAGTCACCAACTCTGCAGCACTCTATCATATACCACAACAATTAACACGGATGTCACCTTTCTGTCTCCGTGCAAATGTCTGGATTCGGCATGCTCTCATTCTAGAAACTAAGGTCTACCATGAAGTTGTTCTGCCTCCACTGCTATATGCAACATGAGAATGAACTATCTCACCTTTACATAATGCAGTCAAAATTAAAAACCAAGGCATGCATTGTTCATGACTGGTTGTCTATACCAGAGGTGCAATGCAGCTTATCTCTTTTCACCGTTGGTGCCCATAAAATTCTTTGAAGTGTGACTGAAGGATCATATTCCTGACAAAGAGATCCTCAAAAAATTATCTAAGATGTAAAGCTTCTACTACCTTGCTGATCAGGTTTCAGCTTGATAGAGCTGGTCACATCATTCACATGTCAGACAAGAGTCTTCTAGACTGCTGTATTGTGAGTCCAGAAATAACATTTCACTGCCTACTTGAAGATATCTCTCAAGCATTGCAGCAATGACTCAAGTATGAGGGAAACCACATCTCTTGACAGCCAAACCTTGGGTGGTATGGCAAGATCAGTGTAGCTATTAAAAACTGTGAAAAGAGTACACTACAGGCAATTCGAAAGGGACAAAAATAAATGAAGTCGAAATGTTTCCTTCATCTCAAGACCATCATTTCTGTTGACACTGCAACTGATTTTTCCAAGTTGAGATTGAATTTCTGTCATTAAAGAGAATGATTGAACTTTTCAAACATCTGAGGGTAATGATTTAACTTTTCAGATATCTGAAGGTAATAATACTAATGCAAAATATGACTTAATTTTCCAATGACACGCTTCTCTTCTCTTACTTTACTGGTGATTTCAGAACTCCTGAGTTAATGATTAACCCTTTTGCCTTATTCTCAATATGTCACAGGATCGAATCCGGATCATGATGGCTAGCTTACAATGTTTATTTTGTAGGAGATCCATTGGGGTTTTTGCTTGAAGCTGCACAGTTATATGCTATAAGTGGTAATCTCAGCAGGCAGAGTGTCTCACTTCATTCAAGGGACAGAGTTCATATTGGAAACACAAGAAATAATAATAATAAGACCCATAACCCATCAGGGCCATAGGGGTGTCACACTGGAGACAGCACAAAAATACTCCAAACACCTCTATCCTTAGCCATTCTTAGAAAAATCATGCCCAGATCATTCCTTGATGTTATCAATCCAGGATTTTCTGTCCTCTTTTCCTCCTTCCAGCCTCAACTGTTTCTTGCAAAATAATTTTAGAAATCGAGTCGTGTCTCATTACATGTCGAAATCAAACAAGTTTAACACATTTCACCACTGCCAAAAGTGGTTCTTGATAACCCGCAAGTCTGTTGCTTTGCTGCCGGACAAATATATTGAAACCCCAAGTATAGTAAGCCAATCCTTTATGACATTTGAACTCCCATTCTTCCCCCCCCCCCCACTCTTATATTTGAATGATCTCAAACTATCTTGCTAATCATATTGATCAGCCTGAAATTACTATCATGTAAACATGCCATTTGTTCCAATCAAGTATACATAAATTATTCTTTAAAAAAACTGGCGGGTATATTCACAAATTCACATCATAGAGGATCATAGTTTAAACTACCGCCAAAGTAGGATATATCTGGCCACTAGCACAATTAAAATGTCGTTCTCTGGGCTACATCCTGCTGGAAATCTAGGATCGTTGTCCTACAAGAGAGATCCAACAGGGATTGAGAGCAAACACTAACATACGCAGTTCAAACCAACATAAAGTGCAAGTACACCCAACCAGATATTTCACAATACTAATTTACAGTAACTTGTTTTAAAACTACATACACACCTATAACCAATCAAGAGTGTGTAAAACATACTATCCAATCAAGGTGTAAGAAAAAATTTTGCCCAATCAAGGGTGTAAGAAATATTTATTGCCCACAAGAGTGTAAGAAATATTTATTGCCCATCAAGAGTGTAAGTAATATTCATTGCCCACAGGAGTGTAAGAAATATTTATTGCCCAATCAATAGTGTAAGAAATATGTATCGCCCACAAGAGTGTAAGAAATATTTATTGCCCATCAAGAGTGTAAGTAATATTCATTGCCCACAGGAGTGTAAGAAATATTTATTGCCCAATCAAGAGTGTAAGAAATATGTATCGCCCACAAGAGTGTAAGAAATATTTATTGCCCAATCAAGAGTGTGCGAAATATCTATTGCCCCAATCTGTAAGAAATATTGCTGAACTAAGTGAAGTTAAAAAAATATGTCCCTATCCACCTTCATCATAGAGTGCTACAGTCATTTAACACAAGGATTGGAGCTATGCTCCAGCACATATTAAGCTGTCACAACACATAAGATTGTTCATTTACTTGTGTACATCAATCACAACTCCAGTAGAAGTATATTTCAATGTTTGGCTTTCCCTTGTCCATCTGCTGACATGCGCTTCAACTTTGAACTGTCTGCTGTTGAAATTGGCACTGGCAGGCCTGAACCTTTAAAGCTGATTCGTCCGCCTGAAGATGGTGTAGCCAAGCGATCACTAGCTCGACTGTCACCTACAATAGCTTCCTGGGATTCTGATCCTTTTGTGGCCAATGAGAGCCGAAGTGGAATCCGTTCCTTTCCCCTGACTGATTGACCTCTAACATCTAAATGAAAGATGCAGTGGAATATAAAGAAAAGTGTCAGTGTGATAACAGTTATCACATGCTGTTGTCACTCAAATATCTAATGTCTTCGTGTCAGTCATGTCATACTCCTTATGTGATGTCAGTTCACATAAATGGAGATATCTCAAGCTGATTTAGTAAGCAGAATGAGTATGCACTAGAAGAATCAATCAACAAGCTTGGTTATTTGGTGAAAGCAAACGAATTCTAAGCTTCTCAAAATTATCAACCTCCTCCATGTATAAATTCAATGATAAAGCTACTCAGGAATCTACATAATGCATCATGCTTTGCTAGCAAAATTAGTTTAACTTCTACACTTCTGTATTTGTTCTTAAACTCCAGCAGATTACCAGGATATAGTCTGGAAAATGAAATGGTTTGTGTCATTGTTCACAGATTAACTGTGTAATCTGCATCTTTGACCATATATGGGATGGGACAGCCAACTCCACCTCAGTAGCCCTCTTATAACATGCATTGAAAGTAATCAGTATTGCTATTCTTTACTCCCTTCCAGGCCTGGCAAAAGAAGGGTATAGTTTAACTTAAATTAACATTTAAAATCTAGGGCAGGCTTTTACTTTTCTAGCATGAATAGAAATTAGATTGAATATTTACCAGACAAGTATGTACCCTGACAACCAGTGCACAAACAATAATCATAAACATGACCTAACTACTAAACAAGAATATTTACCAAACAAGTAAGTATGTACCCTGACAACCAGTAACAATAAACATGACCTAACTACTAAACAAGAATATTTACCAGACAAGTATTTACTCTTCTGACAACCAGTGCACAAACAGTAACCTGACCTAACTACTAAACAGGCAATAAACCTCATGCAACAGTTGATTGATAGGTATTTTAATAATTAGAACAGAAGAATTAGCTTGTGTCCTCAGCACTCTTCTCTACGGCAATGAAACATTGGCAACACATATACACCAGGAGAAACGACTAAACAACTTTCACATGCTGCGCATACGTAGAATTGTGATACGACAAATTTACTAAAACTGATGTATTGAAAAGAACTACTTCCTTCCGAAGATGAATGTGTCTGGCCATTGGTGCAAATAAAATGGTGACACAACACATTTTCATTCTCTGGACTACATCCCGCTGGAAATCTACTGGCATCATGGTCCTACTACAAGGGATATCCAGTGGGAGTTTGAGAATAAATGCTGAAGAAGAAAAGAACTAGCAATACCACAATATTGATTATGTTCATTCTGTGCAGACTCAGATGGCTAGGACACACTAGGATTATATATATATAAACAAAAGTGAAAAAGGGGAACCTGGCTTGTTATTTAACAAACTGATGAGAACCTCACAGAATAATGAGATGGTCAAGAGGTTTGTGTATAACAGAACTGAATATTCATTGTACTCAAATTGTTGAGTGTTATTCATTGCTTTGTTACAATGGCATGCTATTCATCGTCAAAGTTGATGATGACCATTCATCCCAACTGAGATGAGAAAGATTATGATGTCTGTGGTGTGCCTGACTGTGACTAATGAGCCCTATGCGTGCTTGGAAATGTCTACCACACTCTGGGCATGTGTGGGGGAGTTTGTGGGACATTGAGCAGCTCTTGCTTTTCTTCTGAGGTTCTCTGCAGCTGCTGCACCACTCTTGATTCTGTGATACCAGGCGGATCATTGGTATAACACAGAAGTTATAATATATTTCATTTTTTTTAAATTAGTATATTCTGTCAATAAATGAGACTCAAATAAAGTAATGAATAACATTCCACAAATTGGTTCACTTATAATAATTATAAACAAGCCAAATTAGTGTCAACAATGCTTGAGTATTGCCGGAGCCTTGACAGGAGAACAATGTTTAGCAATATTGTCACTTGCAATGCATGTCATAGAAAGCGACAAAGGGGTTTTTGGGCTAGTTGGATACATCATTCAAAAAAGGGTCAAAATGATCCAGAAGTCATGATGAAGTCAGCTGTTTGGTATAAAAGGTGACTATATCGTAGCTAAGCTGTAAACATGATACAACACATTACATTTTCTAAACTATACCCTGCAGAAGTTGGACAATGAACACAACACAGAAAAAGAATGTCAACACCAAATGACAACAACAAAAAATAAGAAAAAGCACAATCTGTATGTCTAATCTAATATATAATGTTAACAAAAAATTAAACTTCACGACACTTAGAATCCCTCGCTAGAAGCAAACAATATCAGTTACAATGACAGGTATAGATAGATAGCATACATGGGGATTCACAAACAGATATAAGAATATGGCTTACATGGAGATTCCCAAACATATATACGAATATGGCTTACATGAAGAATCCCAAACATATATACGAATATGGCTTACATGGAGAATCCCAAAATAATGCAGTTTCAGTCTTTCTATAGTTCATTTCTTATTTCAATGACATTTCAATCCTTTGTTTTTAAAAAAAAATTTTATTAGGTTTTTCTGGATATTATAAAACAGCATTATCCACCAATAGAAACATGCTATCCTAATGTTTTAAAAGAAGACTCAGAAGACAAAAAACAAATACACTGAGAGCAATAAAGTGGGGATTCAAAGACACTGCAGGTGCACTAGAAGTTTATCATGATCAATGTTTTTTGTTTTCTCCAAATTTTCTTATGGGCATGATTCATGTTTAACAAGATATTTCTGGATCTGCACATTCTGATAACAGTATGAGATATAAGCTTATCATATACTTATACTTCTGTCTATTCCATGGTAGAACAGTGTACCATGGTCTATATGACTCACTTTCAAGTTGAACTGGTAATATTTGTTTATATCATCAATGTCTCCCAGCCTAAGGAAATGGGTACCATATCTCCAAGGAAAGAAAAGGTGGTTGATGTAAAGCTGGTTAAATTATTCCTAGATATGTCTTTCATCATCATCAGTAGTATATTGCGGACAGAATGTAGAAGCCATCACAATCTTTCAAAACTGTTGTCGGTCTTAAGCTAAAATCGCAGCTTCTGTGAGTATCTTGTTCATATGGCCTTTCATATCTTGCATGTACATTCTATGTAGATATATGCCATTAGATTAGTCAATAATACAATTAGAAAAAATACAGGCCTCACAATGCCGTCCACAAAGTAAACTGTATTCTTTTACTTTTTAATCCATTAGTTTATATTAGTCAACAAAACAGCAACAACAGGAAGATAAAAGGCATCACAACATGCTTCAAATACAACTGCAATCAATATCAGGTGGGACAAAGAAATAAGTTAGCCAGCTACTGCACTAGACGAGTACAGGAATGTAATTACAAATGTTGTTAGTGATATAAAAAATATGAATGAAGATAAATCTTGCACTTCTTTGTACAAAAATCAAGTATACACACATACAATAAATCATATGTACATACATACACACATACAATAAATCATATGTACATACATACACACATACAATATATCATGTACATACACACGTGTTACATACATACACACATATAATAAATACAATAACAAACATATAATAACAAAAATAAAATTCGGCAACAGTGGCTGGATGCACTGAATAATTCCTGTATGCGTAAAGTGACTTTCATTTTTGTGCCGGGGCATGCAGGAGTCCAGGGTAATGAGAGAGTAAATAGGTTGGCGGCACACGCTGCTACTACGGCTGTTGGTGGAGCAATGGATCAAGCAGACATTTTTTGAACGTCCTATGGGAAAACGTATGAGCAAATGACTGTATAAGTGACGATGACTCTTGTTCCATGACTAGAATAAAGGAATTTGGTTTGAAATGTGGTGTCACTAGAAAGGAAAGGTTTCGTGGGCAAGAAAGAATGATGGTCAATCAGTACTGCGTACTGGGACCGTTAGTCAATGTGTAATGGCGGCTACACTCAAGGAGAGATCTGAGCACCTATGGACTTGTCCAGAGTACAATGACGATGATCCAACGAATAACTAACACATATAATAAATCATATGTACACACCTGTTACATACATACACACCTGTTACATACATACACACATATAATAAATCATGTGTACACACCTGTTACATACATACACACATATAATAAATCATGTGTACACACCTGTTACATACATACACACATATAATAAATCATGTGTACACACCTGTTACATACATACACACATACAATAAATCGTGCATACATGTATTAAGAAAATGATACTTATTTCTAATGTTACAGGTAGGATCAGTAATATATGGTTAGCCAGGAACACAACATGACAAGAGTTAAGCTTCTACAAGCTTGTTTGTGGTTACCTTGACTCTGAGCATCTTGCAATCTCAAGTACAATGTTGGAGTGTTTGAGCTCACTTGTTCAAATCAATTTATCCTATTCCAATAAATTATGTACTTCTTTTCTCAAGCTTTTTTTCCTGCTTCCTTTGCTATGGTCATCTAATGTGTACCCCTCTTATGGCGAGGAATGCCCCTTGTTATTAACCCAATTTGGTTATATCAGCTTTAACCATCAAAAACAATGGGAGGTCATGATTCAGGCAACCCTGTCACCACAGACTCTGAGTATTATCATTAGCAATTTCCTAGTAAAGTGAATATAATAAATTGTGGCTACTTCTCCTAACCTGAAAGAGCTAATTTTGTTGGACTACTGCTCCTCACTTTAAAAAACATTTTGTTGGTTACCTCCTCTTAAATTCAGAGTCCATTTTATTTATCGCTTGAGAATCAGTATTCTTTGCATGTATGGAAAAAAATTATTTTAAAAAAAAAGTTCTGTAATCTTTCAGTAACTCAACATGCCAGATTTTTTTTAATTGCTTAATGATGGCAAAATCCACCGTAAATATTTTTTTTCAAATCGCTGACACACATATTTTTAGACGTTCAATTTATTCTTTAAATAAATTCCTATACTTATATTTCTAAAGTTATTTCATAACCAAACTAACCAAAATAAAACAGAAGTCACTAACTTTCGATCCAATCTTGACTAGATCTCTGAATATTTTGACTCACTTCACAAACTATGTAATGTAAATTCAAAGCATAATGTCTATTACATAAAAAAAACTAACGTGTTGCATATCTACTTTGAAAATAAACGTATTCCCAACAATTCCTAATTATTAGACAAACAATCCACTAGAATTTCACTAAAAATGGCTTCATTACAATAATTCGTGTTGACCGTAACAGGATTAACTCTCTTCCAGGAAAGAAAAAACAAATGTAAACTTTTTATCATAGTTACAACATTGCTTAGCGGCAGCTGCAATTCTGTTACCACAGCATTCCATGGAGTACAATTTATTATGGGTTTATATTTGCACCATTTGCGTGGAGAAGATTAATCACCAGCCATTGATAACAATACTCCTAAAGAATTTGAATTTTGGAGCATGGAATCATCAATGTTATTTTGATTGTCTTGTTCTCATGTATACAAAAATTATACACATCATATCTTTCCTATTTATTATAACACCAAACGCTGGTACAAACTCTAAATACTGGTACAAACTCTAGATGCTGATACAAACTCTAAATGCTGGTACAAACTCTAAATTCATTTTTTCAAAGGTAAAAAAAATCTAGCCTCACATATTATAAAAAAAAGGTAATGTAAGTGCATAGCTTATACTTGATATCACACTACACTGACAATTATAGCATAAAAACAAACAATTACACAATCTTATTTCAACAGATTCAATGACATACTCACTTCTACTAGATTATTGTACATTATTAAATCAGCTTCTTGAGGTCAGATAAGAATGCATCATAAAAACAATGTACTATCAAATACAAAATGACAAATTACTGCAAATAATTATCAGATAAAAATGTGTTAAAAAGCTGTTTTATGTTATCAAACTGAAGAATGAGTACAATGAAAATCTGTCAGATGACCAAATTGACTGGCTATTCAAAATGTATTTAGCGAAATGGTATCACACCAGAAGACGTGACAACAGCATAAATTGTCTGTAGAAATCAATCCCACATGTTTCAGTTTCGAACAGCACATGCAAGCGTCAATAGCCATTTAAACTGTCAGCACCCAGCAACTACACATGTATGTGACACTTCTCTCATCCCAATATAAGCTAAACAACTCCTCCTCATGGACTGCTCTTCCCTCTTGTGCCAGAAAAAAACTTAAGAAACCTTTCAGTCACCCTATATGGATCACCAAGTCAACTTCAGAAGACCAGCACATTTTTAAAGAATGGTAATTGAGCTGCCAAGTGTAGACTCAACTCAGTAGAAATTGGTTATTGACACAAATACACAAAATTGATATTTCAATCAAAATATTTGTATCTAGATAGAGATAAACACAGAACAGAGCACAAATAGTTAGATGACAAAATAGATTTCTAAAACGAAAATTTGAGATGTATCGAAATAAGAGAGCAGCAAACAAGAAAACAATGGAAATATATGAAGTTATATGTCAAAGAAAATGAAGTATACAAGGAAAATGTGAAATTCAACATAGAAATAGAAACAAAATAAGTGTTAGAATCATCTTAATTGAATGCTGCAACTTTCAATATGTGTCAACCATATTATAGAGGTCGGCATGGAAGTAATGTAAACAACACTAAATAAAAGAATGCATCAGAGGTTCTAAATTGGAGGACATGGAGACTGAGCATAAGATTTATCTCAATTTCATTTAACAAATTTTCAGTTTTTTTTAACCTCCCAAAGATTATTGTTTGAACTTGTTTCATGCTTACAAGCATGTACACAAATAAATATGATATTTGGTAGAAAACTACTGTATAACATGGATAATTCTGAACAAAAATTGCAGTTTTAGTTGCACAACTCGCTAAAAAGATATGCTTTCAAATCATGCAAAGGTTGTCCAACGAGATGAAACAAATAAACAAATGCTGGTGTCAAACATCATTTTTGGTACAGAGTAATGCGGAAAATCTTTAAATCAAACTAGTGCAAGCAAATTATCTACAAAGGAGTTTATATGCTCAAGCAAATGCACAATAAACAATGAAATTAAGATTTATTTCAATTTTGAATAAACATATTTGTATTATGTAAGCAAAATTAAAACTATTCAAGTTATGTCTGCAGATAAATAAATTTTAATGCAAAATACAGATTTTAAAATGCCACACATTAATTTTTTTTTTAAATTAAGCAAATTCTATATACCAAGGTGCTGGTACCCCTAGGTGCGTAAATTACACGAGCATCTGTTTTGTCAACCGGTCAATGATACAATATTACATAAAGTAAATGTACAATACAATATAGAACCAACAAGGATTTATTCTTAAAGACAGCAAAGTTTGGTGTGTGTTGTTGCCTGTGTGTCGTTCGACTGTCCATATTCATAGTAGCTTGGGACTATATACATTGGGTATATTGAAATTCTTGACTAAAATCGCATATTTTTAGGGAGGCGATGTTGTCGGAGATGGAAAACATGGTGACTCAAGTTGCGAGGCGAGCAGGCGCCACCTGACACACCGGGACTTCTAGTTCAGGGTGCGAAAATAAGGGCCTCTGCCTTTTTTCTGGGCATATAGGAGAGTTAGGGGGTGGTGTGACGACCTGTCACCTGGGAAAAATGTATTAATTGCATGCCATGTCTCAATTTCTGACTTCTGTTAAAGTCCCCAATGATGACGGAGCAATGCATGCCAGTGAAAATTTGTCCTTTTGTGGTAGATTTATGTTTGGGGAATGTTAGGTGGGCCATCAATGCAGACAGGTCAATAGATCTGATGGAAGAATGATGAACTAGTTGGCCCAGATATATATGCTGCACTCCTGGCAGGACGTCGTCATCAACCTGAGAACTGCTACACTGTAAACTCCCTCCTCTAACACAACCATGCCTTGGAGACAGCAAATGTGTTTGAGTGTTACTCAACTGAGGAGGACCCATGCTTTTATCAGAAAGGCTATTGACTTGACACACCAGTTCTCACAACTAAAGGGATTATATTATCATCATCACATTTGATGAAATAAATTTTACCAAATGTGAAGAATAAGTTTATTTAAATTTGAGATGTGACATGGAACCACAAGCTGTACACAGTAAGAAACATAATGCACATAAGGCGTATATTTAACAAGATTAACAAGATGTCTACATGATTAAACTGACCACCAAATATAAATATGGGTGCAAGATGCACAAAGTTGAGTAAATATATCAACAGTTTTAAATGTCTGGTGGAGGTCTCATGTTAAGGTAAGGTTATAAGTTACTGTTACCAATGTATGTCAGTGATAGAAACATGTCAACAATTAAACTGCTAGTCGGCGCAGGACATACTTATGTAAAGATTGCCTACACTAATCATTATGATGCTGCACAAATCTTGTTGTAGCTCACAGTTACCAAATTCAATTTATCTCTAACTCGCAACCATTCATTCTTTCAGACTGGTTGAATCAGGAATGTCTAGCCACATCACCTGCTCTGTGTTTAAGACAGAAACTATCTCTACACAGTCGCACGCCCAATGTGTATTTGGACAGAAACTATCTCTCTCTTTACAGGATTGTCCAGCCACACCCAATGTGTATTTTGGCAGAAACTATCTCTACACAGGGATATCCAATCACACATCCAATATGTGTTTAGACAAAAACTATCTCTACACAGGACTGTCCAGTCACACCCAATGTGCGTTTGAACAGAAACTATCTCTACACAGGACTGTCCAGTCACATACCCAATGTGTGTTTAGACCAGTGTTTCACAACCTTTTCTTTTACCATACCCCACCAAAGTCTTTCTAAAATTCTGATTCCGTCCTATGTAACACATATTTTTTAATATTCAAAAACTATTATTCCTCCCTGAATAATCAAATTGCCTCTCTGTGTGGGCGTGGGCCCCACGTTGGGAATCACTGGTTTAAACAGAAACTATCTCTATACAGGACTGTCCAGTCACACGCCCACTTTGTGTTTAGACAGAAACTATATACAGAACTGTCCAGTCACACACCCACTGTGTGTTTAGACAGAAACTATCTCTATACAGGACTGACACCCACTGTGTGTTTACATTAAGAAACTATGACTACATTGATGATGTGAATAAACTGATTATTGGTAAACGAGACAACAACCTATTTTTTCAACCTCTGTATTTGAAGGATACTCACTATTAAAGTCTCCTGAGTTGGTCCCTGGTTGAGGTCCCATCTGGTCTGCGCGTCTGGGCAAGGAAGATGCGGGTAGTGCTCTAGCAGTGGAACTGTGCATTTTTCTCTCTCTTTCTAACTCCTCTGCGCCTCTTCCTCCCTTTAATAAATGTAACATTTACTTGTAACAAAAATATGCACTGGAAAACCTTGCATTGCTAATCAAACAGAAAAATTGTATTATGAATAGGGTACCAGAGATCTTGTGATGTAAATAATATAATATTTGAGATTTTGTGGTATGAGTTTTTTTTTATAAGCTCATTCTCAAACTCTTGCAGATTAGCAGGATGTAGTCCAGAGAACTTGAGACATGGATTACAGCTTTGCTGCAATATTTGCAACTTTTGGCCGAGGTATCGTACTTCAGTAAGGCTTCCAGGTCACTTTGACCTGAATTTGGATGGGACAGATAACTTCACACCATAACCTGCTCAATCAGCACTTACTTCATGTATGAAAGGTAAATAGGACACTTTCTGAACCCAGCAGTGATGTGAATAGACCATCGAAACATATGATATGAATGATATAATACTTTAGATTTTGTGATTTTAATAAAATAATCATAGAAATATCTTGTAATTTGAATAAAATAATAGAATAATAAAAGCAAACTTGTGGTGTGAACAAAATAATAGAAATCTTGTGATTTAACCTTAGGCACGCTGTGTGTACAAACTGGGCGGGGAGCATTCTGCCAGAATTGTGTCATGCCATGATTTCTGAAGGCATCTTCAATTGCCCGATTCGAAAAACCTGATACCGAATAAAAAAATCGTGAAAAATCTATATCGGTAGCTTTTTGACAGAATGTAATGCCAACATTGGGAAGCCATTTTGTTTGTAATGGCAGATTAGCGGGTAAAAAGGTTATGAAGCAATATGAAGTGCTTTGACAAAGTTTTGACAGGCTTCTGCGGCATAGCGGTGCGACAAGACAGTGAATCGTGTTTATTATACTATTTGTCAATGGTATATCCAGTGAAATCATCGTGTAAACTGCTGAAAATTTGAGAAAACTGTACGGTAAGTTCTTCGTCTGTGATTATTAAATTATTCCACAATGTTTCCATTATGTAAAATATATAACGAACAACAGATTTCACAGCTTACGGTCGATCAAAAATACACTAAGTCTAGATCGAGATAGGTCTAAATTTGACTATCACTTTCTCACACGTCTCGTATCACACACACACAAACAAAACGTACACCAATATATGCAGAATTTAATTCTTTATTTATATGTGGAAATAGTATTTAAATATCTGTAACAACGAAAATGTTATCGCGATTTTAAAACAGGCACCGACGATTGCGAAACATTTCCAAAAACAAATTCAGCGGCAGAAGAGAAATTGCACAATTGTGAACAAACCATGCTAAAAGTTAAATTATTTTTAAATTATAGAAACTTGTGGATTTCAGAAAATGGATATGATTCCTAAGAAAAGAGTCTGAAAATCATAAGTGCATATGCTAGCAGACATATAATGATGGCAAACACAACAACAGCGCAGCAATGTATCCTGACAGCTTGGATGTCACAGAAATGATTTTCAACATACAATGAACAGAGATAGCAAGTCTGGCCAGAAGATACAGGACTGAGGCAAAAGCTATAGGGCTCTATTCTGGGCAAGACTGGAATTTGCCCTGCTGACAATATTTACAATTATAGTATCTTCTTCTTCTTCTGCGTTCGTGCTCAAACTCCTGCAGATTAACAGGATGTAGTCCGGAAAACGGAATGCGTTGTGTCATGGTTTACAGCATTGCTGCGATATCTGCACCTTCAGCCTGACACATCCGACTTCAGCATGGCTTGAGTCCCTGACCCTATATGGGATGGGACAGCCAACTCCATCCCATAACCTCCTTAGTCGCCTTTTACAACATGCGTGGATTGTAGTGTTGCTATTTTTTGCTCCCCTTTCGGGCCCCAGCAACACACTGGCGAATTATAGTATGACTGCAGGAGCTCATCGCAGAAGAAGAAATGATTCAAGTGAATATTTGTTTGTTAGTCTTGTACACGTAAAAGGTTTACACAAGACTTTCACGCACAAAAATGAAACACGACTATACTTACAAATTTGAGCATGTTCCAATCAAAAACATAATCATATGTGAAACCTTGACGGTGGAATAAGTTTCGAAATAGTTGTCGAAGGTAGGAATAGTCTGGCTTATCATCAAATCTTAGAGACCGACAGAAATTTAAATATGTTGCAAATTCGGCTGTGAATAAATAAAACAGAATATTAATTAGCCAATATAGATTTTATATTTAAAATTATAAAAAAATATCTCTTGCTGTGACAGCAAGAGAGTCCAGTGGAAAGAACTAAACAGAAACTATAGCCCTGAGCAAGATATCATTAACAAATTGAACAGAAATGAACATGTCACAATATTTCAACTGAGAATGGAACACTGCAGTCTAAAAAGTCCACTTACACAGAATAGGCATCAGTGGTTCTGCTGCCTGTATCTGCAGAGCAGCAACACAGACACCAGAACTACATACTACAGAATTATCCCAGTTTTGCTGTTCACAGAACGACAATCTTGATTCTTGATTAGAAACTGGCTTCACAGCGCGCGGGACATTCCCATATGTTTTTTTCCCAGACTTCCACATTTATCAAATTTAGTCAACCCAAGGTTGCCAGCCACCTCCACATTGATCAAATTAATCAACCCAAGGCTGCCTTCCACCTCCACATTGATCAAGTTTAGTCAACCCAAGGCTGCCAGCCACTTCCACATTGATCAAGTTTAGTCAATCCACAAGGCTGCCAGTCACTTCCACATTGATCAAGTTTAGTCAACCTCCGAGGCTGCCAGCCACTTCCATATTGATCAAGTTCAGTCAACCTCCAAGGCTGCCAGTCACTTCCACATTGATCAAGTTTAGTCAACCTCCAAGGCTGCCAGCCACTTCCACATTGATCAAGTTTAGTCAACCCCCAAGTCTGTCAGCAATGCCTAATGTTTTTCATGAAAACAAGTACTTCTCGGTTCTTCATCTATGTTAGGCAGGTCAGCAACAAGTGTTCGGCTGTCATAGGGCTTGTATTATAGGTGAACAGGTCTTTTGTGGTGATTGTGTATTTGTGGTACAGGTGATGATTGTTTCCATTTTGATTTCAGAATGGCTTTAATTATTGCTTCAGCTGCATCATGTGTGGTTGCTATGTAACTCTATTACATCTATGTCCCATCTCTTGTCTGCTACTTAAATTTCCCAGGCAGTTACAATATGCTGGTATATCCATCCACCACTTGAATGTGCACCTCTTGTAATACAGGGCTAACTTTTCAAGTTAGCAACCATTGAACATACGCCCTCTTGTATATTTAATTTCAGACAGTAACCTCAACTGTCTTTGAAAACTAATATTTTTTTTTTTAATGTAGCCTTCAAAATAGAAAGTACTAGTTCTGTCTAGATTCCATTGTTACCTTACTAGCATAGTTTTCAAACATTTAATTCATAAATATATTTCTCACACAGTGGAAACAAGAAACGCTCAGACTTAGATGGAAAGTTTTCAAACATTTCATACATAAATAGATTTCTAACACAGTGCCAAAAAGAAACAATCAGACTTACATGGAAAGGTCTTGCACAGCTCCTCAATGGGAGTGGACATTTTTTTTTCACTGATACGCTCATATTTTTGTCTTTTTGTTGCTGCCTTAAGACCTTGCCAAGGTAAACTTCCTCGCAAAAAGTACATGAAGACATAACCTAAGGACTCCATGTCATCCCGCCGACTTTGCTCTGTAAAAAGAAATATTGCATTAAAGTCAATATTTGTTTATGGTTCAAGATCTTCCAATATAAGCAGCAGTTCAAAGACAATTTAATTCAACAATCTAAATGGGGATACAAAATAAATGTCATTAAAACAAGAAATGCTATTCAACAAAGGCCAAAATATGAAATAATATTTGCATAAATAACCAGACAATAACTAAGCCTTCTTATATCTGTGTAACATATAACGTTTAGTAGGATACACATTATTAATTCTTCTCATATGATGTTGCCTAGAGGGATTACAATTTTGGACAATGTTTGTGTATGCCAGGCAGTGAAGTAAGTTTTACTCCAGATTGATGTTTCCTGATATGGAACATGTCTAGTTTTTATAAGTCCCAGATGAATATTTCCTCAATGTTGTAGAATGTCATGAGTTGGTGCAATCTTCTACTCAGAGACAACTTCGCCATTAGGGTGCTTCTCTATTTTCTTTCCGCTTTATATCCCTTTATGCCTTGCAGTGTCAGGGATAGAAGAGTTCTCTGGAGATTATCTTTTTTGTGTTCTTCGTGTTTGTTTTCGTGGACCTTTAATTCTGTAATCCATGTTTACACATAGACATACACAATAGATGTAGTAAAGCATACCAAGCCCTATGGCAAATGACACCAATCTTCAGAAACAAAAATGTAGATTTAAACACCAAAATAACACTATTCAAAACAATTATTATACCCAACGTTGAGTTATCAATTCCAAACATGGACAACAACAGCACAAGATAAACGTAAACTTGTGACAGCTGAAATGGCATGCTTGCGCAGAATCCTAGGAATATCGCTAAGAGACAGAGTGAGAAATGAAGACATTAGGCAAAGAACCAGTACCACTCCAATCTTGGAATATATTAAGAGACAACAGATAAAATGGTTTGCACACATCAGCAGAATACCATCAGACAGCATACCACAGAAAGCTATGCTACACAGATACAGTGAAGGCACACCCGTGTGTTGCTGGGGCCTGAAAGGGGAGCAAAGAATAGCAATACTGTTTACCTTCCATGCACGTCGTAAGAGGCGACTAAGGAGGTTAAGGGATGGAGTTGGCTGTCCCATCCCATATGGGGTCAGTGGACCCAAAGTCATGCTGAGGTCGGATGTGTCAGGCCGAAAGGCGAGATATCGCAGCAATGCTGTAAACCATGACACAACGCATTCCGTTCTCTGGACTACATCCTGCTAGTCTGTAGGAGTTTGAGAACGAACGCAGAAGATACCTACTCGATATATTATCGGCAAGAAAGTTTTTTTATCTTATTATAATGTGGATGTGAAATGTCAGTTATTCTGCTGAGAAAAAGTGTTGATATCCTGACATGTAAACCAGTCCATGAAAAACATCTCCCAGCAACAAGCCTTGCAGTGAATAACACCTACATGAAACCTACAACCATAGCTATAAAATAGAGATCACGATATATAAATATCTACATTATAGATATGTATTTTATTTTATTACTGGCACATCATCATTTTTTTTTCTGTGTTCGTTTCTCTGATAAACCAACGTGAAAGTTTGTGTGATTTCCATCTGGCTGGGAGAATGAAGTATATGGTGCTGCTGGTTTCAGAGCGGACACGCATTATTTTCCACCTTCCAGCTTATCTCATCCATTTTTGGCACAGGTGGAACCTCAAACCTCAACAATACTTGGATAGTAATATTATGTACAGCATCTGCTTCAATTATTATTAGTATCTTCTTCTTCTTCAGCGTTCATTCTCAATTCCTGCTGGATATCTCTTGTAGCAGGACAATGGCCCTACTAGATTTCCAGCAGGATGTAGTCCAGAGAATGGAAATGCGTTGTGTCGCCGTTTTATTTGCACCAATGGCCCGACACATCCGTCTTCGGCTGCACTATTAGTATTATTATATAGAATTGTGTGCTTACCTATTCCTAAATGAGTGTTGATGCTGGCATATCTGGCAGTGCCTGTCAGGTTCTTATTCTCTCGGTAAGGTATATGCTGATGTGTCCGCGCATCACGGTACTTTTTGGCCAGTCCAAAGTCTATAATGTACACAAGATTGCCTTTCTTTCCAAGACCCATGAGAAAATTGTCTGGTTTGACGTCACGGTGAATGAAATTTTTTGAATGGATGTATTCTATTCTGCTTATCTGGGAAAGTTCATTTAAATCTGAGTCAAACATGAATCTCATAACATATAATGTGTAAAGCTTTAGAGGTATCATAGTATTAGGTGAGGTGGTTATTTTACAGCTTCACTAAATGTGTTCTGAAATCGCAAATGACAAGTACACTCAACAACAACAAAATATGGAATCCAGCTAAAAGCAGTTTACATGGTCAAGAACAAGCTTTTAGATATCTACCAGAAGTGTGGCATGGAAAAGCAAATTATTGCATGTGGCAAAAGCCAAATCATCCAAGTACACAGAAAAATGTATGTAGAAACTTAACCAAGCTGTTCATAATGTTGATGAATGAAACTTCAGCTTAAGAGGGTGAACCAACCCTCAGAAATAGGCTGTCAGATGATACATGGATTATACATTCATTAACACAAGGGGTAATGCATCATAAAATTACATGAGATGGGTTCTCTGTCAGCAGAACCCCTTGTACGAAACACGATCTACCATTTCCACCTTTGAAATGGATACCTAGTAACATATCCAAGGGCACAGTGGAAGATATGTCTCTCGACAAGATAAGTCTCCAGACTATGGCAATGTGTTGCCAGGACATGAGTGGGGAACAAAGAATGGTAACGCTGTTTACCTTCCATGCATGTCGTAGTATAGATCTGGCTATCCCATCCCATATAGGTCAGTGACCCACAGTCATGCCAAAGTCAGATGTGTCGGGCAGAAAGGCACAGATATTGCAGCAGGACTGTAATCCATGACACAATCCATTTCGTTCTCTGACTACATCCTGCTACTCTGCAGGAATTTGAGAATGAATGCAGAAGAATGGTTCTGCCACCTTATGAGAATGGGACCCGATCACCTACCATGTATAGCATACAACAAATTAATTTCTGGTTACAAAGCAAGAAGAAGACCAGGAGGTAGATAATTGATATCAGAGACATACTACAACCAATACGGTACTACAACAACAAATACAACAAACATAATTGGCTAAAGATTGAAGACTTAAGCTCCACAAGACGCTTCATGGCACTAGTGGCTAGGACAAGACAAGACCTGCTGATAATCATAGGTGAAAACACAAACATAATAATAAACCCATAACCTGTCAGGGAAGTAGGGGTGTCACAATGAGACCTATGATGCAGAAAGATCACATATCTCTGTCCTCTACCATCCTGATGAGTTTGTAAACTTCACACCCTGTCCATTCTTTAATATTTTCCAGCCATGTCATCTTCTTGCACCCTCCACCATATATTCAAGAACATCTTTTATCATCGAGGAATTTCTCTTTACATGCCCTTACCATCAGAGTTTACAAAAATTCACGATTGTCAACGGTGGTTCTTGTTGCCCAGATAACGAATTAATTTTATCGTGCATAAAAACATTGGTCTTATGTTCTCGATAACAGTTACCCAGCACACATCTATAGCATTTGTTTTCAAGCGCCTGGATTCTTCTCTCTAAATCTGCTGTAAAAGTCCAGGTTTCACAACCATATAGAAATATTGACAAAACCAAAGATTTATATAAGTTGATCTTAACACGGGTGGTGATCCTGCTTTTTCAAATAGTGGTTAACCTTGTCATGGCGACCATGGACAGTCGTTTCTTAACTTCAGCTGTTGATTCACCATCACCTTAAATGTCCAATCACATGAACTTAAATTGTAAATCATACACAGATGTACTAACAAGTTCACCTACCAATTGATCTGCTAAAAGCAGAACAGTTTTAAGGCTAAATTTGCGTGAGCAAAAGTTGAACAGATCCTCCAGGCTTGGACCAAGAAGTTCCATGACCATGACATTGTAGTCACCTTCTGCTCCACACCATTTGATTGTTGGGATGCCAACTGAGGAGCAGAATATACAAATACAGTGAGAAAACAAAACTAGCTTTTAATCTATGCAAGTGAATATTATAGAGTTCATTTATACCTTCATGAATGGATCACAGACAATAGATTTCACAACACAAAGGTTGAAAAGGTGTAGGGGATTGACTTCATTGTACTGAGGTTCACTTATATGTAATCCATCTCTTTCACTTCGTCTGCTTATGGTACCACTTATAGCACTAACTCTGCAGCTTCAAACGATAATTTAAATTATTTTTTAAAAATTCACTTTGTGATCATGATATTACGAACCGAAACACATACTTCTTGAGTATACAAGGGATGAATTACATGATAATAGCACTCAGCCTGAATATATAAAATAAGACATTTTAAGTTTAATACAAACTTATAGTTCAGAAATTAAGAATGACAAAATGAAGATGTTACTCCTATGAAGTACAACTAACATTTATATTAATCTGAATCCACTGAAATTGTTTCATTCAGCACCTGGATTGATCATCCTTAATTCTGCCAACAAAAACCCATTTTAACATCAGAAACATAATGGTGGACACAAAATTATCAATACATATACCAAGTAAATTAAAACCAAATTTACTATAACAAAACGCAAGTGAGTGTTCCAGCAGCACAATTTTCTTAATGTTCACATACTAGTGATATAACCAAAGTGCCATAGTTAGAAATGGCTAGCCGCTACAAAATTGGTAGTTAATCCACAATTTAGTGTGGCGGAATGGTTTGAACATCCATCTCACAATTATAACAGCTTGGATTCAAATCGCTATAAGAATTGCATTCTCTCTTTTTTTTTTATAGATAAAATTACCATTCAATCTGTACATGACATAGTGACTGCTATAGGAAATCTACCTTTATTTCCAGTCTATGTTCAAGAGATAAAACACCAGTAATGGGAGATAGCCCAAAACTGGAAATGCAAGGGCTGGGGCAAAACGGCAACTATCAAGACAAACAGAAATAGGTATATCCCAGTATGTGTTACTAAAATGTATATATATCAACAGATAAAGTTGTTATGTCACATTGCTAGAATGTTTTGTTTACAAATATTGGTAACACATCTACCTATTTCCATATCCTGATGTATACTCTCTACACTACTTAACAGAGAAACTGTGTAATGGCGGAAATCTGTGTGGACTACCACCAACTCTAAAAGCGATTGTTCTTTTCTTCCAAACTTGTGGATGGAATCATCTTTTTGGCTGCATGGCCGAGTTAATTTTCCTTCTATGTTCATGTAGATCTGTTTTATTATAGTAAATTTTGTGATGAACATTGTTTAGAAATTAATCTGTCCATATTCGGGTTCAGTAATTTTTTTTAAACTGGTCATTCCAGTAGTTCAATCAATATTCTCACGATTGAAAGATGAACAGAGACAAACTCCTGTTACTTTATTTTCAATCAAATTTGTGACATGAAATTGTGTGCATATTTTGAGAAATAATTCTTCAATACTATCATGCCAGTGTAGTGTGTTGCCATGGTGTGAAAGGGGAGCAAAGAACAGTGATACTATTGCCTGCCATGCATGTTTTAAGAGGCAAATAGGGAGTGGAATTGGCTGTCCAATCCTATTGATGGTAAAAGTTACGCAGAAGCCATAATGACATCAGATGTGTCAGGCAGAAAAGCGCAGCTAAGGTGTATACTATGACACAGCTCAATCCATTCTCTGGACTTCATCCTGCTAATTTGCAGGAGTTTGAGAATGAACGCAGAAGCATACTATCACAAATAATTCAATACGAAAGTTCACTGCGTGAATAAAATTACTTTCATTAATCAAATGGCTCACAGCACGTTCTTGGTGGTATATGACAGGATAAAACAAGTATGAAAGTGATATTAAAAGTACTGTTTAACAAGGCAATAATTAGACATATATGCAAGATCTGTGCATTTTCTGACAGCTTCCAATGTCCCTTTTATTGAAGTTTATTTTTCAACAGTCGCCATTCTGATGCACATACAAATATCATCGTCTGACTAGTTCAGAAGGAAATTTGAGGTCTTTTTCCGCGACCAGGTACACAGATTGGTTGCAACTCGTCATGCAAGATTACAGCATGTATGTCTGCCCAAGCGACGTCTCTGCAAACACTTAATCCTTTAGCACGACATTGCCCACACAAGCCAACAAACTATGGTTGCACTGGAGAGTTTCAAGTTTGACAACATTTTATACCACATGGCATATAGTCGAGATCTTTTTGGTACCTTGTGACTTCTTTCATGTCCTCAAGCTGTACGAAAACCTCAAAGAACACCATTACCCTTCTGACAATGAATTTACAGTAAATGTGCATACCTGATTGCAGAAGACCTAAGATTTATTCCGCAGTAGGATACAACAGCTAGTTGGCATATTGTGTGTAGACAAGGATGTAAATTACATTTGTGTATGGACAAGGATGAAGACTACATTTAAACAAACAGAAAAGTTCAAGGGAAAAAGACATCCCAAGCTTTCAGAAAATGTACAGCTCATATGTGCATCTTTCATATTATAATTATTGGAGACAAAACTTTTCAAATCACCCTCATATGAGAAATGCTACAAACCACAAGATGCAGTCAATACACATCAGTCATGCTTGTTAAGTTATCTTTGTTTTAATACTTATGTACTTAAACTTTGTGCCATTTTACAAACAAATTAAAGCCGTACAGTTCCTTCACAAATATATTTGCTAATTTAAGTGCCGGAATGTTCAATTATTATTATTTCTACAAGTAGCTGTGCAAGAGTTTTCCCATAATTCTTACAAATTATCTTTACCATCATTCTTTGTGCTAAATTTATCATTTTCTGTATGCTAATTCTACATGTTTCTTTAAACTAAATGTATCTCTATTAAACGTATTTTCTGTGTGCTAATTCTACACACTTCCTTGTGCTAAACGTATCATTTTCAGTGTGCTAATTCTACACACTTCCTTGTGCTAAACGTATCATTTTCAGTGTGCTAATTCTACATGTTTTTTTATGCTAAATGTATCTCTATTTAACGTATCATTTTCAGTGTGCTAATTCTACATGTTTTTTTATGCTAAATGTATCTCTCTATTTAACTTATCATTTTCAGTGTGATAATTCTACATGTTTCTTGATGCTAAATGTATCTCTCTATTAAAATCAATTTGTTTAACTTCAGATATCACTAGCACAGAGAAATGATTTCTATAGCAAGCATAAACAGTGCATGAAAGAGTTTTTCCAACCAACATTTTTCAATGTCTAAAAAAGTAACACTTGATTCTTAGATGATTCAAGCATGTCTATCTGGTGCATGAATGACTTATTTTGTATGACACATTATGTATATTAAATGTGAACCTGGGAGCTATGAAGTATATTCAATGAAGTTAAGAATTGTTCAATAAGTAGATGATCTATGGGAAAATGTGTATAAAACTTATAAATCATGTGATTGGAAATAATTCAACATAATAAATGAATGTGCAGAGAAGCAAGAAGAATTATGTCAAATTAAATGTGGCCATCATCTAGCAGTATTTTATTTGCATGCTACTGATAGTTTCAGCAATCTCGCAGGTCATTCACCAAGATTTGTGTCATATATATGTCTGAAATGTAGTTTCAATGAAGTTATTGCTGATGCTAATCTGATGTTGTCCTTCAATGACGTTTCTGCTGATGCTAATCTGATGTTATCCTTCTATGAAGTTATTTCTGATGCTAATCTGATGTTATGCCTTCTATGAAGTTATTTCTGATGCTAATCTAAAGTTATCCTTCTATGAAGTTATTTCTGATGCTAATCTGATGTTATGCCTTCCATGAAGTTATTTCTGATGCTAATCTGATGTTTTGCCTTCTATGAAGTTATTTCTGATGCTAATCTGATGTTATCCTTCTATGAAGTTATTTCTGATGCTATCCCTTCTATGAAGTTATTTCTGATGCTAATCTGATGTTATGCCTTCTATGAAGTTATTTCTGATGCTAATCTGATGTTATCCTTCTATGAAGTTATTTCTGATGCTAATCTGATGTTATCCTTCAATGAAGTTATTTCTGATGCTAATCTGATGTTATGCCTTCTATGAAGTTATTTCTGATGCTAATCTGATGTTATGCCTTCTAGGCCTAACTTTATGTACAACTATAACATATACCCCAAGAGCATGTAATCCTAAAATAAAACTCAACTTGATCAAGAAAATGTACACTGGTTTTCCATAGTGTGTGTGTGTGCCTTGTTTAGTGGTGTGAATACACATAACAAGGCATGTGCAATTTTAATATGTATGTCAGTGTTTTCTGTCAATTGTGCTTCTAGTAGCAAATAATGTGATCATTTATCACTTTATATTCGCAGTGTTGTAATGATTACCATATGTTTTATTTAGTGTCTCAATTGATTCAATGTATTTTTTCATGTTCTTTCTGTTGACTTTGTTATGAGTATTGGTTTTGTTTAGTGCATCAATTTATTAAATGCAGTTTAATAAACAAGGTCTGTCTCGAATAATTTGCATTGTACAATATGCGTTCTACACAGAAAAAAGAAATCACAGAAACATATGTTAGTCATTTGTGCATTACGAACAACTTATACGGAAACTCATGTACGCACATTTTTAAAATCTGATTTTATTTTAGGATCGCATACCACTTTGACAAATATAAACTCATACAAGAGTCCTCTAATGCTAATGAGCCCAAGTCCTGACTATTTAATTAGTCGTGAGTGATAAATAAACATATAAAAATATCGCTGAAGTCAGAAGAATATGAAGAGTTCCTTAGACTACTCTTTATCAATCTTCTACTGAACTCGATCTCTGATAACCACCATGAAAGTTTGTATGATTTCCACGAAGAGCGTAAAAATTTTTGCTGCTAGTTTCATATCTATCTATCAAATTGTAACCTGTCAGCATCGTAGGGGTACCACACTGATATTTCAACGATTAATATCACGAGTCACATGAATCCTCAGCGATTAATATCTTCAGCGATGCAGACGAGTGATGAAAAATCTTGTCTTGTCCAGTCCTTGTCTGTCTATTATTTTATTTGTTCTGCTCTGCTACTTTCTCCTGCAGTATTGTTTTTGACATGGAATCATGTCAGCGAAACAACAATGACTAGAAACAAAATGCAAAGAAATTGAGATGTCATTACAAAAGGAGACTAAAAATAAGCGCTAGGAAATAAAGACAAACAAGACATATCACAAATAAGAAAAATTATTAAAATGAACGTGGCTGCATCAAGGATAATAGTGGAAATATTACGTGTGATAGCACAGAAGTACTTACAAGATCGGCAGATTATGTGACAGTGTACAGGAACTACAAAGCCTAATAGATCAAATGGATAAATCAAGTAAAGAATATGGACTGGAAATAAACTTTTTTTTAAACCATGACAATCAGCAAAACCACAGAAGAACGGGTGCTAAACATAAAACTTCATGGAGAGATACAAGTAGAACATTATCAATATCTCGGACACATAGTCACAAATGATGGAAGATCTGCAATAGAAGTTAAATGAAGAATAAATCTATCAAGTGCTATGCATAGGTGTTCATGCTTCTCCACTACTCTCTGTCTCTTGTGTTGTTAGCTTTTACCACGCTTTTGGCTACACATTCGCCTATGGTTTACAAGGTTACCAGCACTTTCTATGAAATGTTTAGCCTGTTGCTATGCATAGCTTTTGGGACCGAAAACAATATAATAATCTTCACAAGACTAAAATCAACAAATCGCAGTTAGCTATTTGTTTAGACTTGCTATCCTGACCTTGTTAAAGTAACAAATATGAATAGAAGAGGTTGTAATTTTAAATCCTAATCATCGGTCCATAATAGCAAATCATCACAGCACCATTAGCGTGAATCATGTTTTATAGACTTTGATTTTATCATCTTTTCAGTAGGATCATTATCGATTGATATTCTGATAATGAATTATTGGGAGGTAGTTAGCTTTTACAGTAGAATATGATGGTTGCATTATGTAGAGGCCAAACACCTCATATTTTTTACAAAATTCAAAAGACGACTATGTCTATCTCTAGAGAATGACTTACAGGAAATCTACATGTTTGATTCATTTTCTCCAGTGATATGATAATTTGGTAATGATACAACATAAATACTATAGAATTAGGTGTGTTATCAATCAGTGTTCCCACTTCAGACAATAACGGTAAGCAATTTTTTAATTGAAATTTGTTTATATATAATTTGTTTTAATAGTGAAAAAAATGTCTTTACCACTTTCTCACACATCTAGCACTACACATACAAAACATACACCAATGTATACATTTAATTATTCATTTACATGTACAAATATTATTTTTAAATCTCTAAGAAGAAAATATTATCACATTTTCATAACAGCCACCACAAACATTTTTTTAAATAATTTGGTGCAGGAGCAAAATTGCATTGTCATAATCTGTCTTGGATTATAGGTTAATAAATTTAGTCTGTGACTTCTTTGTGTGCCACAGTGACAACCAATTCAGAGATTTCTCTCTTTTCTTCCTCTGTCTGTACTGCCCTTGATCCTGATTCTTGATTAGAAACTGGCCTCACAGAACATGGGGCATTCTCATAAGTGCTCCGCCCTCTGTTCCAGCAGTCATCCAACTCGATGGAGTTTTGAGTCTAATGCCGCCAAAACAGACATCGACATCAGGGCACAACTCTGGCCCGTGCGACAGGTTTCTTTGTTATTCCGCCTATCCACGTCATGCCCATAACTAGTTCAAGCCTGTCGGAACATGGTACCTGTTATCGAAGGTTATGATTATGAGATTGTATAGATGGCGTGCCATGAAACTTTTACAAGAAGATAACCTCAATATAAAGGCATGTCATCTACTAAAGTTTTCTGTTGCATGGTTGGTTTGTCTAGTGACACATTCGTATCCCCTTGATATTTCCAGTGGTTACTAAATGTTCCAGTGTTGCTCTTCCTATCACATACCATAACAATTTTGATTGTCTACTTCTAATTTTTGTTAAAATTGGCCATATCTCTCCAGCATCTCTGAGGACTTGTACATTAGTTTCTTGGCTCTTCATGGAATTCTCATCATTCTTCTTAAAAACCATATCTCAGTTACCTCCAGCTTATTTTGAGCACTTTTGTTTACTGTCCATGCTTCGCATCCATAAAGGATTGGCTCAGTCGAGCATGCATTGAATATTACCCCATTGCATAGAGTGTATATAAAGGGAGAATAGGAATGACTAAAAATACTTTCAATGACATGAGGAAAATATTGACATCTAAACAAATTACTAACGCACTAAAAATGAGAACTATAAAATCAATATTCTATATTGATATATGACTGAAACATGGACAATGAACAGAAAATTAGAAGATGATGCCTTTGAGATGTGGATATATAGATGAATAGGGAGAACTTTGTAGAAAAAAAAGAAAACTAACAAAGAGGTTCTAACAACACTCCATATCAAAAAAAGAACTGCTGGTTTTAAAAGAATTAAAGATGAAACAAAAATATTTTGGACATATTAAAAGTCATGACACCTTGTTGAAGACCTTACTTGAGGGTGAAGTCAAAGGGAAGCGAGCAAGAGGTAAGCAGTGATACAAATGGGAGAGTTACATTATGAGATGGACCAACAAGGTAAGAAACGGGATGTTGGAGGTAAGTTGCACTTTAACCCAACTTGCATTACGGAGACGACACCCAATGATGATGATGAATAGATGAATGTCCTGCTTTTTGGTACAGAGCTCATTTCAGATGGTGAAGGTATCATGTACAAACCCCGCCACAGGCAACTGGGCCATTCAGAAAGCAATAGCTCCTGTGTGTTGCCAGAGCCCATACGGTAAGCAAAGAATAGCTGAAGCCATGCTGAAGTCGAATGTGTCATGCCGAAAGGTGCAGATATAGCAGTAACAATGACACAGCTCATTCTGTTCTCCATACTACATTCTGCTAATCTGCAGGAATTTAAGAACGAACGCAAAAGAAAAAGCAATAGCAACCTACTCAAAGTATTTATATTGTCCATAAAATTACTGCAGCCACAAAAATGCTGGATATATTGTGCTACACCTTGTACAAGGAATATTTTAATTAGTAAATATTATTGCTACCAGAAACTAGTAGAATAATTATAAAATAACAGAACCCAAAAGAAAATTAATAGACATGCAAACACAATATCTCAGCATATATTGCCTTTGATGGTGATAATGAAGTAATCCCTGTAGCCGTAAGTAGTTCCACAAAAAACCACATCCTTTCTTATAAAAGCATAGGTTTATCTCTGTTGTGTAATTGAGGCAACAACTGGACTCATATAAAGTTGTCTCAAATGTTTGGCATGGATGGGGGGGGAGAGGTTCATGGACGCAAGTTTAGCCCCTAAACAGAGACATTCCATCGTGCCAGTATCCTAGGTTTACCATGTCCTGACAGGAGCTCAGCACAGTTCTGGACCAATTATTTCATCATTCTTCTGTCAGATTTGTTGACCCATCCGCAGTGATGGCACATTGAGTATTCAGAGACACCTAAGGGTCTACCACAAAACAAAAGGATAACGGTGCAATGTCTACTTGACTGTATCTCTTTATCTTCAATGAGGATTATTTAATAGCAGACAACACTAAGAAATTGAGACATGATATGACAATAATTATTTTTTTCACAGGTGATAGGTTGTCAGCCTATCCCCTCCTATGACATGGCGGAAAAGAAGATGGCCCAATATCTTTGTAGCCTTAACTATCTGTAGATAGAAGTCCAGGCCCCTGTTGCCACATGGGCAAAACATTGCATTTAACAAGTGCCATACTTTGTCTCTGTACTTTATAAAGTATCAGATCTGAGAAAGACAAGATGGTGTTATGCTGTTGGTCAATTAAAAAACACATCCAACACCATATTCCTCAATCATGTTATGGAAAAGGGATACTTTACATCAGTGAGCCCGAACCCCAAACTTTTTTGCCCTGCAGACCCCTTGTCAATATTTTTTGTTATATACCATAGCCTGTCTAATATTGAATTTTCCTAAATATATTAACTTCAACTGTGTTTTTGACAGCTGACACAGTGCTGCTCACTTTGATCATGTTTTTTCGTAGAGTCGACAATTGTTTGGTTGTTTTTTTTAAAGAAAGAACATGTATCATTTTTTATTTATACCATTATTGAAAAGAATACATCTAGTTGAACCTCAAATTTTTTCCTATCAATGACATGGACCACCTGCAAATAGAAATTAACCCTTAGAGGCACATATAGACAACTTTGGAAACCAATGCTTTACATATTAAGCATAGTTCATTCTAAAACATCCTTGTGTTTGTATGTGCATACTACTCTATGTTGTCTCTGACAACATTATTGTGCATCATTTCCTTTTATACTCTTTTTTATCAAGTGTTACAGCAGCCCCCCACATTTACTACTGTGCCTTACTACCTTTGCTTTTCTAAACAGTTTTAACCGTACTAATAACAGAGACTGGTATGTGTTCATTTTTCATGTCTAACAGGTCATATCACACTAAATCAATCTAGGCATCAGGGTCATTCTTCAATAGTTAGTAGCTTGCGTCATTCAAAGCAAACAATTGTTCACATGCACACCCTGTGTAAAACAAAACTCACTTAACTCCAAATCTTCCTGATTTCCTTAACAAAATCCCCGCAAGCTTATTCATTATTAAATACTTTTTTAAATGTATCATGCATTTTAGAGAGATAAAAAAAAACTACAGAAACTTGCGATAATGTAATAACTTATTCCAAAAAAGTTGTATCTGAAAAGAAAATAATGCAACAAGAAAAGTCATCCTCTAGATAAATTTATCACAGATAAATTCATAGGTAAATGTTAACAAATTATATGCAAGATTGTTGAATACACTAAGATGTCATCCTATGCTCTTTCCCTTCGTTCTCAAACTCCCACAGGATCTCTCTTATAGAAGACAATGGTCCACCTAGATTTCTAGCAGGATGTAGTCCAGAGAATGGAAATACATTGTGTCACTGTTTTATTTGTGCCAATGTCCTGACACATCTGGCTTCTGCATCATTTATAACTATACATTCTGCATTTTGCCACTGTCTTGTATCACTATTCACAGACGCCATGGACACATTTAAATCATGTGAGTTTCCACATTAATCTAGTTTGACTAGCAGCAAGTAATACTACCTATAGCAAATTAAATAGTTTACAAATCCATACTGACACACTACACATAATACAAGAAGAGACACCTATATCAGAGGTGGGCAACCTTTTTAGTTCAGTGGTTCAAATTCAGGATTGTTTATCTGGGATGGGGCTACACCTGCCTTCCTCTTCTTTTGTTAATAATTTCTACATCTACAGTGTTATTTACTAAGCCTGCCAAATGAACAATGTAAAAAGCTATTTTGTCTGTTGAAGTTCAAAAGGATGTTGCAGATTTTGCCAATGACATTTTGTGTTTTATTATCAAAAATTTTTGGCTGAGTTAGAAGTCAAATCTTGTTGCCTCCAATGTCAAATATCAAAAATTAGCAGCAGGCAGAACAATGTTTTCAAAACTAACATCACATATTTGACATTCTTTTCATTAAAACAGTATTTTTTAAAAATCATAATGCTGCAAACAGGATTTGAACCAAGTCCACTCAGATTGCACCTACTCGCCTTGCACCTTGAGTCAACACATTTTCTTTCAACCACACTGCATCCAAAAAACATGCAATTTTATGGATGCAGTGTGATCGAAGACAGAAAAGGTGTTCATTCAAGTTGAGAGACGAGTAGGTGCCATCTAAACGGACCTGGTTCAAATCTTGTTTGCGGCATGATTATTTTCTTTAATAATAAATTCTCAATACTTCTATATTATATTATTTATTTAGCGCTGCATTTTACAGTTTAGCTGAAATATCTTGTGATTTTATATTTTCCGAGAACAGAGGTCAGTTTACGAAGTAATTTTAAAACAGACTGTAGCTCTAGTAAAAATGACTGGGTGGTCCAGATATGACCAACGGAACATATTTTGCCCACCTCTAATCTACATCAACACAAACTGTGCAGCAATGAAGCAATGTACAAACATGATGACATCAATTTCAGTGGGTGTTATATTGTATCTCTTGAATTATATTCTTAAGCAATGATGATGTGGATTTCAAATATTACAATGTGTGGGGAGAAAGAGACGGTTTCCCATAAGTGCTCAGCTACAGTACCAAACTACATAGACCAAACTCAGCCTGACTAACATCGTCTACCACACTTGCTTAGTAGTGATGTCACTATTTCTTGACCTTCCAAGCACATGAGCACTGGTACCCTACTTTCTGGTGGTTGAGTGAAAAACTGGAGTAATTTTTATTTCAAACCAGAAATAATGATTGAATTCGAAACTCGAGTTAGCTGGACAGTGGGAGAATAATTTAATTATTATACTATCACAGCTCGCTAGTCAGTTTTGAAAAACAATGATCTACAAGTTAGCAACAAAAAACCAGTAAATGACAACATTACTGACTCTGTCTTAGATAAAAGTGATGAACTTTTGAAAATCTGTTTCACATGAAGACAAACATAATGTTAATCAGGATATTAGAATGGTGTGTTTACACTGCATCACACTAGACAAAGGACATAGTTTCTTACCACCTCCCTGCATCATCCGATAAATTTTGCTCTCAATATGTAGCTGTGGGTGCTTTGTCTTGACACACTCCAGCTTGATGGCCACCTCTTCGCCATTGGAAATATCTGTACCTGAGACATAGATAATGGCGCATGTCTGTTAGTCATTATACCAATATACACTCTCACTACAAATGAAAGATGTGTTACAGTGAATCCAATCATACTGTTGCATTGTGCATAACACACACAAAAACAGAGAGAAGCTTTCAAGTTAAAACAAGAACATTCTACCAAAGACAATGAAGCTAAATGTGATGGAAATAACAAGAACATCCTACCAAATATAATGAAGCTAAATCTGATGGAAACAAGCTCAACAAGAACATCCTACCAAGTGTACTGTGTAGTTAAATTTATGATAGAACATGAGCATAGGAAATAGTGGATCAATAAACATCCCCCCCCTCACCAAAGTGACAAGTCACAACCCTTGTTTCATGAATAGAGAAATATTTGCAGACCACACATGGAGCTGATGTGTTGGAACAACCCTGTATTGACTGAACTTATCCCACACTCAAAATTGTATACGTGAAACAGGATCACAGAACATGCTCTGCAACACTCTGTCACAAGGAGCCAACTAGAATACAAATTTTAAACAATCTCCAACAGATGGCAAGTTTGATATATGAAATCTGAATCAGGGAACCATGGAATGTAGAATAAATCATATCTATTTATTGTAAAAGGATGAATATAATAATAAAACACATAACCTGTCATGGGTGTAACACTGTAGACAGTACAAGAAAGTAAATGCTCCCAAACACCTCTATCCTCAGCCATTTGGAGTGTCAAAACATTATGCCCAGACACCATTCCTAGATGTTATAAATCCAAGATTTTCTATTTCCGCCTCTTCTCCTTCCACCCTCGACAGTGCCATGCAAACTAATTTTAGGGGGTGAGTCGTATCTCATTACATGTCCAAACCACACAAGCGTACACTGTTCCATCACTGCCAAAATTGGTTTTTGATAACCTGCAAGTTTGTTTATTTGCTGCTGGACAAATATTTCTGTTGTGTTTCTATATAACTAATTCTTAACAAACGCTTATAGCAGTTGTATTCAAAAACCTGAATCCTCCTTTCTGTGTCTACATTGAGTTTCCAGCTTTCATATCCACATAAATGTATAACTTAGCACTAGCGATTTCAATAGATTGATCTTTACTGTAATACTGATCTTACTTTTCCATAACATATTCAACCTTACCATGGCAGTCATCGCCATCTCAAGTCTTAGCTTAATCTCATTTTCCAAGTTACCATCATTACATATTTGGGATCCGTTGCAACTTACAAGTTTATGACCATTTAACCAGATGTTCATAAATCTTGCTTGGTATCACTAGTCGCCGATATTTCAATTTTATCAATGTTAATTTCATGCTATATTTCTGACTAACATCTTCCAACTTTGAGGTGAGTTTTAATATGGTCCTACTATATTTCCATCAGGATGAATTTCATAGAATGTAAATGCATTGTGTTATGTGCCAATGATCAAACACATCTGTCTTCTGCAAAATTTCAGAAACTAAACCAGCCAAGAGATCGATATCTTTGGCACAACATAAGTTAAAATAAGCACACTGTCAGGGAAATATAAATGAGAAATATAATACAAGTTACAAAGTTATTGAAAAGAAAGATTTGGTATTTATATTTACTAGAAAATAACTACAGCCAAAAATGCTAGGTTGATTGTTGTGTCCTGAAAAAGATATGCTGTCAACAACCTGGGAATCAAGTGTTACCATTATGACTGTTGCTTTTATTTGCCCTAGTACCATCTCCTTATGCTGGATCGACTTAGGTCATGTGGTCTAAGTGTTTGCATCTGAACTGGAGAAACAAACTTGAACCACTCAACTTTGATGCCAATGTACTAGCTACTGAGTCCCGGGAACATACTCCATGGGTAACAAATGGGAATAGTGACAAATCTTTGTCAACTGAGCTACTTGTTATTGGAGATCACCAATGTCTGGTGCAATGAACATGGTACATATTTTTCACAGCATGATCTGAGGATTTGAGTTGCATGAGCATCAAGAATATTAAAATTGGGTTGAGACATGGAGATCTTCTTCTCGTTCTCAGTTTAACATGTCTACAGAGCAAGTCTGGTTTTCTGAATAAATGCTGCTGTATTTGAAAGCTCCTCAGTGCTACCATACAGCATTCTGTGGATATCCATCTCTGTGGGCCAGTGTTTTTCCCTTAACTGGTTTATTATATTGCAGGCTTGCAGGATATGTTCAGCTGTCTGTGCTGCCTGCCCACATGGGCACAGAGGCATGTAGATAATACCTAACACAAATGTGGAAACAAACACACAACCAACAAAGAGCCGAAACAATTCTCCTCCTGTATATCGTAAAAGATTCACTGAAGAGAAAACCTAAAGGCATACATTAAGAAGTCTAACAAAAAGAATTGCAAGAAAACTTCTTTAACATGTACAGAATGAGAAAGAGGTACACAGAAATAGACTGAGAAACAAACATATGGTGAAAAGAACAGGAAGTGCTAGTAAATAGCAGAGGAATAAAAAGGAAGATATTTGCTGCACATAGAGTTCAAAGGTAAAATGTAGCAGGGCAATAAACTTGTCTTTTTTTTCATAACATGGTCACAGTTAAAATGTGGTTCTAGGTGTATTTTATACAATAAACAGGATGACTAAATGAATAGACCACTATTGATGACAGTCAAACCAAATCCAGGTCAGGGCAAATTAAAAGGCAGAACTACTTAAAACAGATCCTGCTTTTGCTGAAAAAATAGAGCAGCTGCTACACTCTAGTAGACATTCAACACCATTGAAATGGAACTAGGATATGATTTTCTAACTATCAAAACAAGAGATATCACTAGTTGCAATAAATAAGAAGAAGGGTATTTCCTGCACTTCAACAAGACATTATTATTAACGATAGAGTGGATTAAAAATAGAAATTACACTGGAGAGAATTCACAACAAAGGGATCTGCATCAACCTGGGTTGTACCAACAACAAACACTTGTTGCTTGGAGTTTTCCTAGACTTTCCATGCATATCTCACAGAATTGACATGTGCATGTCCCTTCATGCCTCAAAGTAAGCTCACACACAGTATCCACAGCAAATAGAGCTCACTAATACGATAGGTAGCATGCTTGAGGCAAATTGTGGATGGTGTGCACTGAAGATACTCTTCAACAGATTTGTGCACCATGATACCATGAACAGAAGCATGATTTATATTATGTGCAGTATAAATCTTCTTTCCTGATATTTGTATATTAAACTTCAGATAAACTGATATTTCCAAAATATCTATGTGGCATGTCATTATATCAGGATAGAAATAAAGACCATCTAAAGTCAAGACTACATCGAAACAGCAAACCAGGTGATTTGGTACATCATGAGAATGGAACTAGCACAACCAGCTCTTCATGCATACAACAGCAAAAGATCTGGCTACAAGGCATGAGGAAAACTAAAAACTAAATGGGTGGAGACAATCAAAGAAACCTTACCACTTGCTGATCATGGCCTATGTAACCCAAATTACCAAAGACAGAAAACTCGATAACTTTCCACCACAACGCTAAATGGCACAAGTGGAAATAACAATAAATAGACAGTAAAAATCTTTGCTCTCAGAAACATAACAGAACAATTCTTTATGTATTGAATGGTGAAGTCTACAATATATAAATTTTGTGATTTTAAAAAGTATTTGGGCAGCACATGGTGATGCGTGTGAATAATGAGGTCACTGCCCATGTTTCCAGGACCCAAAAGGGAAGCAAAGAATAGCACCACCATAATCTGTCATGCAGTTGTATGTCATATCCCATAAAGTGTCAGTGATCCAAAACCATGCAGAAGTCAGATGTATCATGTCAAAAAAGTTCAGATTTTGCAGCTTAGCTGTAAACCATGACACAACATATTCTATTCTAACTATATAATGCTAACCACCAAGAGTTTGAGAACAAAGGGCATACTTCAGTTCTGAAGGTGCCATTACTGGAAGTATTTCATGCAATTTTTCATTATTTCACTATTAAAATTAGTCCTTTTTGCTTGTGGATACAGTACAAGCAGACGCCACCACGTAGTAGTCATTTCCCCCTTATCTACGTTTGTAAATTTCATGCTCTAGTATTGTTGTATGATTTAGTTTCGAATATAAGTAGTATTTATAATTAATATTTATTTAAAACGATTACATTAAAGTTAGTATTCAGCCTGGGGTTAGGTTCAGTTTCTAGAGTTAATTCTAACCTCTTGTTAGAATTAAAGTAAATTATTATTATGTACAATAGCGGAAGGATATAATTTAAGGGACATGCGCAGTGGTATACATTAGCAGACGGAATCGAACAATTATGGCTACATGTTGTTACATGTGATCTTACTTTCGTTATAAATTCATATATGGAGAAGAAAGCGTGTGAAGTCGAATAATATATTATTAATTGAAAACGCTTGCATTAGAGTTAGTGTTAAGTATTTAGAATTAGGGTAGATTATTATTTTATAGAATAGCTGGAATATTCATGGAGTTTGTTTCTGTAATTAAAAATATCCTTCAGAGAATGCTAAGGTAAGTTTCTGGTTTTATTCACATTGTTACAGTTTCTCAACCCTACGGATAATTGATGTGTTAGGGAGATCTATGGTGTCAGCTAGTTAAAAATGTAAACAGCATGCTATTTATGGCACAGTGGAGAACTATTCTGTACTTTTACCCATAATTCATATATTTTCCTGAAGGTAGGTTGGGTTGAAGTTGTGTCATGAGCCTATCTGTATGCCTTGGTTTTAGCATTGTTACAATAATTATTTAATAATATTAAGACCTTAACTATACGTTACTACTATAGAGGCCGGCGGGCCTAATAATACTTAATTAATATATTTTAAATGGTAAATTGTTCTTATCTACGGTCATTGTGCTATAAATAGCACACTGTTTTCATGTTTAAGCAGACGACGTCACAGAGTTCCACGAGACAACCAATCACTGCGACGCGTGCAGTGACGTCACACCCCGCCGACCGCCAAGCGATTGTATGCGGTTGTGCTATAATCATATCGATTCACCCTTACACTATAATTCTTAGAGAATTAATTAATGATGGTATACACTGATTCTAACCCTTCTCCCCCCCCCTCCTAAAAATATCTATAAACTAATTCTAATCCTTTTAACCCCCCTTTACCAAAAGCTATGGTACAAGATTGTCATTCCGCCGGGATCATCATTCTTATCATGTTAGGAAATACCTCAAAACTAGGTCAAATTTCACTGTGACCGTAGATACGAAAGATGCGCCTTTAAATTTATATTAATTAGGATATATGAATGTTAACCACAAATTATTAGGCCTGGGTCATGTTATGAATATGATTGTTGTTATAACAAAAATAACATAAATAGGCGTAGGCCTACTGGTAGTGTTATTAAATATTTGTAGGCAATTGGCAAATCTAGACAGAAAAAGAACAGCTGAATAGTGCGAACGCTGTTCTTATGCGTGTTCTACATAACACTCCATAACCAGCAAACAAAACAAAGGAAGAATGAAGTTCAAACAATAAATAAAAGACAAACTTTCACAAAGATACGATTCCAATTGCACTAACTAAAAAACAGTAACTTACAAATATGTGAAATATACTTACCGAGATAAATATCCCCAAAAGAACCACTCCCTATCTTTCTACCAAGCCTGTACTTGTTCCCGACCCTCAGCTCCATCTTCCTACAAAGTATACATCAGTAATTCGTCGTTATTTCCTGACTCGATCTCGGTGTCAAGCAACACAATGAAATATAAACAAATTTCTTCAATATACCAGACACTGAACACTCGTCACTAAATCTCACCCTGTAAAGTTTTATCTCCCAAAAACCCCTCCTTTGGTCGGAAGACGAGTTCTTGTTGTTAAAATATCATTAATTATACAATCAGCTGATGAATATTGAAGGATGCCGAGGATTCTATCGGCTATGTTTCCCTTTTCCAGTCGCCATTTTATTTACTGTGGTTACTTGAAACGAACTACGCAAGCGCTGAATTCACTTCCGGCATTTCAAGTCTTACTCTACTACCCCTGATACTGACCTGAAAGTAAGCTCGCCATGCATATCAAACATGCAGACATAGTCGGGTTCATTCCTTGAAATCGGTGAACTCTCTTTAACTTTTTTTTCTTTGTATATTTTTCATCTAATATTCGCAATATAAGATTACAACATCCAGTTCTGTATGATTAATCATGAATGTGCTGGGTTATTCGTTATTAGTAATCAAGATTCAGTTTTCTATTTTTAAAATCAGGTTTTCCCTTTCTTTTATAGTACACAGATAACAAAACCCCAACAGAATTCACTTTTGGAAAACTATAGGCCCTATAATTATTGATTGCAGAAGAATCCCGTAATTTGTCATAAATAAATATGTAATACATTACCAGCCTCAGAGCATTTATTTAAAATGCGTGTATTTATTGTGTAGGATTACATTAGTATTGATCCTAAACATTGAGGCTCGCCGAAAAAGATATTTATATACACCGTTGCTGACGCTGTCATGACTAACTGCGCCAAGCAGACCCAATATAAATAATATGAGCATATTCACTCCACCCGTTGTGTATTGAATGCGTCTTGCTGAAAAGGGGGTGTCCATAAATTACGTAAACAATTAGGGGAGTCTGAACAATTTTGACAGATCTTGACAAAGGACATTTGCATCTACACAAATCACAAACACACTAAAAGTAAGAATTATAAAATACTGCATCTGTTCTACATTACTGTATGGATCACTATCATCTATGTTATGTATTATATTCCGTGAATTAGTGTGCAGTGGAAAATATATCAATTCGGGATAATATCTTGAAGGTTACTTGTTAATGGATTAAAAGATAACAACATAGCCAAGGTATTATCAAGTTTAGAAGTCTTAATGTGGATGCGTACGAAGTAAGGTTGAGACCTAGTGAATTGGTAGCCATGCGCTCAGCGCGAAGTTCAAATGTGATGTAGTGTCAACATCAGCAAAGTGCAATGGAGATGGAGAGCGAAGACACATCCATATAACCACATCAGAAGGACAGCTGGAGAGGATATGGGCACCACTAGCTAAACCTTTTGACCTGAAATACTACAATGGATAATCACACACAGAGAATACAGAACAAAGCTCTTAAACTTACAATTATAGACATTATTGAAGCTCTGTACGAAAATGCAAATAGTGCTGTCTTGTCACACAATACAATTGGAGAGTTCTTCAAAACATCTGTGGGAGTTCGACAGGGATGCATAATGTCCCCAGTACTTTTTAACATATACTTAGAGCACATCATACAAGAGACATTACATGACTACAACACGTCTATATCGATCGGAGGGCGCCCTATTTGCAACTTGCGTTTCGCTGATGATATTGATCTTATAGCTGGGTCAGAACAATCATTGCAAGAATTAACATCAAAGTTAGAAAAAGTTACCAGCAAGTACGGAATGGAAATCAATTCAGATAAGAGAGCAAAATCTTGGTAAACAGCAGAGACACAGAAAACCAGACTAATATCATGATGAATGGACACAAGCTTGAAGAGGTGAATACCTTCAAATACCTCGGATTCAGTATATGCAGTGATGGTAAATGCAAAGCAGAACTAAAAATAAGGCTGGAGATGGCTTTAGCTTCCTTGTCAAGGCTAACTGTGATTTGGAAAAGCAACATCAGTGTTGGAGTGAAAATCAAACTGTATAGGTCGCTGGTGCTTTCTGTTGTGTTGTATGGTTGTGAGAGTTGGACACTCACTGCGGACATGGAGAGAAGATTACAGGCTTTCGAGTATAAATGCTACAGAAGAATTCTACGAATTTCCTATAGGGAACATAAGACCAATGTGTACGTAAGAAATAAAGTAGAGATGTGTGCAGGTGTCCAGGAGCCATTGCTTTCAATAGTGAAACGACGAAAACTAGCATGGTTCGGACATGTATGCAGGCACGATTCCTTGTCAAAAACAATACTGCAGGGAACTGTCGAGGGTGGAAGAAGCAGAGGAGGACAAATAAAGACATGGACAGACAACATAAAGGAATGGACAGGGCTAGATATTTCCACACTCATCCGCATCGCTGAGGACAGAATTCGCTGGAGGACTCTGTGTGCTGAAGCATCCAATGCGGTACCCCTACGACCCTGAAGGGTTATGGGTTTATTGATGGATCACTATCAGAAACATGGACAATGAACAAACAACTTGATGACAGAATTGATATCTTTGAGAGGTGGATATATAGAAGAATAGGGAATGAGAAGAAAACGAACACATGGGTTCTGACAACACTCAGTGTGATAAAAAAATGGCAATAAAAATCAATCAAATAAAGTATTTTGGACAGATTAAAAGGCGTGAAGTAAAAGCTAACTCATATCATTTATTAGCGATCTCGCATTTCAGTGACTCTGCTATATGAGGGAGGTAGCCATCTCCTCTCCCTCGCATTCTGAAGGACTGATCTGGTACCCAGTTGAGGCTGGGTCGACCAGCGATCTTGAAAAATTACGACTCAACTGGGGAACGAACCCAGGACCACTCATATGCGAAGCCATTGTGCTAACCATTGCTCTACGCGGTCCCCTTAAAAGACATTACACCCTGTTGAAGACCTTATTTGAGAGTGGAGTTGAGAAGTGGCGAGCAAGAGATAGGCAGAGATACAAGTTAGGGATGGGTGGGATATCGCGAGATGGACAGCTTAGTCTAGCATGGTGCCCCATACCAGTGCAAGAGACAGAAGATGTTGGAGCTCCGTTGCAGCCAAAGCTCGTTCCGGAGACGGCACTTGATAGTGATGCCATGGTGGGAAAAGGGTAGGAGTTGACAAAATTTAACGTCAACAACATTGTTTTTACACACAAATTGTTTTAATTTATTGTTTTTACTTCTAAAAATTAAACACAAAATATATATTTTGTAGTACTTTTCTGTGGACATTTTTTTTAAAGGGTTGAGATGTAGACATAATTAATTAGCGGAGTCACTTACTTCTTGACAGCTATTGTCAGTTATTGCTAGTTATTGCCAGTTATTGACAGTTATTGTCAGGTATTGACTGTTATTGACAGTTATTAGCAGCTATTGACAGGTGGGTGAAGTCACAAATAGGTTGATGTAATTTATACACTCTTGGATAGTACCAGAGTTGAAAATGTTGGTCGCGCCGAAGACGAATATGTCGGGCCATTTGTGATAATAAAGCAGCTACACGGCGCATGTCCATGTTATGGACTACATCCTGCTGGAAATCTAGTAAGATCATTATCCTGCTACAAAAGAGAGCCAGAGGGAGTTTGAGAACGCACGCTGGAGAAAAAGAAAAAGTTTATACCAATGTAGCAATCTCCTTTCTTTATTGGGGAGAGGGGAAGGATCGTATAATTTTCTACTAAAAAAATATCCGAGTCTTACAGTGTTTCCCTCATTCCAATTTGTTGCCTACAGAAACGTTTTGTTGCCTACAGAAACGTTTTGTTGCCTACAGAAATAGTTTGAAGTTGGTTGAAAGATCATCTGCATATTCTGATGATGGTGTTCCTCCTTCGCAAGCGACGATGAACACTGCATGAACAACAATAAATGTGTCTAATTTGGTTTGTGAGTTCGTAGATGCCCGATGAGTCAGATGCATACTCCACTATCACATCGAAAATGGGCATGAGGATGGAGATAGAGTGAGTTACAGCAACACTTAGTTGGTTGATAACTGATGCATAAACACATCCGGTAATACTCACAGACTCTCAAAGCATGATGTGTAAGATACAAAAGTACATGCCGAGAAAGAATGGTGGGACTTCTTGAACAACTCAATCGTCCAGAGCATTACATGGATATACTGCCCTTGTCATGCTGGGGTCAGAAGAAATGAGAGAACCGACTTATTGGCAAGCAATGTGGTGATAGAAGGTACAATGCTGAGAAGAGATAAAGCAGACTTAATGAAGGCAGTAATAAATTCATTTCAAGATGCAGATGATGTCAATGAGGTTGAGAACGTACACTTACAGAGAATGTTAGAAATTGGAGTATCTAGAGGTGATGGAAGGAACTTTTTTCTGGGATGACGCGAAGATCACGTAATCAACACCTGGCTGGGACTTTGAGTCTACATACACTCGAATGACTGCTGAAACGGATGGCGGAGCACTTGTGGGAATATTTCATGTGCTATGATACTAGTTTCTAATCAAGAAGAATTCCGATCCCCACCCACTCCTAGTAAAACCCAGAACCATAACTTGAACATGGGACAATATAAAACGTGAATATTTGAACTATTTTATATTGTATGCGCATTTATATACTTACGGGAAATATGTATAATATTTAAGTATATATGTATGTATCTCCACAAATGAAATAAGACTTATCACATTTTAAAACGTAACAAATAAGCAGAATATTTCATAGGCATATGCTTAATTCCAACTGACTGGCAGAAAAACAAGTGTTATTCATAATATAATATTTATATATCATATCTATTGGTTGGAAGTGGTATCAAATTATGAGCTGTGGAAAAGACAGCAGAGCCCAGTGGAGATAAATGTCACAGACAGAAAGGGGAGATTAAAGGACACACCCTCACACATATATGACATTACTATATAATAGTAGTTATTTGTGACAGAAGTCTAGCGGTGCATAGATAGTATGTACTCATTGCTGCAAAACTGAAATCCAACAGGCGAAGCTTGAAACAGGGTAATAAAGTTTTGCTAATCATTGGAAACACACACAAATCATCGTTTCGATCAAAATGCCTATATCAGATACATTAACAGCACACAAAAAACGATGAATAAGAACTACACTTTTGAGGTTCACGTTAAATATAGATATAACCCGGACGAGTTAGAAATAGAAGATCAGAGGTCAAACAACAAACACAGACAATACATATACTAAACACACCGGAATATAGACGGAACATCATAATATCATCCATACAACTAACGGGCATTTATCCCAAAGGGTTCAATCGTGCCAAATTGATATATACAGCAGCTCTCAAGCGCGTGACTTGTCCGATCATCTGTGAAGCACGACTTAATGGCCGTCATCAAGCAGAAATGACCAATACCTCATAATTTTGCACCATCAGTGCAAAGCACACAAAAGATGGAAATAATAGTAGATGCTATAATTATATTATATGCTGCCACATTCATCACGGAAGAGAGTTTCACATGCGTGTCCCGCAGCGTCATCTAAGCCATCACCTGCAAGCTTTGCACTATGACGTAATTAGGGGAGACTGGATGGAGGCTCACAGTCCGGTTCTGTGAACATCTGTACAGCATACAAAAACCAGACTGGTAGAGCGACTCCAATTGCTAACCACTTCAATGACCCCGTGCTATCGAGACGTCCATGATATTCAGATGACGGCCATTAAGTCATTTTTCCAGAAAAATGTTCTGCATCCCTCCCCCCCAAGATTATTCGCCCGTCTCCGTGTGTAATTCCCTCGTTTTAAATAAGTTTCAAGTCGTTTCTCCAGGAGAATGTTCTACATCCCTCCCACCTAGATTATAGTCGTTTTTCCCGAAGGATGTTCTACATTCCTCCCACCAAGATTATTCGTCCGTCTCCATGTGTAATACCCTCTTTTTAATAAGTTTTAAGTCGTTTCTCCAGGAGAATGTTCTACATCCCTCCCACCAAGATTATAGGCGATTCTCCAGGAGAATGTTTTACCCCCCCCCTCCCCCGCCCCACAAGATTATAGTCGTTTTTCCAGAAGAATGTTCTACCCTTCCCTCCCCCCCCCACAAGATTATATTCGCTTTTCCAGGAGAATGTTCTACATCCCTCCCACCAAGATTATTCGCCGTCTCCGTGTGTAGTTCCTTCTTTTTTATAAAGAATGCCATGACCTTTTTGTGAAAACGCTACGGTAGTGGTTTTACCTTTTTAATTCCGAATACTAATAGTCATGTTCTGAAGGGGGGGGGGTGTTGAACACCCAAACTCTCCTTATCTACAGGCATGTGAAGTAACAATATTTATTTTATAAATGTAACAGTTAATAGGTTTCTGTCCTTTGTCCACTGACTTCCATTTAATAGATTTAACAGTTAAATGGTTTCTGTACTTTGTTTACTGCTTTTGATTGTGGGTAACATTCTTTCAAATTTCTTACACAAAATTGTTGTTGGACATTTCTACTCATGTCCGAGCAGATGGACAAAATCCGATCATACAATATAGCATACCAAATATTAGCACAGATGTTTCCTATTTTCAAAAACAAGCATGTGAACACAAATACTAAAACTGCATTATATAAAATGATCATACCATTACTGCTCTACCAATGTCAAACGTGGGCACCAACAACAAAAAGACAAATGAAAACTTGTTACAACAGAAATAACTAGTCTACGTAGAATTCTTGGAGTAACAATAAGATACAGAATCAGAAATGCAAATATCAGACGACTAACAAACACAGTGCCAATCCTCGCTTACATCAATAAAGTTATGCTGTAGTTGATCCATGTACACTGTGGAATTACAGAAAATGAAGCAGCTGACGGACTAGCAAAAGCAGGTGCAAAAAGGAACAATTCCAGCACAGAATATCGTTGACTGAAGCAAAAACTCTCATCAAAAGAAAATACAAACATACATGGAGTCAGAGAAGAGGCAGTAACTTTCCACAAGACTCCATTCTAAAGATAACAGCAAACCACAATTTTTTGATCCGCACAGGACACTGCAGACTACAAGCACATCTCTACAAAATGAAGGCAGTTTAAATTGACCAATGCCCATGTTAAAAAGGTTCCCATACTCCAGAACACATTCTGCAGACATGTCCACTCTTCGATGACGTGAGAACTAAAATATGGCCCCAAGAGACAGATCTGAAGGTGAAGCTGTGGGGCAATCGTGAGGATCTCATGCTGACGAGTGAATTCATGGAGGCGGCACACCTTCCTGTATAGACTTATGAGCATAGGAAACTGATCGCAGAAGACCACGCAAAAGATGGATTACAGAAATAAAAGAATCAACAAAACAAACATATATGAGGCACAAAAAAGGCCATCTACAGAGAATCAAGATAAACAAAAATAGGTAGATGTGTTACCAAAATAAAACATAAAAACAACCTAACAACGAGATACAGACGACGTTTCGACTAGAAGGCCTTCATCAGGACAAACGAAAGACAATATTACAAAGAATCTTACCATGGAGACAAACGTGGTTATGATAGGGAGGAAAGAAAAGGATAGATGGTGAATAGATAGCGGAGGAAGCAAAGATGGAGTAGCATAGCAGGGAGGAAGAGGGCGTGAGGAGAAGAAGTGAGGAGGGTAAAGTGCACAAAAGTAGGTGAGGAGTGAAAATAGATAAGGTGTGGTAGCAAGTAAAATAAGATAAATAAGGATAAATTAAGATACCTCAAAAGTGGCCACAGGCAATAAGTATTAGCATAAAATCAGTATGGGAGAGCAAAAGAGGATGGCACGAGAGATCAGATGAGAGAGAGAGATGGAGAGAAAGAGGCCGATATGGCAAGAACAGACGAGAAAAAGAAAAAAGAAGAAGCTACAGAGCATATATGAGAAGTGGAGAGAAATTATTAGTAGGAACAGATAATGTGGAAAGAAAATACAGTGATGTTATATGCAAGTTAGATAGTAAAAAAAATATTAATGATAATAAGTAAAAACGGAACTTATCTGAGATGCGTCTGAATCAGAGCTTGCTTGAAACGAATGGCCACATACGTAGGGCCATCGAAGTCCAGTGAGGCAGTCTCGACAGGTGAAAGAAAAACACAGACATAGACAATTTTCCACAATAAAGGAGGCAATGATGTAAGGAAAACACCCGCGGGTAAGAAAATAATTCTTACAGCTGGCGGGAATTGAGGTAAGAAAGAGCAATACATATTATGTAATAGCCTAGTTCGTCGAAAGACGAATCAAAGTGAGAGGCAGGGGCATAGAGCAAAAACGAGGATGTGAGTAAAGTATAAGCTATGACTCAAACCAAATGGCCATATATACAGATAACATAAATGCAGAAAAGAAGAGAAAGCGGAGATGCGTCACACAAGGAAGGAATATCGAAGTCAAGTTGGCTGTTACAACCCATAGACAAGTGACCCAGAAGCTCTACTGGATTTGGATGTGTCTGACCAAAAGACGCAGATATTGCAGCCAAGCTGTAGACTATGACGCAATGCATTTCATTCCCCAGACTACATCTGGAGTAATCTGCAAGAGTTTGAAGGCAAACACAGAAGATACGACAGCCAAGCTGGTTAGAGAATCTTGTACTTAATGAACAATTTAGTAGATAAAGGGCTGTTTTCCTTTAGGGGGGCTCATTGAAGTTTGGGTTACTAGCTTTGGGACAAGTGAACTAAGTGGTACATAGTTTTGCCATGCTGTATTTTTGAAAGATGGTGCATTTTTATAACTCTTAATTCTTCTCTTTTAAAAAAATCATTAGTTATGTTAGACACAACATGATCATTCAGCCGTCCCATGAATATTAGTCCACGATAGATAGCTGAAAATCTGGACCAATACTATTCTTTCTTTGACATGACATGTCGTTTTCAGAGCATCGTCCTCACCACCAATCTGTAAGCCATTCAGTTCTGTGTAAGATGTCCTGCATCCTCAAATGTAATATTTAGAAGACATCAGTAGGACATAGAAGGAAATAGAACAATTTTTTCGAATGTGAATTATTACACAGCTGGCATATCATAATAAATAATAATCACACCCATAACACGTCAGGGGCTTAGGGGTGTCACATTGGAGACCTCTGTGCAATAACGCCCTCCAAGCACCTCTGTCCTCAGCTAATCGGAGGAGTTTAGAAAAAGCATGCCCAGATCATTCTTTCTTCTTCTTTCCTCCCTCTTTTACCCTTTACGGGTGTCGAGAGAGATAGTGTTCTTGTTCTCGCTTTTTTGGCAGCTTCAGATAATGTTATTTGGTGTTCGTGTAATGTCTCTTTGATGTTGTCGATCCAGTGTACTATAGGTCTACCCCTGGCTTTATTTCTGCTTCTCGTTTCTTCATATTTGATATATAAACTAATGAATCACACGGCATTCTTTCCAGATGACCGAACCATTGTATCTGTTGGTTTTGAATGTATTAGAATTTATATGACACCCACTCTTTCTCTAATATGACTTCATTTCTAATTCTGTGTCTTCTGGTCACTCCTGTGGCTTTTCTCAGACATCTCATCTCTGTTGTAACCAGTTGTCTCTTATGTTTTGTTGTTAGGGACCATGTTTGACATTGGTAGAACAGGGTTGGAATGAATATACTCTGGATAAAATGTTTTTGTTGACATTGGTAGCATTGTGTTGCAATAAAGGGGATAATTGTCCCAATATTTGATTAGATTTGCTACAACTAATGTCTATTTTGGTGTTCATCTTTCCATCTGAAGAGAATGTTACGCCTAAGTATTTGAAGGTGTTTGTTTGTTTAATGGCTTGATTTTCCAGTTATATTTAGATTGTGTGTATCCCTTCCTATTGTCATGGTTTCTATGTTGTCTATTATCTTCATGTTGTTGTTCTTGCACTCGATGTTAGATGACGTTGAAGTTCAGTCTCTTCATATGCTATTATAGCCCGAACGTCGACAAAGAGAATTTGGTATTTTCATCATGGCTTTTTTCGTAATGCTATAGATATATATGATAAACAGGAGTGGTGATAGAACGCATCCTTGCCTAACTCCCGATGTGACTTTAAATGCTTTTGATATTCCTTTATTCGTTTGAATTACACTCTCACAGATCTCATATAAGCTTTGACACACTTTAATAATGTAGTTGTTGACTCCGTAGTTAGCCAGTGTGTACCATAGAACGCTTCTATTTACTCTATCGAAGGCTTTCTCCTGGTCTACAAATGTTCCGAGCTTTCTCCACCATCTGCCCGAGAATGAAAATTGCATCTGTGCAGCTTCTGTTTTTTTCGAAATCCCATTTGTTCGTTGGATAGCTGTGATTCTATAATTGCTTGTAGCCTGGATTCTATAATTTTGGCGTACATTTTGCCTACATGACTTTGTAGTGCTATGCCTCGGTAATGTGTACATTCTCTTTTACTACCTTTATTCTTCCACAGCGGTATGATTATTGCGTGTTGCCAATCTTTAGGCGTTCTTTGTTGTGCCCATGTTGCGTTAAATATTCTTTGTACCCATTTGATCCCATACTCTCCTGCTGATTGTATAATTTCAAACGATAATCTATCCACCCCTTGTGTATTGTATTTTGGTGCTTGTGTGACCACTCTATCTACTTCATGTAATATTTCTTGTTCTAATGTTGAAACCACTAGGTCTGTTGATCTTGTTTTGTTCTTTTTCCCCAGAGGGCTAAGTAGCACTTTGAAATACTCTCTACATCGCATGAAGATCAATAGAAGGTGGTACTGCTAGTAGAACATAATGGAAAATAATACTCACGTGAAAGACAGGTAATGAAGTCCTACTGAATGACGACTAAAACACTACACTATCACTAACGGATGTAAATATGGTACATATAACAAAACAAAAAATATAATCTACAAATGACAATACACATGACAAAGTCGACGTTTCGGACCAATAGGCCTTTTTCAAGATACGGACATAACATACAAACATAAAAAAAACACAAGTAGAAATGAATGCGTATCCGAGTGAAATGTGGTAGTAAGATAGATACCGGAAGCATACGAACAGGAAGTACACAAAGACGATAATACAGGTGGAACGAGAGGAACAAAACGATGACGTAACAAAGACCAATACGACCGAGAACTAAGCGAAAGAGTGGTCGGAATTGAGTCCAAATGGCTTGATGGTACCCAACTCGAAAATGAGACGATTTTCGAGGGCGCACCTAGATCTGTCATCGGTGGTGCAGGATCTGATGGCAGTGACCTGAATGTCAAGGACACCACGGTGGCCATCGTCGTTGAAGTGATTGGCCACAGGAGTGGGTGTTCTGTGTTTGATAGCATGCAAGTGGTTACAGAAATGTGGCCATGGGCACTAAGATGGGGCCTAGCTATGCCTGCCTTTTCATGGGACATCTAGAACATCTAGTTTGGTCTACCTACGATGGCCCATTTCGATCTCTTTTCCACAGATATATTGATGATGGGATAGGCATTACTGACATGACAGAAGCAGAACTGTCTCGCTTCATCAACAATTTCAACCCCGCTATTAAATTCACATTTACCATTTCCACCACCTCTGTCCATCATTGTCACTATTCATCCCCTATACCTCAGCACATCAGTCTACTACAAACCCACTGATGCACATGGCTTTCTGCTATACACTTCTTCTCATCCTCCCGCCTGTCGTAACTCTCTACCTTACTCACAGCTCCTTCGCCTTCGTCGCTTATGTAGCGATGACGACGATTTTCTCGACAAATCCTCTGAGATAATTGAGTTTTTTCGTAGACGCTCCTTCCCTGACAGCATTCTTTCATTGGCTTGGCTCTGTGTACGCCAGCTATCTCGCCTTGATACCTTGAATAATTCACAGGGTTCTTCCTCCTCCTCTGATAGGGTTAAACTGGTTCTTACCTTCCATCCCCATAACTCGACTGTCCGTCGCATTCTACTTAAACATTATTCCCTTCTCCAGTCTGATTCTGACACCCGTGACGCTTTCCACAAATTACCTCTGGTGGCCTATAGGCGCGACAAAAATCTGAAGGACATCTTGGTCCACTGCCACCTCAGGTCCTCTGCACCTGACCATTTTGGTACCGTGCGGTGCTCACGCGGTCGTTGTTTCACGTGTCCTTATGTGGTTCAGATGCGCTCCATCTCATTCCCCAAGGCCAGTTTCTCCATCGATGAGGCCTTTACATGTGAATCCCGTAAGGTTATTTACGTGATCATATGTAAACGCTGTGGTAAGCAATATATCGGTGAGACTGGCTTTAGACTGAGCGACCGCTTCTGTAACCACTTGTATGCTATCAAACACAGAACACCCACTCCTGTGGCCAATCACTTCAACGGCATTGGCCACCGTGGTGTCCTTGACATTCAGGTCACTGCCATCAGATCCTGCATCACCGATGACAGATCTAGGTACGCCCTCGAAAATCGTCTCATTTTCGAGTTGGGTACCATCAAGCCATTTGGACTCAATTCCGACCACTCTTTCGCTTAGTTCTCGGTCGTATTGGTCTTTGTTACGTCATTGCTTTGTTCCTCTCGTTCCACCTGTATTATCGTCTTTGTGTACTTCCTGTTCGTATGCTTCCGGTATCTATCTTACTACCACATTTGGGGTGCAAAGGGAACGCATTGCTCTAGGCGGACCCAGGGTTAGCAGATAACTAAGATCCCAAATGTACCTCCACGCGGTGCACCCTGGAAACAGAAATACAGCAGCTCGTGCTGATTCTGGGGAAATCATTTGGGGATCGTGTCCGAGAATGTGGAGGTAGCAGATGGAAAGAGATTTGACTGCACAAGAGACAGACAATATCTCCGACACCACCAGCAGCACCACATATAGCGACACTGTCGACATACAGTGAAGCTAGTCAGTCCAGTCCGAACATTGGAGTGCCGGCCAATGTAAAATGCACGTAAAGGTAGATGCATGGCGAGAGACAAATATATTTCATACCGAGTACAATGAAACAATGAAAGGGCAGAACAGCGCTAGAGGGCAGCGCGAACTGCAAATAGAAAATGAAAAGTTCCTAGGAAAGGGGAACTACAAGCTCCGTCAGCTCGAGGCGAGCTTCTAGTTACCTGTGTTCCTTACAGGCAGAGACCCAGACCCATTCATTGGCGTTTGGTAAAGCAAGAAGACCTAATCCAACTCTAGTGTCGAGCCTTCCTAAACCGGAAATATGCCCACGAAGAGAAAGGGTTCCGTACTCGATGCGCTCAGGCACAAAAGGGACAACGATTTAGCCCTGGCCCAACTCTACTGTCAGGTTTTCCTACACCGGAAATACACTTGAAGAGAGAAAGGGTTCAGTACCTGATGGGCTCAGGCGCTATTGGGACAAGGACGCTCAGCTCGAGAACGCCTTGCTCTCAAACGCGTGGTGTGAGACTCGAACTTGGACAAGGGGTACACGATGTCGGTGAATGACACCTCGGCTAAGAGGGCGAAAGAGCCAGGGTCCAACTCCTCTGTTGAGTTCTTCCCCTTAAGGAACCAGGCTCACGGATGAGAAACGGTTCAGTACCCAATGGGCACAGGGACAGCACGTCCAATTACACGAGGCAAGTTCATAGACAGTGGAACACCTCGTTCGAGTCAGACGAGAGCAAAAAATCGTCTGGGCGAAGAGGCTCCACTACGCGTGCCTGGAGACAGATATAGAGGCTGTCACAGGCTAAGGGTAGCCCACCCGAATTGTCAAGGCATGCCGAAATCGGATGTGCTAGGCCTACAAGGCGCATAACGATGGCACAACGTAATCACGCTCCCGGCGGAAATCGCACGGATATCCGTGATGGTTACAATGGAGCAAACGAAAAACAAACTACCACATTTCACTCGGATACCATTCATTTCTACTTGTGGTTTTTTTAATGTTTGTATGTTATGTCCGTATCTTGAAAAAGGCCTATTGGTCAGAAACGTCGACTTTGTCCTGTGTATTGTCATTTGTAGATTATATTTTTTGTTCTGTTATATGTACCATATTTACATCCGTTAGTGATAGTGTGTAGTGTTTTAGTCGTCATTGAGTAGGACTTCATTACCTGTCTTTCACGTGAGTATTATTCTACATCGCATGGTGACTTTTGAAGGATGTATTAACAGATTTCTATTCTTATCATTAATAATGTCTGTTGGGTTGTAATTTTCAACTCTTGTTCGGATACTTCTAACCATCTTAAAGAATTTTCTGGTAGAAGTTCTATGATTTTCCGAAAATGATAGACCATTCCTTGATGTTATCAATCCAGGGTTTTGCTTTACCAACTCTTCTCCTTCTACCCGCAACTGTTGTTTGAAAAATAATTTTTGAAAGTGAGTCATGCCTTGTTATACGTCTTTCTTCTGCGTTCGCTCTTTGATAACCAAACTAGAGGTCATGTGATTTCTGCCAGGAAGTGTGAAGTACATTGTGCAGCTGGTTTCACAGCAGAGCTGCATTTTGCACCTTCTGGCATAGCACATCTGTTTTCAGCATGATTATATTTCCAAACCAAAAAAGTTTACGCCGTACAGGCTTATGGCAGACAGAACAATTACGAAATATGAACCACAACCCAACTATAGCAGATAGAACAATTACAACATAATTTTTAACTATTACACTCAACAGTGAAAAGAAATTGCAACTCCACCAAGACAATTTGTAAATGTAGGTTTAATTTACAACAAGTTTAATACAATTAGCAACAAGCACAGAATCAGGACAAAACATATTTTTTCTGTCCTGTTACAAATGTCATATTCTTCTATAATTTCTGTGCACATCTAACATTTCTTGCCCGTGTAGCAACCAGGGTCCGGACATCTAGTTCAGGGAGCAAAGAATAGTGTCCCTGCATTCTTTTCAAACATGTCGCAGGAGGCAATTTATGAACGTTGGAGGATAGACTGACAATATGTACAAAAAAATCATCATTGTCACATCTTGTCTCAGTTTCTCCATTTTCTCTTCTATCATATAATCCTAATGGATGACAAAGAGATGCAGACTCTTAGGTGACCAGACTCTTAGGTGACCAGACTCTTAGGTGACGGGGAATGCTAGATGTGTCATCACTGTTGATGGGTCAACATATCTAACAGAGTGATGAGATGGTTAGACCAGAGGTGTAAGCTGTGCTCCTGGCAGGACATGGTAATTAAGAGATACTAGTGAATTAGAATGCCTCCCTTCAGGGACTAAACTTCCATCCATTAAATACACTCACACCCTCCCCCCATGACACAATCACACCTTTGAGACCTTACATTTTCTCAGTTGCACAACAGTGAAAATCTGTACTTTTGTTAGAAAGGCTATGGAGTGCCAAGAGCTACCTGCTCACAGCTAAAGGTATTACTTCATCATCATCATCTTACATTTCTAGGAGTTCTGGTAGCTCAGTGGTTAGGACGCTGCCTTCCTACTCGGGTGATCAAATGTTCAATTTTCAGTTGCAATAGAAAATGTGTAGACAACCAAAGAAATCATTGAGCATTATGTGTATTATTATTATTTAAAGACAGTGTCCCCTGGGTGCGCTGCTATACTGGCAACACCCACATAAGTTAGCCATGAGACAATTTGATAAGTACAGACATGAAGTGTGTTAGTTGTCAGATATTTTTCAGCATCATAAGTCTGTCCGTGTGTTTAAATAAATATATGCATAAATTAAAAACTATTGACATGGCTTAGAAGATCATTATAGTCTGGTGTGATTACTAATTTATGATTGACAGGTCCTAAGACAATCATCTGACCGGTACTGCCTTCTGCATGAATAGACACCAGTTCCTGAAGATAATAGGGCAGGGTATCAGAAAAATATATAAAAATGCACATGTTATATCAAACATAATTTCATTCGAACTATACATGGTAAACTTTGCTGACAAACATATCTGAATATATGACAAAACAAATTATAACACTTCACAAAGTCTTTCTTCTTTTTCTATGCAGAGTTTCCAGTTTTCACTCTTGGGCAGTCTATGCCAGCTTGTAAAATCTGTATATTTACTGATTTGTGACATTTACTAAACTTCCATAAACATTGTATGAATAGATGGAAGGAGTTCTTGTCTAAATTGATGAAGTTCTATACATTGAAATACAAATGCTATCTCCTATAGAGAACATAAGACAAATGTGTATGTAAGAAATAAAATAGAGATGTATGCAGGTGTACAAGATCCATTGCTTTCAATAGTGAAATGACGAAAACTAGCATGGTTTGGACATGTATGCAGATATGATTCCTTGTCAAAAACAATAATGCCGGAAACTGTCGATGGGGGAAGAAGCAGAGGAAGCAAATAAAGGCATGAACGGACAACATCAAGGAATGGACAGGACAAGATATTTCCACACGCATCCACATCACTGAGAACAGAATTCGTTGGAGGACTCTGTGTGTTGAAGCATCCAATGTGGTACCCCTACAACCCTGACTGTGTGCTGAAGTATCCAATGTGGTACCCCTACGACCCTGACTGTGTGCTGAAGCATCCAATGTGGTACCCCTACGACCCTAACGGGTTACGGGTTTATTGATTGATACATTGAAATAGATGGACATGGTGGGAGGAGTTCTTGTCTAGCTTGATGTTATTCTACTCGTATATATTGAAAAAAGTACATGATGTACTGTTTATAATAAAATTTTAGTAGAATGAAATATGGATTAGTTGTTGCGACATTTTCACTTCAAAAAAGGATATAGAACTTATATCTCTTTTGATTGCAAGAGATTTAATTATCTAGAGAATACAAAAGACAACAGGGTAAGACAAGTGGAGACAGGTGTGGTGCACCACTTACACAGTCTCCACTATTGGAGCTGCTGTTAATCTTGGCCCCAATTTTGGGCCCTGGCAACACACAGGCATAAGGCTATGTCACATCATGCACTTAAGTGCCTTTGTGAGACTCCACATCTTTCAACTTTTCCTCCATCCACTGTAACAATGTGCCATGGTCTGCAGTGTTATCCTTCTGGTTTAGTGCAATGTCAGTTGTCCCACAGTCTCCTGTCTTAACTGGGAAATCTTGATATTTCCCCGTAGACATGACTTAGTTTTCTAGGACAGAGTTGTCTTGCTCGGATGTAGGCAGATCTGACCAAATTTAATTTTTCAGTCATTAGTAGCATACTTAAGACACATGACAAAAGGCTGCCTTGTTGGGAATGATTGATTGAGAACCTCAGGAATTGCAAGCGATTTGCTCTTACTTCCTATGTGTGGTGGCTTTTCTGAGCTTTCTTTCATACCTCAGACTTCATCTTTCAGCTTAGTGCAATGCCCATTGAAGGGTCTTCTACTCAGAGGGGGTATATAATTGTACAGATGACATGCTACAAAGCTTCCATAATAGAGCCTCAATATAACGGCATGTCATCTACTAAGGTTTTCTGTTGTATGGGCGATTTGTCTAGAGGGCCATTATGGTGATAAAAACTATGATAATGTATTATAGTGACTGGGAACTAATATAACTAATAAATAATAAAATTAATGTCAATGAAAAATAACAACAACAAAAACAACAAAGAAGCAATGACTTTTTCCATGTTACAGTCCAATAGAGACTTTTATCAAGAAACAGAAATAAACCAGAAATAAACACACAAAACTGTCAAAGCAAGGAGATGATCTAACAACTCCATCTAATTGCATTAGAAAAAAAGGTGCAATAATGTCCAGTAACATGCAAAATCTCACAACTCCATCTAATTTCATTAGAAAAATAAAAGAAAAAAATGTGCAACAATGTCCAGTAACATGCAAAATCAGCACTCGCTTGAACTTTACACACAATTGATAGATACAAATAGAAAAATAACTATTTTTATCTATCTGCATGGCTGCTGGAAAGGAGAGCAGAGCTCTTTAGGGAATGTCCTATGTGTTATGACACTGGTTTCTAATCAAGAATGTATTTCAAACTTTACACATTATCCAAATAACTTTTATCAAATATTTGCTAGTCAAATTAAACCATTTGGGCTCAATGTTGCCATATTGGCTACAAACAGTTTCAACCCTATGACAACCTCAGTGAGGGTTGCAATCTCCTGCATCCTGCACCATGGAAAAGTTTCTATTAACAAAATTAGTATTACAATCATACCTGGTGGAAATTCACTGGAATGCCTGGCAGCACCTCCATAACATTATCTCCAAGCATTAATTCTGCTTTGCCAGATTTGTAAATTCGAAGCTTCCCCATGTAACCTTCACTGCAATCCTTCAACTGGCAGGAGCTGAAGCTCTTTGTTAACTGTGGTTAGATGTAAATGTTTAACATACAAATATTATAATTATAACACTCAACCATGTATAACATCTGTATATAATTGCTTATATTTATGAAGAAAAAATAACAACAGCATAAGAAAATATAAAGGTAAACATTGTAAAATGGCACAGTCAAGAAGAAAGATATTGGAACTTACAATTTTTACACTTTACATAACATGGAACAGTATATTCTACACACAAAATGTCAAATTTTTACACTTTACACAACATGGAACAGTAGAAATTGTCATAACTGTTTACCTCATCCTCTTTGACGTCTGCATTGATAGTAGTAGAAGACCTTGGTCTGTCATCTGAAAGAGCAGATGCCGGAAGACCAGGAAGAGTGTCCGGAAATTGAAGAAACAGAAGTTCACCTTTCTCTGCAGACAAACAAAATATTATTACATAATAAGCATATGATCATTCTAGCAGTTTATTATCAGTAGAATGGTATATACAGAACTACTGTTAGCAGTTTAGTCATCAGTAGAATGGTATATACAGAACTACATCTAGCAGTTTAGTCATCAGTAGAATGGTATATACAGAACTACTGTTAGCAGTTTAGTCATCAGTAGAATGGTATATACAGAACTACATCTAGCAGTTTAGTCATCAGTAGAATGGTATATACAGAACTACTGTTAGCAGTTTAGTCATCAGTAGAATGGTATATACAGAACTACATCTAGCAGTTTAGTCATCAGTAGAATGGTATATACAGAACTACATCTAGCAGTTTAGTCATCAGTAGAATGGTATATACAGAACTACTGTTAGCAGTTTAGTCATCAGTAGAATGGTATATACAGAACTACTGTTAGCAGTTTAGTCATCAGTAGATTGGTATATACAGAACTACATCTAGCAGTTTAGTCATCAGTAGAATGGTATATACAGAACTACATCTAGCAGTTTAGTCATCAGTAGAATGGTATATACAGAACTACTGTTAGCAGTTTAGTCATCAGTAGAATGGTATATACAGAACTACATCTAGCAGTTTAGTCATCAGTAGAATGGTATATACAGAACTACTGTTAGCAGTTTAGTCATCAGTAGAATGGTATATACAGAACTACATCTAGCAGTTTAGTCATCAGTAGAATGGTATATACAGAACTACATCTAGCAGTTTAGTCATCAGTAGAATGGTATATACAGAACTACTGTTAGCAGTTTAGTCATCAGTAGAATGGTATATACAGAACTACTGTTAGCAGTTTAGTCATCAGTAGATTGGTATATACAGAACTACATCTAGCAGTTTAGTCATCAGTAGAATGGTATATACAGAATTGCTGCTAGCAGTATTAGAATAGAGACTATTACTACTGTCTTCAAGTGGCTCTGTGAATGAGGTTTCATGTTATAATAATTGAAATGTATCCTTCTTCTTCTTCTTCTTCTGCATTCATTCTCAAACTCCTGCAGATTAGCAGGATGTAGTCTGGAGAACGGAATGCGCTGTGTCATGGTTTACAGCATTGCTGCGATATCTGCGCCTTTCGGCCTGACACATCCGACTCCAGCATGGCTTTGGGTCACTGACCCTATATGGGATGGGACAGCCAACTCCATCCCATAATCTCCTTAGTCGCCTTTTACGACATGCATGGAAAGTAAACAGTGTTGCTATTCTTTGCTCCCCTTTTGGGCCCCGGAAACACACGAGCGGAAATGTATCCTGTATGACATTCCTTTTCAACTTCTTCCCCAAAGCCAACTTGGAGATGTGGATTAGTACTGCCAATAGGGGCTGGAAACTAAGACTGCTCGGGCCAACCCAATATCGAGCAGGACCATGTCGTGGTCCTGCCGAAGCAAGTACAGGTGATGAAGTCAGAGGTAACAGAGATAAATATCTAACAGATATAGTTAGAGATAAATCTCCCTAACAGAGATATTCAGAGATAAATCTCCCTAACAGTCAGAGATAGTCAGAAAAAGTCAGAGATAAATCTCCCTAACAGATACAGTCAGAGATAAATCTTTCTAACAGAGATGGAAAAATCAAACTGATAAAAGTATATTTATACCTGACTTCATTGAAACAAAAATATCTTTGACACTTGCTGGAGGTGGAACTTTCTGACGACCAGACGTGCTAGCATGTCCTGACGCAGGTTTGGATTCTACTTTAAGATCGGCTGTGTCCACATCCATTACTTCCTCTGAAAAAAATGTACTTTTATAAAAGAAAGTTTTATTCAAGTATTCATAAAATACACAACATACGCAGTCAGCAAATACTAAATTTTCTGTGTGTTCCCAGTGATGGAAAGGTGAGCACAGAATAATGAATATTACATGTAAAAAGCGACTAAGGAGGTTTTAGGGTGAAGCAGGCTATCCCATCCCATAGACAAAGTGACCCAGAAGCTATGTTGAAGTACAGTATGTGAAGCTGAAAGGTTCAGATATCACAGCTAAGCTGTAGACCATGATGCAATGCATTCTGTTCTCAGGACTATATCCTGCTAATCTGTAGGAGTTTGAGAACAAAGACTGAAGATGGCGAAATAGAAAATCCATAATTGTGTGCATGATCTTGCAAGTCTTATCTAGAAATTAATTGTGTGCAAGATCTTGCAAGTCTTATCTAGAACTGAATTGTGTGCATTATCTCGCAAGTCTTATCTAGAAATTAATTGTGTGCAAGATCTTGCAAGTCTTATCCAGAACTGAATTGTGTGCAAGATCTTGCAAGTCTTATCTAGAAATGAACTGTGTACATGATCTTGCAAGTCTTATCTAGAACTGAATTGTGTGCAAGATCTTGCAAGTCTTATCTAGAAATGAATTGTGTGCATGATCTTGCAAGTCTTATCTAGAACTGAATTGTGTGCATGATCTTGCAAGTCTTATCTAGAACTGAATTGTGTGCAAGATCTTGCAAGTCTTATCTAGAAATGAATTGTGTGCATGATCTTGCAAGTCTTATCTAGAAATGAATTGTGTGCATGATCTTGCAAGTCTTATCTAGAATTGAATTGTGTGCATGATCTTGCAAGTCTTATCTAGAACTGAATTGTGTGCATGATCTTGCAAGTCTTATCTAGAACTGAATTGTGTGCAAGTTCTTGCAAGTCTTATCTAGAAATGAATTGTGTGCATGATCTTGCAAGTCTTATCTAGAAATGAATTGTGTGCATGATCTTGCAAGTCTTATCTAGAACTGAATTGTGTGCATGATCTTGCAAGTCTTATCTAGAACTGAATTGTGTGCAAGATCTTGCAAGTCTTATCTAGAAATGAATTGTGTGCATGATCTTGCAAGTCTTATCTAGAAATGAATTGTGTGCATGATCTTGCAAGTCTTATCTAGAAATGAATTGTGTGCATGATCTTGCAAGTCTTATCTAGAACTGAATTGTGTGCATGATCTTGCAAGTCTTATCTAGAACTGAATTGTGTGCATGATCTTGCAAGTCTTATCTAGAACTGAATTGTGTGCAAGATCTTGCAAGTCTTATCTAGAACTGAATTGTGTGCAAGTTCTTGCAAGTCTTATCTAGAACTGAATTGTGTGCAAGTTCTTGCAAGTCTTATCTAGAACTGAATTGTGTGCAAGATCTTGCAAGTCTTATCTAGAACTGAATTGTGTGCAAGTTCTTGCAAGTCTTATCTAGAACTGAATTGTGTGCATGATCTTGCAAGTCTTATCTAGAAATGAATTGTGTGCATGATCTTGCAAGTCTTATCTAGAACTGAATTGTGTGCAAGATCTTGCAAGTCTTATCTAGAAATGAATTGTGTAATCTGGTATTAGCCATGTGTTTCTCTGTCATTAACATGCTGCCACACAGTGGATGTAGCAGTAGTCACTTGTTTCACTGTCATTAACCTGCAGCATTCCGAAGTCATCAAATTTTGACAAATGTAATCTAGCGATAGAAACCCATTGTCGACATCGAGGTAGCCATGTTTAGTCATGGTCAACAACCATCCATGTTTATTTCTAATCATACTCTTATAGTATGTGTGTGCTAGGGTGATTGTTCCTGAGTTTTCTGCAGTGATATAAATATGCAGTCATAATTTATTCTTCTTCAGCGTTCATTCTCAAACTCCTGCTGAATTCTCTTGTAGCAGGACCATTGTCCTACAAGATTTCCAGCAGGATGTAGTCCAGAGAATGGAAATGCGTTGTGTCACCGTTTTATTTGCGCCAATGGCCCAACACATCCGTCTTCGGCGGGATAATTTATTCAACCTTTTACATTTGCAAGCTGAACTGCATAGGCGTAGCTTCAGTGCCGCCATTTTTCGTGAATTCTTCACTGTAATTATGATAAAAGGACGAATTTTAAAGCTTAAGCTCCCACCCCTACGCTTAACAGCTAGTGTGAATGCAATCAACAATCATTCACCTGGTGAAAGACAATAGTGTTTCAATTACTGTAGATCAATGTATGGTGTTTGAGAGAGATGTTTATAATATTTAACAGTAATGTAATTTATGTCATTTACGACGAGAAATTTGAGGAGCCATGTTGTCCACATTCTCAATTTTGGTTGTACACAACATAACACTGACACACACAAGTAAATAATACTCCCAAATCATATCCAGCATCCATTTATCTCTATTGTATCCGAATTTTAAATCAATAACTCAAATAAATAAAAACATTACGTTAAAAAAGCAAACACGTGCAGAAAAATCAGAAGTCATAAAACATGGCCGGCTGTCAAAATGCAATATTTTTAGCTGGGCTGCTACAGGTTAATATGCTGTTACATAGTGGTTGTTAATTATTGAGATGAATCACTGCAAAATTGTTGCTATACATTAACTATCAGGAGTCAAAACAGAACAACAGCAGACGCCATTGGTGTAAATAAAACGGCGACACAGTGCATTCATATTATCTAGACTATATCCTTCTGGATATCTAGTTGTATCATTGTCCATTTCTATTCTCTAGAATGGTGATATGATTGTATATACAGATGGGTCGGTTGAGAGACACATCAGGAGTGCCTAGACCTTCACGGCTCAAAGGTGGGGGGAAACCATCAGAGGAAAGTGGTGCATTCGCTCAGGAGACAAGCAGCATGGCAATGGAGATTTTGGCAGTAACCAAATCTTTGCAATGGGTCTGCTTGCAGACTATCTGCGAGCATGCCTGCACACTCAGTGATTCGATGAGCATGATTGTGAAAGTTCAAGGGGGATACATTCGAGGAACAGTTGCTGGATGCAGTGAAGAATTCCTGTATGCGTAAAGTGACTTACATTTTTGTGCCGGGACATGCGGGAGTCCAGGGTAATGAGAGAGCAGATAGGTTGGCTGCACACGCTGCTACTACGGCTGTTGGTGGAGCAATGGATCGAGCAGACACTTTCAATGCCCTACAGGAAAACGCACGAGCAAATGACTGTATAAATGACGATGACTCTTGTTCCATGACTAGAATAAAGGAATTTGGTTTGAAATGTGGTGTCGCTAGAAAGGAACGGTTTCGTGGGCAAGAAAGAATGATGGTCAATAAACTGCGTACTGGGACCGTCAGTCAATGTCTAATGGCAGCTACACTCAAGGAGAAATCTAAGCACTTATGGACTTGTCCGGAGTGCAGTGACGATGATCCAATGACTAACTAACTATTCTCTACATTACATACTTCTGGAATCTAGTTGCATCATTATCCTGCTGCAAGAGATATCCAGTGATAGATTTTTCAAACATCACATATATATTACACGCTTTTCTCATTGAGGCCAATTCCTTGAAGTGGAGTTGGGGTTTAGTCCAGCCAGCAGAGGCTCAAATCTAAGATTGGTCAGGCTATCCCTGACATCGAGCAGGATGACATCCTTGTCCAATCACTGGTGTTGAAATCGGAGACACCAGGCCATGAAGTGCACCAGCAATCACAGTATCACGCAACACACCTAGATAACGTCTTTACAACACACATTACACACTTTTATAAAATGTGGCAGGTGAACAATCATTATCCATATCATCATCAGTAAGCGATTATCTGGGTCTTTTGTGTGTCAGGAGCTGCACATGTGTGGCCTATTTCATCCGTAACTTATTATCTGGGTCTTTTGTGTGTCAGGAGCTGCACACATGTGGCCTATTTCATCCGTAACTTATTATCTGGGTCTTTAGTGTCAGGAGCTGCACACATGTGGCCTATTTCATCCGTAACTTATTATCTGGGTCTTTTGTGTGTCAGGAGCTGCACACATGTGTGGCCTATTTCATCCGTAACTTATTATCTGGGTCTTTAGTGTCAGGAGCTGCACACATGTGGCCTATTTCATCCGTAACTTATTATCTGGACCTTTTGTGTGTCAGGAGCTGCACACATGTGGCCTATTTCATTCGTAACTTATTATCTGGGTCTTTTGTGTGTCAGGAGCTGCACACATGTGGCCTATTTCATCCGTAACTTATTATCTGGGTCTTTAGTGTCAGGAGCTGCACACATGTGGCCTATTTCATCCGTAACTTATTATCTGGGTCTTTTGTGTGTCAGGAGCTGCACACATGTGTGGCCTATTTCATCCGTAACTTATTATCTGGGTCTTTAGTGTCAGGAGCTGCACACATGTGGCCTATTTCATCCGTAACTTATTATCTGGACCTTTTGTGTGTCAGGAGCTGCACACATGTGGCCTATTTCATTCGTAACTTATTATCTGGGTCTTTTGTGTGTCAGGAGCTGCACACATGTGTGGCCTATTTCATCCGTAACTTATTATCTGGGTCTTTTGTGTGTCAGGAGCTGCACACATGTGGCCTATTTCATCCGTAACTTATTATCTGGGTCTTTTGTGTATCAGGAGCTGCACACGTGACCTACTTCATCGGCAAGTGATTATATGGGTATTTGTATGTCAGGAACTGCACAAATGTGGCCTACTTCATCGGCAAGTGACTATCTGGGTCTTTTGTGTATCAGGAACCGTACACATGTGGCCTAAGGTCTACTTGCGCAAGCGATGAGAACATCGTGGATAGATAAAAAAAAATACATAAAATAATCAATTATACATATTGACTGCCACTGTAATTCGATTGGTTTTGATTTGCACAGATGTCTCTCGATATTTACAATTTTTTTTTCCAACAGTCTCCTATATTTCATACACCATACCAGTATCAGAAGTAGAATACTACTGCTAACTATGATTAGCTGATTCCAGTCATATGATGTAATGATTGTGTGACTTTCACTTCACAGAATAAGGGAGCCATAGCGATAGTTGAAATAACCTGACAACAGCTGTTGCTGCCATATTGCATGCCAAAGTTTAAATCAAAATGAGAACTGCAGAGGAAGACAATCCACATTCATTAGCCCATCCATCTTTATAATGGTAGAATGATTCAGTAGCCATATTGCATCCACTTGTCATTAAATGTAGTCTCCCATGAGTTGCCTGAGGCTGAAAAAGAAGAGCGCATAATTGTAACACTGGTACCTACCATTTAAGTGGCAGAAGACAACTAAGGAGATCTGGATATGTGGTAAGTCAGATGTGTTATGCTAAATTTGGTTGATTGCAGACATACTGTAAGCCATGGTTAAATGCATTCCCCTGACTACATTCTGCTAAATGGCTGGAGTTCGGCAACAAACATATGAAAATATACGTATCTGTATAGTTTGACATAGTACCTTTGATCTCAGGTTTTACTTCTATTTTCAACCCAGCTGCATTTATGTTCAGCGGCAACCGAATTGGAGTCATATTTGGATCTCCTGCAGAAAGGTCTGAGATAAACTGAAATACAATATTCATATGAGATTATACGTGTTGATATAATCAGCAAATACATATGCAATATTCATATAAATTTGTGCTGATATCCCTTTAATAAAAAAGAAACATGTTGCACCCTGCAAAATCAGCTAGAAAATGTCAACCCAAATATATAAAGAGATTAGAAGAAAATCCTACTACCTTGAAGTTATATAGGAACGGTGACTCTCCTAAAAGTAATGGATTTTGTTAAGCAGAAGTTCCTTTAGCAGACTCTCAACAATGCTCAATTGATTGATTAATTCATTCAGTGACATATTTGTACATTCATGATTATATGTTTTCCCCTGGGGGTGCTACCTACCCCTACCAGTCTTGTCCACGGGTGTCAGATAGTGGAAAAGCCTCTAGATATAGAGGTCAGCTGCAATATAAGCCATAATTTTTCTGGACAAATATGAAGTCATGGACTAAACAAATGTTGCAGTCTACCAGGACAGGCATCGCTGATATGCCCACTGAAATACCCTATGTATCCAGTGATGGGCAGCATCAAGCGAATATGAGCTGCTATAAGCTCAGGTTGCTGGCGTGGGGGTTTGGAGTAGGAGTGGGGGGAACACCTGGTCATGAAAAAGCTCATAAGTCAGGTAAGACAGCTTTCCTAGGAGAGAACACTCTAAATACAATCAACTACTGCCTTGCAGGTGCCATCAGAGGATGGAAAGGCTATCTGAGACATCCCAGAAAGAAAAACACAAAATAACTTACTAAGGATAAAGTGTGCTAGCCAGCGATGGCGCAGATACTGGGATAAATTAGGGTACACATGCTATTACAGAAATGCGGTAAATTTACCAAAACAAATTCTGGATCACTGATCAAAATTAAATTGTCAATACAGTGTTTGAGACTAAGACATCTTTATGAGGTTTAGTCCATATCTATCAGGAGATTTTCAGGACAGCATCCAAGTCTGTATACAGTAAGTCAGACCTCTGATTCGCCCGTGTGTTGCTGGGGCCTGAAAGGGAGCAAAGAATAGCAACACTGTTTACCTTCCATGCATGTCGTAAAAGGTGACTACGGAGGTTATGGAATGGAGTTGGCTGTCCCATCCCATATAGGGTCAGTGACCCAAAGCCATGCTGAAGTCGGATGAGCCAGGCCAAAAGGCGCAGATATCGCAGCAATGCTGTAAACCATGACACAACGCATTCCGTTCTCCAGACTACATCCTGCTAATCTGCAGGAGTTTGAGAACGCAGAAGAAGACCTCTGATTGAATATGGAATGACAGCATGGTCAATAGCATGTAAAACAAATATAGAATGCATAGAGAAAGTTTGGAATGCAGGTCTCAGACTAATGACAAGGAGTATGAAGACTATCTCAATTCAATCAGTGAAAAATATGTAAACATTCTGCCACCGGATGCGAAGAAAGTACTCTTACACAGGCAGAAGATGTTTTGCATGCCATACCATCCAATGCTTCCAAAAGAAACAATCACACCAAAAACAGACTGCAAACACACAGCTTCAGGAACATATTGAAACAATTGCATTGTCAAGATGAAGATATTCTGCTATAACATGATCACCAAAAATGGGAATGCTTTGTGGATTTGATCAGCCAATTCAGACATAAAACTAGGCTAAATGTATTAACTACTTTCAAAAACATAACTAGATTAAGTGTACTAACTACATTCAAAGTAGAACTAGATTTAGTGTACTAACCACATTCAAAGATAGAACTAGGCTAAGTGTACTATGTTCAGACATAGATCTAGGCTAAATGTACTAACTACATTCAAAGATAGAACTAGGCTAAGTGTACTATGTTCAGACATAGATCTAGGCTAAATGTACTAACCACATTCAAAGATAGAACTAGGCTAAATGTACTAACTACATTCAAAGTAGAACTAGATTTAGTGTACTAACCACATTCAAAGATAGAACTAGGCTAAGTGTACTATGTTCAGACATAGATCTAGGCTAAATGTACTAACTACATTCAAAGATAGAACTAGATTAAGTGTACTAACTACATTCAAAGTAGAACTAGATTTAGTGTACTAACCACATTCAAAGATAGAACTAGGCTAAGTGTACTATGTTCAGACATAGATCTAGGCTAAATGTACTAACTACATTCAAAGATAGAACTAGGCTAAATGTACTAACTACATTCAAAGATAGAACTAGGCTAAATGTACTAACTACATTCAAAGATAGAACTAGGCTAAATGTACTAACTACATTCAAAGTAGAACTAGATTTAGTGTACTAACCACATTCAAAGATAGAACTAGGCTAAATGTACTAACCACATTCAAAGATAGAACTAGGCTAAGTGTACTATGTTCAGACATAGATCTAGGCTAAATGTACTAACTACATTCAAATATAGAACTAGGTAAAGTGTACTATGTTCAGACATAAAACTCATACGTGTCAAAAATACAATGATGACCTGACGACCAACATAAGCTAAATATACTATGCGTACAAAACTAGGTAAAGTGTACAACCCACACACAGACTAAGTGTACAAACCACATTGACATATAAACAGCTAGATTAAGTATATATAAAGATCTAAGCCTAAGATTGAGTAGTCCTATGTTTTTGATGTTGTACCTCCAATGGTTGTCAATATTTTGAAATGAACGTTCATTACTTACATCATCATTCATAAGGTCATCAAACAATTTGCTGTCATCTTCACTATCCTTGTAGAACTTCATGGCTGATTTTATAGCTGTGGAATCTACATCACTACCTCTGCCACCTCCTCCTCCTCCACCACCACCTCCTCCTCCACCACCACCACCACCTCCTCCTCTACTCCATCCTGTAGTGAAATGAGATACCACACACTTTTAAAAAAAAAAGTGCAAATACCAAAGATCGCATTGTAAAGATAAAAAACTAAACAATAATACTGTTCATATAATGCCACCTGACCTCAATAGATCTTGAAAAAAAATGTGCCCAACACATACGACTTCAGCATAACAACATGTATCAAAATGATTTTGATGATAGTAAATGTCACAGGATTGAATGACAATCAGTTTTCAGGTACGTTTGGTTTCTTGTTATGCTGTGATAACACAGGACATTGGTAAATCTATCAATCAATCTTCTTCTTGGTCTTCCTCTGACGCTTGGTGTTTCCATTCTCATGAGGATTGATATTTATACCATGTGAGCAGAATTTCTGATTTTCACAGTTTTTGCATAATATCCAGAGCATGTTTCTGTGAACACTTACAGAAGCTACAATTACAAGAGCTTATATATGGTTTGTTACACTCATATACAGATATCTAACTAATGTTGTTTTGTGTGCAGGTACCTATGAATGTGTCTATGTTTCAATGTGTACTGTGAAATCAGTATATACTTTTGTATATGTCTGGATGTTTGTATATATATGTGCTTATATTTATAGTTATCTGTGTTTGTCCGGTAGAATGTATGCATGTTTGGTTCATGATTGTATTTTGATGTGTGTATATTTTTGTTGTCTATCCTGTGCTGTCAAATGCTATTCTTCTTTGCACATTTCTGTGTTCCCTGTGTCTATTTGTGCCCCCCCCCCCGCTCCTACGTGCATTGTCTGTCTCTGTCCTTTCCCCTCCCGTTGCCCACCTCCCCGTTCTTGGCAGTGCTGTTTGGTGTCCCCTTTTCTTTGGTTCTGCTTCTTTCATCTTTGGGAATTTCATAGTTTAGACATGTTGAACGCATCGATGTGCACTTGTTGGAATTGTGTTGTACTGGATCTGGTGTGGCTTTTTGTTGATTTCCTGGTGGGAGAGATCCATTTTGTTTATATTCGTTATGGTCTTTTGTTCTTAACTGTTTTTGTTGTCTTTAAAGGTCCCAATTGGACCGACACGTTGAATGTTGTGTTTGTTCCTTTTATTTATTGTTATTTTCTATATTTTATATTGATATAGTAACCTATTTACTTTATTTGCATTTACCTCTATACAGATATCTAACTACAGATGAAAAACACAACATATATTTCAGTTTAAACATACTTGGCTGTGTTAAAGATTGGAATGTTGGCATCTGACCTAGTCACGTGCAGTATCGGAAGAACCTATAGATTCATAAAAAACCTGCCACTATATTTTACCTCGTGCGTCTCTTTACCCAGGGCTACCTATACAGACATCTAACTACAGATGTACTCATACCCAGCTATAGATGGACTCATATCAAGATATCCAACTACAGATGGACTCATAAAGATACCTACTACAGAAGGACTCATACATGTATTGAAGTGACAAAAATCAAGAATAAACTTGTCTCACCTGATGTTGATGTTTTACCCATGGGGCCATATGCAAACTCAGACTGAAGCTGTATGGTTCTGTCTTCAAACTGTCCTCTTCCTCTCCCCCGACCTCTTCCTCTTTCAGATTTTCCACCATTCCAATGTTTACCATCCTCATGTTTTTCTGAACTGGCCGGTGAAGATGCTGATATATTTTGCTTAGAAACGCTAACAGGTAAACAAATAAGACATTACTTGGAAATATTACTTGGCATCATAAAATCCTTCTATAAACCTAGATCTAGTCTGTAAATGTGTCATTTGAATTTGGTTGATGTTTTAATATCAATTTAGATAAAGCAGCGTGGTGCAACTGATTTTCGAGTGTGAAAATAACTTATCTCTCCATAAATAATTATTTGAATCACAATCCATAATATATTTAATGAAAATTTGATATAATAAAAGTCTATAAAACCCAATTTACTGCCATGGCAATGCTTTTGCTTGAAATTGTCAATATATTGCGAAAATATCAATATTTAAATGACATTTAACACATCGTTTCCACTAAAACTGCAGGAAAAGGTAATTGAAAAAAATACCAGATTTATCAGATCTGGTAAAAATATATATTAAAAATTGAGGATTTTAAATTGAGTGAAGTGTACCTAACAACAGCGGCAGATATGCTTGCCGTCAGCATACAGCAAATGAAAAATCTTGATGAATGAACAAGACTACAGCGTGCTAAACATTAAAACATGTCTTCTGTCTGCCAGCTTTGCAGGAGTGTCTGCAGTTCTTCACATAACAACTTTTTTTGTTAGATGAAGACAAATCAAGTGCATATTCATTGACATCGCTCCAATTCACAAAATGTTTCAAATTATTTGAGAATGTCGAGTTGACTTACTTATGTTATCAAAGTTTTTGGTAGCATATCATATTCAGAATGTATCAATCAACACATAATTTTTTGAATGTCATGTTTTTTAAGCAATATTTACACTCAGTAGGTTACCATTGCTTTCTGAATGGACTGGATGCATAACTGCCGGTATCAGAAATTTAATCTGGTACCTAGGCCAGTCAAAATGCACACTATTACTCCATTACAGAAAAATCAAGAACCTAAAACACACACAAAATGCACTGTATACTTCTGTTACAGAGGCATCAAGAACCTAAAACATACTTCGACATGGAGTGCCATTGAGATTTTAAGCCATATACTTTGTGACATCTTGTTTCCATTTTGAAGTTTTCCCGAGATCCCTAGAGATTCATAGCTTGAACCTATGGAGTTACGTGCTACAAATGGTAATATCACAAGCTTCTGTACAATTTCATTGAGAGGAAGAGGGCACATGCGGAACAACTTGAGTACAGCACAGCAAGGTTATGATATAGCATTTATTAATGCTGTAGTGGTGTGAAATGTTACTGATCTCACATTTCAGTAGCCATCTCCTCTCCCTTGCAGTCTTTACTTCCAGGATTAATCTGGTACCCAATTAAGGCTGGGTCAACCCTGGAACTGTTGTAATTTGCAAAACATTTCCGCCTCAACTGGGGAATGAACCCAGGACCTTTTAAAGGCAAAGTCAGTGCGCTAACCACTGTGCTTTGCGACCTCCATAGTAACCTGAGTACAATGAAGTCAATCCTCTATACCTTTTCAACCTTTTCTTTTTACTTCTACATAAAATGGTGCATAATCCCTGAATTATTGTGAATGCCTAAAAAACAAAACAAATATGTGAGCACGAACACCAAACTGCACTATATAAAACGATCATCATACCATCACTATGCTACCAATGTCAAAAGTGGACATTAATAACAACAGAAGCAAAAATAAAACTTGTTACAACAGAAATGACTTGTCTATGTAGAATCCTCAGAGTAACAATAAGAGATAGAATCAGAAATGAAAACATCAGTAGACTAACAAACACAATGCAAATCCTGAAATACATCAGAAAACAACAGATTAAGTGGTTTTCACATGCTTCCAGACTACCATCAGCCAAAAAGCCATACTATACAGATACGATGTATACAAAGCTAGGGGCAGACCATATACAAGATGGATTACAGGAATAAAAGAGTCTATAAAAGATGAAAATAAACATATATGAAGCACACAAAAAAGCCATCTCCAGATAACTCTTACACCCCTGACTGCAAAGCACAAAAGGGGTATAAAGTGAAAAGAGAGAAGAAGAAGAAGCATACTCACACTGATGAATGAACATTATTTGAAATATGACTAGACACTATTTGAAATATGAAAGGACATTAAAGATATCTGAAATATGACAAGGCATAATCTGAAATATAACAAGGCATAATCTGAAATATGACAAGGCATAATCTGAAATATAACAAGGCATAATCTGAAATATAACAAGGCATAATCTGAAATATGGCTAGATATTAAATGCTATTTTGACTTACTCTTCTTTACTAGTTGCTTTCTTAATGGCTGCTAAATTTGGCTTGAAAACTTTCTTTTGAATGCCACCAAGAGTTAGGTCACGATGACCCCTGACAGATGGCAATCTGCAATGTATATCAAAGATTAAATAAGATAAAGGCATTCATAAAACAACTGCAAATCAAATTCAAAGTTTTCTAGAATGATGTTTTCCTGGATTTTTTTCCCCAGACAGGTTCTTGTCTGCTGACCTAACTTCACAGTAGTGTTTGCATGTATGTTTGTACGTTGCTGCTACATGTTTCTATTATCTGACATCTGCAGAAGAATATCATCCTGTGCTGGACATTCTTCTTCTTCAGTGTTCATTCTCAAACTCCCACTGGATCTCTCTTGTAGCATGACAATCTACAATTTCTAGCAGGATGTAGGCCAAAGAATGGACATGTGCTTTGTCGCCATTTAATTTGCGTCAATGGCTCAGCACATCCATCTTCGGCGGGATGCTGGGCATTCAAAGAGTTGGTAATGAATACAATGATATAGGTGAGTGTGTATATCTTAGTTGTGCATTGCAATTGTGATGTATTCTCATATTATTTGTAACAGATATATATTAGTACCTACATAACAATGTGACATGTCATATGCAGAACGTTGCCACTCTATAAAACCACATGTACCACATTCAACTGTTTTCATGACATATGACAGGCAAGAACAACAGCCATATTTTTTTTACATCTCCTGGATGAGAGAGGCTAATATCAGAAAAAAGATAGGTCTCTTTTGCAGACACTTAGACTCTTCTGGGCATCATAATGTGAGTTTCATCTCTCAGCACGTTAGTGGTTGCGTCTGTGGGTCTCACCAATGGCCCACTAGACAAACCACCCATGCAACAGAAAACCTTAGTGGATGACATGCTGTTATATTGAGGTTATTTCTTAGAGAAGCTTCATGGCATGTCATCAATACAATTATGCTTTTATTTTGTTGTTGCAATGTGTTTCATGTTTATCTGAACATATATGTATGCCTATGTGGTTGAGAGGGAGTCAGAGATGTACTATGCAGCACTGGGGAGGAGGAAACTGACAGCACTGTTGTTTCCTATGGCTGAGACCCATCATAGAGGCACAGTGACTCAGGACGTGACAATCCTTTTGACTTGAAAATTTGGTTGCATGCCTAGAGCAATAAAGTAGTTCGGAATAACCAGTAGTCAATTGGTGGCGGGGAATGAGCACAGTGAACTCTGTCTTGGCTACAGTGGCTAGGAGCAGTGCATAGGTTGAAACCTACCACCTACCTTCCTGGAGGTGTGATAGTTATTCTCTGACTCTGTCCCGGAGTGGGCCGAAAATCCACAGAATTCCCAGCAATATGCCATTAGGTCAAAGGGCATGAGCCCATCAGCAACCAACCATCTCTTTCAGCAGATAATGAGGGGTATGTATGTGAGTTCCATCTCTTTCGGAAGATGATGAAGGGTATGCCTACTGATAGTTCCTATGGCATGGTGATTGCATATTTTCCTAATCCTTCAATCATCCCCCCTCTACTATCTCCTCGAGCAATTCCAAACTCGATCAATCTCTTAATAACAGTCTTACCTACCATGGTATCCTTGTCAAACAGATGCATATATGTGGGATTTACAATGTTCCCTCCTGTCCATTGTCATTTGCCTTAACATCACCCATTTGTTGTCTGGGAACAAAATGGAAATAAAGAATAGTGGCACTGTAACCTGTCATGCACATCATAGGAGGCGACTAAGGAGGTTTGGGTGTGGAGTTGGCTGTCCCATTCCAGAGAGGGTCAAAGTGATACAGAAACCATGCTGAAGTCAGATGTATCAGACCAAAAGTCACAGATATCGCAGTCAAGCTATAAACTATAACACAAAGCATTCCAATTTGTGAAATGCACCCTGTTAATCTGCAGAAGTTTGAGAACGAACATGGAAGTAGAATCTGTCCTGACACATATGCTTTTGACACTAGTCTATTGGCTCTCTCATTACCCTCAACTCCAGTATGACCAGGGAAAAATATCCACAAAGTCCCCAGAGGTGTGAAACTTCAATATTAATAAATAATGGCCACTGGGTTATAGAGACTGAGACGATGTCTAGACTTCTCTCCCATTTTTTCACATTACCTATACTACATTCAGTTCAATTATTTGATTGGGAATTCATGATAAATTTGGAAACTGGAATTACATAACTTACCTTGAACCTTTTCCAATAGGCGTTCCTGTCCTATTTACAAGTCCTCTAGGTATATCTGTATTGCTGGGAGAACTATCCCCACCGGGCCCTGATGCCATTTTCTTGAAACTTATTATAACAACACAAACAGTAATCTGAAATAATATTTAAAATAAAATGGATAACTTCTATGAATTTCACTATAATGACTAAATGTATCAAGTCTTTGCCATATTTTCTATAGTAATAAATAGGACAAATCTTGAACTTACATTGCAATGCCACTACTATCTAGATCTGTAGAGGTAAACATACATTTTCGTAAATGCAATATATAAAAAACTGTAGTTTCCCTTATTCATATCTGAGAATACGGTGTTTGGTATGTATTTTTCATTGACCAGGTATGTTGTAGTTAGCACCATACCTATCACCTTTACTTTTCAAGATCTTCTTCCTTGTTCTCCAGTCAAAGTCAGACATATGGATTTAATAAATGAACTGTACTGTGGTCACAAACCCTAAAACAAGGCTGTAGAGCTTGCCCGTTAGAGCTGTCGTAGATGGCCATAGTTTTCTTCTTGTGGTGTTGTAGTGAGCAGTTTTGTAAAATATTGTTTTCTGGAGATTGTCCATAGGGGCATATATTGATGTTGCCAACTTGGTACCCATTTTCTTAGACTGGGTCAACCTAGGAGCCACTGGTGATTAAAATAAAATTCCCAGAAAACAGAAAATTGAACCATGCTAGGAAGACAGTGCACTAATCACTGAGCTACTGCTACGTCAAATGCTCTAAATTAATGTATGGTCCTAAACATGAATGATTTTTTATTAAGAACCAGCATCACAGAACTATGGATGTTCCTTAAGTGCTCAGCTTGTCTGTCAATAAGCCATCTAAGAGCACATATCCCAGAGCCCCATTCAGTTGTTTGTTCATCTGATCTTTCACAAAAGGACACCCTTTTTGCCATGGTCACTCCCATTTATATCTTCTCCAGCATTCATTCTCAAACTCCCTCTAAATTTCTCTTGTAGCAGTACAATAGTTCTACTAGATTTCCAGCACAATGCAGTATAGGAAATAGAAATGTGTTGTGTCAACGTTTATTTGTGCCAATGGCCTGACACATTTGCCTTCAACAAAAATTCCCATTCATATAATTCTCTGGATATATACATTATCTCCATCATTATCATGATTGTGCAGTGTATTCTGAGTATTCATGATAGCCTGTGTAACTGGTTGTCACTACTAAATCAGTGTGCACTGAGTATATCCATGATTAGCCTGTGTTGATCGCCACTCCATCATTGTGTAGTATATCCATCACTAGCCTGTGTGTTGGTTGTCAATCACATCATATGATCATTGTAAAATTTTTGTTACACAACAAGTCGTAAAGGGAAGGAAAACATGCAGTAGCGAAAGATCTCTTATGTTTGCATCTATTGTACTTACTTAGCCTATAAAATTTGAACCATGAAACATCACATAATATATATATTTTATTACTACGAAGATATAACGACTGGACAAACAATATGAGCACTGACACTGCGCAGAAAAAACGATGCTCTATTTCATATTTGCCATTATTTTATTTGATGTACACTACAGCATGGGACACCACTCTGATCTCAAGAATAAAAGGAAGTACATTTTTTTCATTAAAGGGAAATAACTATTAACCAACATTCTTTGTTTTTCTTGCAGACAGTTTTCAAATCATTTTCACAATATTTATACGACACTGTTCTACGCAGACACTTACGTACGCTAAAAAAAAACAACAGAACACTTTACTGACTGTGTAATTGAATTTAGTAACGTCGTAGAACTGCTGAAGGTACATTTTCAGTAATGAAGCATTGTTTGTTAGAAAAAAAAACGGTTCATTGTTGGTTCTTCGTAACGTGAATAGACATGCAGCACACTTCCCCGGCCAATATGTACTATAAATTATAGATCCATATTGTATTATGAAATATGCATACCAGGCACAAGAATAATGATGTTTGTATGTTCAATTGAGTTTAATGTTGAAATAAAGTACCGGTAGTCTGTATTTTTATCCATTTTCAACTCACCGTAGAACAGATCTACAACAACCACCACTTCCATCTATTCCGGTCTTTGGCTAGTCTCCAGTTCCTTCAATTTTCATTTATTATTCTAATACTAAAATCTCTATCAAACAATTTTGTTCATGTGTTTCTTGGGGATGCCACAGCAACGCCCATGTTACATTGTTTTTTTAATGCATTTAATATGATTTACTGTGGTCTCAGTATATTGGACATTAGCAATACACAACTACAGCAACATAAAAATAAGTGACATCCCTATCTGCCATCTTTGGCCAAAAATGCACTAAATGTAGTTTCACAAATTATCAGTTAATATTAGCAATATTTCAGTTAATTCTTGTTACAAATTTTCATTGCTATCTGGGAAACTGGTAGGCCCTATATTTTATAATTTTTTAGTTATGCATTAATGAGAAAACAGACATGCGTGCATTCTGTGTATCAGTGAATAGTGAGCTGAAAATGGTTAAGTAGATCATGCTGAAACTGATGGGTGCAGAATCCAGGTTTGATGACACATCTAGGCTAAGTTTTAAAAGTGTAATTAGAACTTGAGGCCCACATGACAAAATTAAAGCATTTTCAATCAGTTGGTTGGTTGCTGATCCAGCAGCCCATGACCTCAAGTCCTTTGACCCAATGCCACTTTACTGGCACTACATTGCTGGGGAGTCTGTGGATTTCTGTTCCACCCTGGGCCAGAGAATAACTATCACACCATCAGGAAGGTAGGTTTCATCCTATGAACTTCTCCGAGCCACTGCAGCCAAGATAGGGTTCACTGTGCTCATTCCCCACCGCCAATTGACTACTGGTTATGCCGAACTTTTCTACTGCTCCAGGCATGCAACCAAATGTTCAAGTCAAAAGGATTGTCACATCCTGAGTCACTGTGCCTCTATGATGGGCCTCAGCCATAAGAAAAACAATGTTGTACACTGTGCCTCTATGATGGGCCTCAGCCATAAGAAAAACAATGTTGTCAGTTTCCTTCTCTCCAGTGCTGTGCAGTACTTCTCTGGCTCCCTCCCAACCACAGAGGGTGCATACATATATATAAAAAAAAATAAAGCATAAAACACATTGCAACAATAAAATAAAAGCATAAGTGTATAGATGATGTGCCATGATGCTTCTATAAGAAGATAACCTCATTATAACTGCATGTCATCTACTAAGGTTTTCTGTAGCATGGGTGGTTTGTCTAGTGGGATTTTCAATCAGTGAGTCACAGAAAATATCAGCATACATACCCTTGCACATTGGCGGGGGACGACACTGAACACCAATGGGCCTTACCTAATAAAATAATTCTCAATTCCTCAGGTTTACATTATGCCTCTTGGTTTGTTTGGAAACAAGTTTTCTCCCAAGAAAACTCCACCAAGACGAGCACAGTCACTATCCAATCTACACCTTGATGCTACAGAATCTAAAACAGAGTTTGGCATTGACTATGGTGCATTAAAAGTCAGCCTTGGTGGTAATGAAGTTGCATTTGAAAATGGTCTGTGGATCAGTGGTGAGTTTATTCATTTACACAATTTATTATCTGAAATACAGAAAAAGACTTTGTGTCTGATAGATGGTTGTTGATACAGCTGTCCACTGGCTTACCTCTTGACCCATGTACCTGATAAATGGTTGCTGATCCAGTAGTACACGGACTCATGCCCTTTGGCGTACGTGCCTGATAGATTTGTGAAGTTGAAAGAGACTATCTTAGCACAAAATCATAAAACAAATACATACGCTGCTTGCAGCTTGGTTGGAGACAGTCACAGGCTAGGGAAGAGAATCTACACAAAATGCAATCACATGTGCAAAGTAAAAGAGTGCATGAAAATACAGCTGTAAACTACATCATAACTAGCATGGAAATAACTAAGAGAAATCTATATGTCACAACATTGCTGTTCACTAGAGTGAACACTGAAGAAAAATTAGGAACCACAATCTTTAAAGACACAGATACACCATGTTTGTTATCACAAACTATCACTGCATAATGATGGGTTAACTTCTATCAACTAGGGACTGTACACACAAACACCCATGTGAAAGATGTATTCAGACACCAGAATCACCAGCAGTAAATATAAATAAGTAGCTATGTGTTAAATAAACAAACCACTCCCAAAAATATAATAGAAACAATTATAATAAAAAGAAGAATAAAAACAGTTGACATTCGATCAAAGATCATTAGAACAAACATAATAATAATCTTGTGAAAAGAGGAGATATGCAGCAGTTCAACAACAGAGAGTAGCTAGAAAGTCACGGGTAAACCAAGAACCATCTACAGTGGTCATCCCATGCCTGAACTGTCCAAGGACATTTGCAGCCAGAATAGGGTTTATTAGCCATCTACGAACTCATAATCAATGACATAACTCTAACTGAACTTCAAAAGTAGATGTAACAAATGGTCATCATCATTTGTGATGGACAAAACATCAAATAATAAAAATTTAGAAAAATTAAATGTTTAAAATATATGTAGTCAGTGAAACCAGCAAGTAAAGAATGTTGAATCTCTACGGCTTTCTGGTAATTATATACAGTGGGATTCCTCTATAGCATAGCCTTTTATAACAAATTTTCCTATATAACAACACTTTTGAAAAATCCCCAATTATATTTATTTGTTATTGTTTGTACTGTATACAACGCATATCTGTTATTACATATTGTCATTCAGGATCAAGTTGCTATAATAGGATTTAACTGTAGATGTATTTGTATTTATCAAATGTAGAGTAATAATAGTGAAATCTCTCTATAGCACATACATTTATAACAAATTTCCCGATATAATAACACTATAAAAATTCCTTATTATATTTATTATTTGTACTGTATATATAAATTTTATTTCTATCACTACATAAATATTTTGTCAGTCCAGACCAAGTTGTTGTAATTGAACTAGCATGTACTGAACTAATTACATAATACACTTTGTCTAAATGAATTTGCTAATATAGATAATTGTTTTCTACAGAAGCAGGAGGTGGTACTGGGAACAAACAAGTGACACAATTGAGGAAACAAAATAAAACTTTGCATGAAGAAAATAATTTTCTGAAACTTAAAATTGATATTTTGCTTGATATGGTAAGTGATATCTGAGCTTTCAAAAATACAGTGAAATCTCCTCTATAGCACATCCTTTTATAACACATTTCCCTATATAACAACACTTTTCAAAATCCCCAATTATATGTATTCTATATTATTTGTACTGTATATGGTGAATTTCTGGTATTACATACAGGTATATATTTTATCAGTTTATACAAAATTGTTACAAAAATCAAAAACAATGATAATCAGCACAGCCACAGAAGAACAGGTGCTAAAAATAAACATACATGGAGAGAAACTACAAGTAGGACATTATCAATATCTCGGACATATAATCACAAATGACGGCAGATGTGAAACAGAAGTTTAAAAGAGAATAGGAATGACTAAAAACACTTTCAATGACATAAGGAAAATATTAACATCTATTCTATATTATGTATGGCTCAGAAATATGGATTCTTCTTCTTCTTCTTTCGTTCTGAATAAAACTGTCTTTTGAAGTTCAAAGCCTTTGATTACAACCTTCGTTGCGGAGATGGGACTTGATGATAATGACCACGTTGTTATAATGGGATTCCACTGTATATTTATTCATAAAAAACAACTGGAGGTCATAGTGGCAGGATTGTCTGAACAGTGGTTACTACTTTTGATGGTCATATGGTTGGTGACCAGCGTGTAGTATGGGAACCAGTTCTTTCATATACTAGCAATATGGTTACAGATTTTCCATCACTCAGTGGTTAAAAAATATTGAATGTATTAGTATCACCTCCAAATTTAGGTTGTGTCAGGCCATTGGCACAAAATAAAAGCAACAAAACAATGCATATCTGTTCTCTGAACTACATACTGCTGGAAATCTAGTAGAGCCATTGGTGTCTTGCCATAAGAGAGTTCTGGTGGGAGTTAGAACAAACATACACCCATAAATATAGTGAAATCCAAATATAACAAAATGGTCGGGACTGACAGAATATGTATGTAAAATATAACAGAAATTTGCTGTATACAGTACAAACAATAAAGGATAAATATAATTGGGGATTTTGACAAGTGCTGCTGTATAAGGAAATTTGTTATAACAGAATGCGCTATACATGGATTCCACTGTGTAAAAAAAATTACCAGTAATTAGATTATCTTACATGATAATGATAGATTAAAGCAGGCATTCTCAACCTGGTACCTGCGAGCACTTTAGAGCTCTCGTAAGGACATGTGCTCGCATCATGCAAGTTAAAAATTGCTCGCTAGCACCACTAACGATTACATATGAGAGGTGCTCACCATCTGAAAATGTTGAGAACTCCTGCACTAAAGAGATGTAATACCACAATTTAACATCAGTCTGTAAATTGTCTTATCTAATAATGTCAGATAGTCATTCTGCTGTCTAGTAACTGATATAGATATAGTGATAATTGTCAGATAGTCATTCTGCTGTCTAGTAACTGATATAGATATAGTGATAAATGTCAGATAGTCATTCTGCTGTCTAGTAACTGACATAGATATAGTGATAAATGTCAGATAGTCATTCTGCTGTCTAGTAACTGACATAGATATAGTGATAAATGTCAGATAGTCATTCTGCTGTCTAGTAACTGATATAGATATAGTGATAAATGTCAGATAGTCATTCTGCTGTCTAGTAACTGATATAGATATAGTGATAAATGTCAGATAGTCATTCTGCTGTCTAGTAACTGATATAGATATAGTGATAAATGTCAGATAGCCATTCTGCTGTCTAGTAACTGATATATATATAGTGATAAATGTCAGATAGTCATTCTGCTGTCTAGTAACTGACATAGATATAGTGATAAATGTCAGATAGCCATTCTGCTGTCTAGTAACTGATATAGATATAGTGATAAATGTCAGATAGTCATTCTGCTGTCTAGTAACTGATATAGATATAGTGATAAATGTCAGATAGTCATTCTGCTGTCTAGTAACTGATATAGATATAGTGATAAATGTCAGATAGTCATTCTGCTGTCTAGTAACTGACATAGATATAGTGATAAATGTCAGATAGTCATTCTGCTGTCTAGTAACTGACATAGATATAGTGATAAATGTCAGATAGTCATTCTGCTGTCTAGTAACTGATATAGATATAGTGATAAATGTCAGATAGACATTCTGCTGTCTAGTAACTGACATAGATATAGTGATAATGTCAGATAGTCATTCTGCTGTCTAGTAACTGACATAGATATAGTGATAAATGTCAGATAGTCATTCTGCTGTCTAGTAACTGATATAGATATAGTGATAAATGTCAGATAGTCATTCTGCTGTCTAGTAACTGATATAGATATAGTGATAAATGTCAGATAGTCATTCTGCTGTCTAGTAAATGACATAGATATAGTGATAAATGTCAGATAGCCATTCTGCTGTCTAGTAACTGATATAGATATAGTGATAAATGTCAGATAGTCATTCTGCTGTCTAGTAACTGATATAGATATAGTGATAAATGTCAGATAGTCATTCTGCTGTCTAGTAACTGACATAGATATAGTGATAAATGTCAGATAGTCATTCTGCTGTCTAATAACTGATATAGATATAGTGATAAATGTCAGATAGTCATTCTGCTGTCTAGTAACTGACATAGATATAGTGATAAATGTCAGATAGTCATTCTGCTGTCTAGTAACTGACATAGATATAGTGATAAATGTCAGATAGTCATTCTGCTGTCTAGTAACTGATATAGATATAGTGATAAATGTCAGATAGCCATTCTGCTGTCTAGTAACTGATATAGATATAGTGATAAATGTCAGATAGCCATTCTGCTGTCTAGTAACTGATATAGATATAGTGATAAATGTCAGATAGTCATTCTGCTGTCTAGTAACTGACATAGATATAGTGATAAATGTCAGATAGTCATTCTGCTGTCTAGTAACTGACATAGATATAGTGATAATGTCAGATATCCATTCTGCTGTCTAGTAACTGATATAGATATAGTGATAAATGTCAGATAGTCATTCTGCTGTCTAGTAACTGATATAGATATAGTGATAAATGTCAGATAGTCATTCTGCTGTCTAGTAACTGATATAGATATAGTGATAAATGTCAGATAGTCATTCTGCTGTCTAGTAACTGACATAGATATAGTGATAAATGTCAGATAGTCATTCTGCTGTCTAGTAACTGACATAGATATAGTGATAAATGTCAGATAGTCATTCTGCTGTCTAGTAACTGATATAGATATAGTGATAAATGTCAGATAGTCATTCTGCTGTCTAGTAACTGACATAGATATAGTGATAAATGCCAGATAGTCATTCTGCTGTCTAGTAACTGATATAGATATAGTGATAAATGTCAGATAGTCATTCTGCTGTCTAGTAACTGACATAGATATAGTGATAAATGTCAGATAGTCATTCTGCTGTCTAGTAACTGATATAGATATAGTGATAAATGTCAGATAGTCATTCTGCTGTCTAGTAACTGATATAGATATAGTGATAAATGTCAGATAGTCATTCTGCTGTCTAGTAACTGATATAGATATAGTGATAAATGTCAGATAGCCATTCTGCTGTCTAGTAACTGATATATATATAGTGATAAATGTCAGATAGTCATTCTGCTGTCTAGTAACTGACATAGATATAGTGATAAATGTCAGATAGCCATTCTGCTGTCTAGTAACTGATATAGATATAGTGATAAATGTCAGATAGTCATTCTGCTGTCTAGTAACTGATATAGATATAGTGATAAATGTCAGATAGTCATTCTGCTGTCTAGTAACTGATATAGATATAGTGATAAATGTCAGATAGTCATTCTGCTGTCTAGTAACTGACATAGATATAGTGATAAATGTCAGATAGTCATTCTGCTGTCTAGTAACTGACATAGATATAGTGATAAATGTCAGATAGTCATTCTGCTGTCTAGTAACTGATATAGATATAGTGATAAATGTCAGATAGACATTCTGCTGTCTAGTAACTGACATAGATATAGTGATAATGTCAGATAGTCATTCTGCTGTCTAGTAACTGACATAGATATAGTGATAAATGTCAGATAGTCATTCTGCTGTCTAGTAACTGATATAGATATAGTGATAAATGTCAGATAGTCATTCTGCTGTCTAGTAACTGATATAGATATAGTGATAAATGTCAGATAGTCATTCTGCTGTCTAGTAACTGACATAGATATAGTGATAAATGTCAGATAGTCATTCTGCTGTCTAGTAACTGACATAGATATAGTGATAAATGTCAGATAGTCATTCTGCTGTCTAGTAACTGATATAGATATAGTGATAAATGTCAGATAGACATTCTGCTGTCTAGTAACTGACATAGATATAGTGATAATGTCAGATAGTCATTCTGCTGTCTAGTAACTGACATAGATATAGTGATAAATGTCAGATAGTCATTCTGCTGTCTAGTAACTGATATAGATATAGTGATAAATGTCAGATAGTCATTCTGCTGTCTAGTAACTGATATAGATATAGTGATAAATGTCAGATAGTCATTCTGCTGTCTAGTAAATGACATAGATATAGTGATAAATGTCAGATAGCCATTCTGCTGTCTAGTAACTGATATAGATATAGTGATAAATGTCAGATAGTCATTCTGCTGTCTAGTAACTGATATAGATATAGTGATAAATGTCAGATAGTCATTCTGCTGTCTAGTAACTGACATAGATATAGTGATAAATGTCAGATAGTCATTCTGCTGTCTAGTAACTGATATAGATATAGTGATAAATGTCAGATAGTCATTCTGCTGTCTAGTAACTGATATAGATATAGTGATAAATGTCAGATAGTCATTCTGCTGTCTAGTAACTGACATAGATATAGTGATAAATGTCAGATAGTCATTCTGCTGTCTAGTAACTGACATAGATATAGTGATAAATGTCAGATAGTCATTCTGCTGTCTAGTAACTGATATAGATATAGTGATAAATGTCAGATAGACATTCTGCTGTCTAGTAACTGACATAGATATAGTGATAATGTCAGATAGTCATTCTGCTGTCTAGTAACTGACATAGATATAGTGATAAATGTCAGATAGTCATTCTGCTGTCTAGTAACTGATATAGATATAGTGATAAATGTCAGATAGTCATTCTGCTGTCTAGTAACTGATATAGATATAGTGATAAATGTCAGATAGTCATTCTGCTGTCTAGTAAATGACATAGATATAGTGATAAATGTCAGATAGCCATTCTGCTGTCTAGTAACTGATATAGATATAGTGATAAATGTCAGATAGTCATTCTGCTGTCTAGTAACTGATATAGATATAGTGATAAATGTCAGATAGTCATTCTGCTGTCTAGTAACTGACATAGATATAGTGATAAATGTCAGATAGTCATTCTGCTGTCTAATAACTGATATAGATATAGTGATAAATGTCAGATAGTCATTCTGCTGTCTAGTAACTGACATAGATATAGTGATAAATGTCAGATAGTCATTCTGCTGTCTAGTAACTGACATAGATATAGTGATAAATGTCAGATAGTCATTCTGCTGTCTAGTAACTGATATAGATATAGTGATAAATGTCAGATAGCCATTCTGCTGTCTAGTAACTGATATAGATATAGTGATAAATGTCAGATAGCCATTCTGCTGTCTAGTAACTGATATAGATATAGTGATAAATGTCAGATAGTCATTCTGCTGTCTAGTAACTGATATAGATATAGTGATAAATGTCAGATAGACATTCTGCTGTCTAGTAACTGACATAGATATAGTGATAATGTCAGATAGTCATTCTGCTGTCTAGTAACTGACATAGATATAGTGATAAATGTCAGATAGTCATTCTGCTGTCTAGTAACTGATATAGATATAGTGATAAATGTCAGATAGTCATTCTGCTGTCTAGTAACTGATATAGATATAGTGATAAATGTCAGATAGTCATTCTGCTGTCTAGTAAATGACATAGATATAGTGATAAATGTCAGATAGCCATTCTGCTGTCTAGTAACTGATATAGATATAGTGATAAATGTCAGATAGTCATTCTGCTGTCTAGTAACTGATATAGATATAGTGATAAATGTCAGATAGTCATTCTGCTGTCTAGTAACTGACATAGATATAGTGATAAATGTCAGATAGTCATTCTGCTGTCTAGTAACTGATATAGATATAGTGATAAATGTCAGATAGTCATTCTGCTGTCTAGTAACTGATATAGATATAGTGATAAATGTCAGATAGTCATTCTGCTGTCTAGTAACTGACATAGATATAGTGATAAATGTCAGATAGTCATTCTGCTGTCTAGTAACTGACATAGATATAGTGATAAATGTCAGATAGTCATTCTGCTGTCTAGTAACTGATATAGATATAGTGATAAATGTCAGATAGACATTCTGCTGTCTAGTAACTGACATAGATATAGTGATAATGTCAGATAGTCATTCTGCTGTCTAGTAACTGACATAGATATAGTGATAAATGTCAGATAGTCATTCTGCTGTCTAGTAACTGATATAGATATAGTGATAAATGTCAGATAGTCATTCTGCTGTCTAGTAACTGATATAGATATAGTGATAAATGTCAGATAGTCATTCTGCTGTCTAGTAAATGACATAGATATAGTGATAAATGTCAGATAGCCATTCTGCTGTCTAGTAACTGATATAGATATAGTGATAAATGTCAGATAGTCATTCTGCTGTCTAGTAACTGATATAGATATAGTGATAAATGTCAGATAGTCATTCTGCTGTCTAGTAACTGACATAGATATAGTGATAAATGTCAGATAGTCATTCTGCTGTCTAATAACTGATATAGATATAGTGATAAATGTCAGATAGTCATTCTGCTGTCTAGTAACTGACATAGATATAGTGATAAATGTCAGATAGTCATTCTGCTGTCTAGTAACTGACATAGATATAGTGATAAATGTCAGATAGTCATTCTGCTGTCTAGTAACTGATATAGATATAGTGATAAATGTCAGATAGCCATTCTGCTGTCTAGTAACTGATATAGATATAGTGATAAATGTCAGATAGCCATTCTGCTGTCTAGTAACTGATATAGATATAGTGATAAATGTCAGATAGTCATTCTGCTGTCTAGTAACTGACATAGATATAGTGATAAATGTCAGATAGTCATTCTGCTGTCTAGTAACTGACATAGATATAGTGATAATGTCAGATATCCATTCTGCTGTCTAGTAACTGATATAGATATAGTGATAAATGTCAGATAGTCATTCTGCTGTCTAGTAACTGATATAGATATAGTGATAAATGTCAGATAGTCATTCTGCTGTCTAGTAACTGATATAGATATAGTGATAAATGTCAGATAGTCATTCTGCTGTCTAGTAACTGACATAGATATAGTGATAAATGTCAGATAGTCATTCTGCTGTCTAGTAACTGACATAGATATAGTGATAAATGTCAGATAGTCATTCTGCTGTCTAGTAACTGATATAGATATAGTGATAAATGTCAGATAGTCATTCTGCTGTCTAGTAACTGACATAGATATAGTGATAAATGTCAGATAGTCATTCTGCTGTCTAGTAACTGATATAGATATAGTGATAAATGTCAGATAGTCATTCTGCTGTCTAGTAACTGACATAGATATAGTGATAAATGTCAGATAGTCATTCTGCTGTCTAGTAACTGACATAGATATAGTGATAAATGTCAGATAGTCATTCTGCTGTCTAGTAACTGATATAGATATAGTGATAATGTCAGATATCCATTCTGCTGTCTAGTAACTGACATAGATATAGTGATAATGTCAGATAGTCATTCTGCTGTCTAGTAACTGACATAGATATAGTGATAAATGTCAGATAGTCATTCTGCTGTCTAGTAACTGATATAGATATAGTGATAAATGTCAGATAGTCATTCTGCTGTCTAGTAACTGACATAGATATAGTGATACATGTCAGATAGTCATTCTGCTGTCTAGTAACTGATATAGATATAGTGATAAATGTCAGATAGTCATTCTGCTGTCTAGTAACTGACATAGATATAGTGATAAATGTCAGATAGTCATTCTGCTGTCTAGTAACTGACATAGATATAGTGATAAATGTCAGATAGTCATTCTACTGTCTAGTAACTGATATAGATATAGTGATAAATGTCAGAGTCATTCTGCTGTCTAGTAACTGACATAGATATAGTGATAAATGTCAGATAGTCATTCTGCTGTCTAGTAACTGATATAGATATAGTGATAAATGTCAGATAGTCATTCTGCTGTCTAGTAACTGACATAGATATAGTGATAAATGTCAGATAGTCATTCTGCTGTCTAGTAACTGACATAGATATAGTGATAAATGTCAGATAGTCATTCTGCTGTCTAGTAACTGATATAGATATAGTGATAATGTCAGATATCCATTCTGCTGTCTAGTAACTGACATAGATATAGTGATAATGTCAGATAGTCATTCTGCTGTCTAGTAACTGACATAGATATAGTGATAAATGTCAGATAGTCATTCTGCTGTCTAGTAACTGATATAGATATAGTGATAAATGTCAGATAGTCATTCTGCTGTCTAGTAACTGACATAGATATAGTGATACATGTCAGATAGTCATTCTGCTGTCTAGTAACTGACATAGATATAGTGATAATGTCAGATAGTCATTCTGCTGTCTAGTAACTGACATAGATATAGTGATAAATGTCAGATAGTCATTCTGCTGTCTAGTAACTGACATAGATATAGTGATAATGTCAGATAGTCATTCTGCTGTCTAGTAACTGACATAGATATAGTGATAAATGTCAGATAGTCATTCTGCTGTCTAGTAACTGACATAGATATAGTGATAAATGTCAGATAGTCATTCTGCTGTCTAGTAACTGACATAGATATAGGATAATGTCAGATAGTCATTCTGCTGTCTAGTAACTGACATAGATATAGTGATAATGTCAGATAGTCATTCTGCTGTCTAGTAACTGATATAGATATAGCTCTAACAATATTTCATGATTGAATTTTGACTAGCATTTGGCAATATTTGTTTTCGTCAGCTTGCTGAACAGTCTGCAGTGTCACACTTTCATGAGAATGAGGTCAGACAGTTACGGGAGTCCAAGCACGGGGCCAAGAAACGATAGTAATTTGTTCTTTATGGCAGTAAATTGTATTTACATTTGTTTTTACTGTAGAATATGTATGGGAAAACAGCTACACATCACCTCTAGAATTGATGACAGAAAAAAACACAACACTAACACACTATACCCTCAGTAGTGTGAAAAAGGTGAAAGCTTCGCAGTAGTGTCTTAGTTTTATCATCATATGCCATGCTGGGTGTTAATGAATGATGTATAATTTTGTAGACACAAGGCTGTACTATTATCATCATCACGTGCTATGATTGGATGGTATAGGCAGTAATTGGTCTCATGTATCAGCTCCACTACGGAAGCACTTCCATGCCAATTTACCCATTATCTTTTCTCCCCTCCCCAAGTTTTGCTTGTTGCTAAATTGTACTCTAAACCTATTTTCTCAAAATGTGGTCAATAAATGTAGCATTTTTCCCTCTGATGTGTATAAGTGAGTTTGATTTGTAATTATAAAATAATACCATAATTTGAAAATGTGTGTGCATGGGCACATGTAGGATAAGTTGTTGGTAAATTGCAGATGATGTAATATTATTGTTGTATTGCTTTGTATAGAACACAAATTGTATAATGCAAATTATCCAAGAAATGTTGGGTTTAGTAATTAACAACTACATTTTATAAATTGAAGCACTAAACAAAATTAAGACTCATAACACTGTCAATAGAAAGAAACATAACACTGTCAATAGAAAGAAACATAACACTGACAATAGAAAAAACATTTTAAAAATACATTTAATCAATTGAGGCACTAAACATAACTAATCATTATAGCACCGTGAATAGAAAGTGACAAACCTTCATTTTGTTTACAACTAGTAGCAGAACTGACAAAGAAAACAATGGTGTATACAGATTATGAGTACCCCCACCATTTTATGTGTATCCACTCCACAAAGCATGGCTACAGAAATTTGTGTACACACATTTTCAGCCATGTTTTATTTTAGGATCACATACCATTTATTTGGTGTCAATTTTCCTCAGTATCATTTTGGAGCTGTATTGTTATAATAATAAATTCATTGAACATATCTTGTATACGATACTTTGCAACAATAGCTGCATTTTTAAGACACCATTCATATCATCCAGTAATATTGTCAATATGGACGGTACAACTTCACGACTTCACACACAAACCTCAAGCTACCTCATGAGATTTGGAAAATGTGAGAAAATATTACTAAAACCCTAAACCACAGTATTCATCTCTGTCATCACAAGCTACCAAAAATGTGGATTTAAACGCTATAGTGAATGTGGATTTAAACGCTATAGTGAATGTAGATTTAAACGCTATAGTGAATGTGGATTTAAACGCTATAGTGAATGTGGATTTAAACGCTATAGTGAATGTGGATTTAAACGCTATAGTGAATGTGGATTTAAACGCTATAGTGAATGTTTAAGAACATTTAATGTGATCTATGAACAGATGCATTGAAAAAAACACTGAAAAATATCCAACTTACTATCCAAATCTAATTTTCATGTTGATTATTTAGTTCATTTTCCCTGAATAATTACTAGTAGTGCAAAGTCTGAAGATACAAATTTTAAAGTTTTTTTTTACTCATACACTGTATTTCAAATAGTTGTGCCTGGGAGGAGGTTACCAAACTTATTTCATAGTGCTTAATACTTGTTCCATTTCCCTGGGTCGGTGTGTTGGAGGGTTGAATACCTAAAAAAAATCTCCCTCTTTCAATGAGTCTTGAGTGGTATTACCAATGCAGTGAAATCCCCCCATAATGCATCCTTTTATAACAAATTTTTCTACTTAATAGGTTTCAATTATTTTTATTCTTGTAAATTGCTAGTAGTGTATATATATTTTTCATTGGTCCAGACCAAGTTGTTATAATGTGATTTGTTACTGTAACAAGTTTGATAAGCATAAAAGTGCACACAATGCTTACTGTTAATATTTGTCATGTTTATGAAAATCTAGATGTCAGGTGCAACATTCCAATGATAAAATCTTCTCCATGATTCTTGATTAGAAACTAGCATCATAGCACATGGGACATTCCCATAAGTGCTCCACTCTCTGTTTCAGCAGTCATTCGAGTGTATGTAGACTCAGTCTGGTGTTGATTACATGATCTTCGGTTCTTTTAAAAAAAGAGTACAATTTCTTCCCTCTTGTCTAATCTTATTTTGCAATAAACCAAACTGTACATGGATCAGTAGATTTTATCCAGGAAAAGTCACATGACTGATTAGTTCCATCTGGCACAGGCTTGCTGCAGATGGTCTGTCAAGATAGACACACACCAGAGACCAATGGCCCATTAGACAAACTACCCATGCACCAGAAAACCTTAGTAGACAACATGCAATTATATTGAGGTTCTCTTATGAAAGCTTTGTAGCATGTCAACTATACAATTATAGACCCCTCTCTGAGTAGAAGGCTGCTTCAGTAGGCATTGTACTAAGCCGAAAGCTGAGTCTCCTGGGTATGAAAAAGCTCAGAAAAACCAACTCACTGCACATAGGAAGTAATCACGCCGCAATTCCTGGAATTCTCAAACAAACAAACGACTATATATACATATATATGTGTGTATATATATGTGTGTATATATATATATATATATATATATATATATATATATATATATATATATATATATATATATGTGTGTGTGTATATGTATATGTGTGTATATGTATATATATATATGTGTATGTATATATTTGTGTATGTATATATATGTGTATGTATATATATGTGTATGTATATATATTTGTGTATGTATATATATGTGTATGTATATATATGTGTATGTATATATATGTGTATGTATATATATATATATATATATATATATAACATATTTACACATCTACACCACATCCAAAAAAAAGCATCTTGAAAGAAGTGAATAAATTCATATGTAGATCAGATTCTTTCACAGAAGGCAAAGTAAATCATTTGTTTGACCCTCAATCAACATAACCTTTCTTTTTTATTATTTCCTCCACAATAGGTATTGGGAGAATATATTTATTAGAGGAGTTGTACGACCACATCATCGTAATATCACTACAGTTAACTTTACTGATAACATGACTACTGTTGTTTTGTGTACAATAAATTCATATTTTAAACTCCCATGGTTCATGTTGTTTTCACTTCTTTATCGTTCATTCTCAAACTCCTGCTGGATCTCTCTTGTAGCAGGACAATGGTCCTACTAGATTTCCAGCAGGATGCAGTCCAGAGAAAGGAAATGTGTTGTGTAGCCATTTCATTTGTGCCATATGCCCAACACTTCCATTTTCACTAACCACATTTGCAGTAAATATATCGATCATTATTACAAGTGTATAACCATCTTAGCTGTTACATGAGATGCAAACATGACAGTTTAGACCCTATTACTGGTAGGGTTGAAATAGCAAATAAGTTCAGATCCTATCACTGGTAGGGTTGAAATATCAAATAAGTTCAAATCCTATCACTGGTAGGGTTGAAATATCAAATAAGTTCAGACCCTATCACTGGTAGGGTTGAAATATCAAATAAGTTCAGATCCTATCACTGGTAGGGTTGAAATATCAAATAAGTTCAGACCCTATCACTGGTAGGGTTGAAATAGCAAATAAGTTCAGACCCTATCACTGGTAGGGTTGAGATAAATAAGTTTCTAGTTTGGTAGCTAGCTTGGAAATAGTAAAATTAGTTTGAGTTCTCAGTGTCTAAGTATGAAGCGTTATCCTTAAGTGCTCAGCTATCTAGTCTGGGGTTGCCCAGAGACTGCCTGACTATTGTCACTCAAGAACAAGCTCCTTAGAATAGGAATCAGAGGACACATATAACTGGATATGCAACTACATAGAAAAAAGAACAGCCTGAGTGCAAGTACAGGGAAAACGTAGCAGGAACAGAATACAAGAACAAGGTGTCCTGCAAGGAGGTGTACTATCCCATACATTCTTCTCAATTTACATAAATGTCAGCAGAAGTGTGATGGCAGATACACTGAGGGAGAGATCGGAGCAACTATGGACATGCCCAGTTTGCAGTGATGATGATCGGACGACTAACTAACAAATGATATTATGGAGGGCATACAGACTGGGGTACACTCTGCAATGTATGCAGATGACCTGGCTTTGTGGACAGGATGGGAGGAAATAGCAGTTATAAAAACTAGAATGCAAAAGGTACTGCACAAACTAGAAAGCTTGACCAAAAAATGGTTGCTCACCATTAATTAGAAGAAAACCACACACACAATATTCACCCTATCCAACAAGGTACAGACAACAACACTAAAAATAAACAAACACTCCCACTAGAGCAGAACTCAACATACCTCTAGAATGACATGGGCAAAACAGATAGAAAAGAGCTAGAAACAGAATGGGCATAGAGAAAAAGAGAACAGGTACAAACTGAGGAGCGGACAGCAAAATCTTGAAAAGGCTATCGGAAATATTTTTCATATCAGAATGGCTCCCGGGTGGACCCAGCCTTAAATGGGTACCAGATTAATCTGGGAAGTAAAGACTGCGAGGGAGAGCAGATTGTTACCACCATCATATAGTAGAGCCACTGAAATGTGAGATCATTAACATCTCACACCCCTACAGCATTAATAAATGCTATGGGTAACTGTACTTACTTTACACAGGTAGAGTTAGGCCAGTACTAGATGATGGCAAATATATTCAAGTAGGAAGCATGAAGATAAATGAAAATAATTCTTATAGCTGATGTAAATTGAACCAGGTCTGCTCTAGCGGCACCGAATCGCCTTGCAACTCAAATAAGTAAGTTTTCCGTACTTGACCAACCACATCCCCCCAAAAATATGTGATCTCATCAAGACATTCAACCTGTGTACTCAAGTCACTGAGAACAGACCAATCGAGGCAAGGACTATTACAACAACTAACATCCCGTACAAATATTGAAGTATCATCTATTCTATTCTAAATCTAATTCTAAATCATAAATCTATTCTATAGTATCATCAGAGCACAAACATAGAACAGCTATATTCATACCACAAGGCCTTCTTATGAACATAAATAACATAAGAGACAGAACAATGTTGCATCAAATAATAGTGTATACAAATAGATTCAAGCAGGAAGCATGAGGATAAATGAACATAATTCTTATAGCAGGATTCTTATGGGTTCCCTCATTCCATCTTTCTCACTTCCATGCATGTACCGATAAATATCCAAAATTGAAATGTCAGTTACAGTTGAATCCCTTTATAGCGCATTATTTTATAACAAATGTCCCTATATAACAACACTTTTCAAAATCCCCAATTATATCTATTCTGTATTGTTTATACTGTATATAGCGAATTTCTGTTGTTACATATCTATTTTGTCTGTTCGAACCAAGTTTTTATAACTGGATTCCGCTGTACTAAGTTATGAGTCCGAACCAAGTTATTACACCTGGATTCCACTGTACTAAGTTATGAGTCCGAACCACGTTGTTACAACTGGATTTCACTGTACTAAATTATGAGTCTGAACCAAGTTGTTACACCTGGATTCCACTGTACTAAGTTATGCACATGAATATTTTGTCCAGATAACGTGAATGTAACATATTATTTCCTTCTGCTAAATAATGTTAAAACAAGGTCATTACATTAGTTTGTTGTCAGCATTTCTTTTATTAATCACAATCTCATAGTTACACAATTATTGCTGTCAGCATTGCTTTTATTAATCACAATCTCATAGTTGCACAATTATTGCTGTCAGCATTGCTTTTATTCATCGCAATCTCATAGTTACACAATTATGCAAGCAGTGCTATTTTCATAAATAATGACATTGGTGAATTTTTCTAGACAGACATAGAGGTTTGCCAGGGTTCCATACATTCCACAGTATTTTTCATATTTAGCTTGAATATATAATGCAGGAAGCATTGCAAGATAACCAGACATCAATAACTATTGGAGGTAGACCAATTTGTAACTTGCATTATGCCAATGAGATTGGTCTCTTGACGGTTTCAGGATTTGAACTCCAGGAACTTACCGTAAAAGTTGGAAGATGTTAGACGGAAATATGGCATGGAAATTAACATTGATAGAAGCAAGATATTGGTGACTAGTGAAACCAAGCAAGATTCCACGAATATCTGGTTAAATGGTCACAAACTTGAGGAAGTTTGGCCACCTTCAAATATCTCAGGTCCCAAACACGTGATGATGGCAGCTAGGGAAATGAGATTAAGTTAAAGCTTGAAATGGCAATGGCTGCCATGGCAAGGTTGAATATTATTTGGGAGAACAAGATCAGTATTACAGTAAAGATCAATCTATCTATAGCTAATGCTAAGTATACTTTTATACAGATGTGAAAGCTGTACGCTGAAAGCAGACATGGAAAGAAGGATTCAGGTTTTTGAAAACAAGTATTACAGTTTTACAGACATTTGTTAAGAATTAGTTATATGGAACACAAGACAATTATATTCACCACAGCGGCATGATATAACCAACATAGACTCCTGTCTTAGGTTGAAAGGGTTGTGCCTCGACAAGAGACTTGAAATCCCCTATTTAGCAAACAAAATCACTATCGTTTGTTAAGAATTAGTTATATAGAACACAAGACAAATATATTTGTTCAGCAGCACGCCCATGTGTTGCCGGGGCCCAAAAGGGGAGCAAAGAATAGCAACACTGTTTACCTTCCACGCATGTCGTAAAAGGCGAAGGTTATGGGATGGAGTTGGCTGTCCCATCCCATATAGGGTCAGTGACCCAAAGCCATGCTGAAGTCGGATGTGTTAGGCCGAAAGGCACAGATATCGCAGCAATGCTGTAAACCATGACACAACGCATTCCGTTCTCCAGACTACATCCTGCTAATTTGCAGGAGTTTGAGAACGAACGCAGAAGAAGAAGAAGTTCAGCAGCAAATAAATTTGCAGGTTATTATGAATCACTTTTGGCAGAGGTGAAACGGTGTAAAATTGTTCCGTTTGGTCATGTAAGGAGACATGACTCACTTCCTAAGATTATTTTGCAAGGAACAGTTGCGGTTGAAGAAGAGGTGGACAAGAGAAATCTTGCATTGATAATATCAAGGAATGATCTGGGCATAATTTTTCTACACTCTTCTGAGGACAGAGTTGTTTGGAGAACTTTTTGTGCTGATGTCTTCAGTATGGCACATTTACGACCCTGAAGTCTTCATTGTGGCACCATTTATGTCTCCAGTGTGGCACCCTTGATGTCTTCAGCGTGGCACATCAACGACCCTGAAGTCTTCAGTGTGGCACATCTACAACCCTGATGTCTTCAGTGTGGCACAACTACGACCCTGATGGGTCTCATTATTATTTGTATTTATAAAGCAAAATAAAACATTCATACATTTTTATACAAAAATGTTATTTATATACACATACATACATACACACAGAGTGGAGCCCCTCTATTAAGCGTCCTTTTATAACAAATTTTCCTGTTTAACAACACCTTTCAAAATCCCCAATTATTTATATTTTTTTGGTACTGTATATAGTGAAGTTCTGTTATTACTGGTGGATGGAGCTGTATACGGGAAGATACCCATCTCTGGATTGTTCAACCGACAGCGTGCTAAAGGTTAACAACACTTTTCAAAGTCCCCATTTATGTTTATTGTTTATACTGTATAAACAATAGACCATTTATTATTGATCTTGAATCAGATATGCTACCAACTTTATGGGAAATTGAGTGATTTATTGGGAGAGCACAAAACTAAGCCACATACATTTTACCCTGCATATTTGGATGGTCCCGAAGGATAGTATGCTGTGCACAGTATAACTCTCTATCTTGTTGAGAACTTGAGGTGCTCTGGGTAATTTGTGTAAGCGGAGACTTGTTTAGTGATTCTTAGTCATGATCTCTTCATGTTCTGCTTGCAGTTCTTAGATATCTCATTTCACACTTAGTAAGCTTATTAACAGTAATAAGTGTATTTGACATCATCATCATCATTAAGTGCCGTCTCCGCAACGAAGGTTGGCTTCAACATATCTCCAACATCTCCTGTCTCTTGTCTTGGTGGTGCACTCTGATAGACTGTAACCTGTCCATCATGTGATGTTACTCTCCCACTTGTATCTCTGCCTACCTCTTGCTCGCTTCCCTTTGACTTTACCCTCAAGTAAGGTCTTCAATAAAGTGTCATGTCTTTTAATGTGTCCAAAGTATTTTATTTGCCTGAATTTTATTTCTCTTAGTAGTTCTTTCTTCATATTAAGTGTCTTTAGCAGCTCTTTATTTGTTTTCTTCTCTTTCCGTGATGTTCTCCCTATTCTTCTATATACCCACATTATATATACACATTTGACACAGACTAGCAAATGAGTATCAGCAACATCCAAAGTCCTCCCTTACTTGGTGTTTACAAGGCCAGCACACCAGGTCGTTCATTACCATAAACATTATATAATGGTTATTGATTGTTAGAACTGACATCACAGTACTTGGACTGACCCAAGGTGGTCATTCTATTCAAAGATATTCAAATGTCAAACATCAACTGCTTGTACATCTCTAAAATCCATCTGTCCTCTCAGGACATTTCGGCTTTTTGTGACCTAAAGAGAAAAGAACACAGAAATTTTACAATGCAATGAACTGAACTGACTTGTTCTATCAACTGAACTGACATGTTCTATCAACTGAACTGACATGTTCTATCAACTGAACTGACATGTTCTATCAACTGAACTGACATGTTCTATCAACTGAACTGACATGTTCTATCAACTGAACTGACATGTTCTATCAACTGAACTGACATGTTCTATCAACTGAAACAAATATTTTTTTCTTCAACACTACTTTTAAATTGATCTTTGATGAGAAACCAGCATTATGTCACACAGGACATTCCCATAAGTGATCCGCTCTCCACTCCAGCAGATATCCAACAGTATGCAGACTCAAAGTCCCTATCTATCTATGTGACATGTACTTTACAGAATGTTGTCCTCACTGCCACTCTGTAAGCATCCTTTTGATTCTGTACAAGCTAACCCAGCCTCTTCCAGTGTCAAGTTCAGAAGGTCTTCAATATCCTGTGTCCAGCACAGTCCAGGTCTGCCTCTTGCTCTCTTTCCTTGAACTTTTCTCTTTATAAATCTTTTCAAACCATAGTGTCTTTTTATATCTCAGTCCCAGTCAGATGATTATGTGATCTTCGGATCTTTCCAGAGGACACACTTTCTCCCCTCACCCCTGATCACCCCCATCTCTGTCGTTTCTTGTATATGCAAATTATCACCTCCTGTTGTTTTCTTTACACTGTAATAAATCAATGACTTCCTTATATTATGTTGGCCCTATCTCTTTTCCATACTGTGCCATCATATACAGCATTGCTCGCCAATGAGTCTGATCTTTCTTTGCCTCTGACTCCCGCATGAGCAGGACAATATATCCATGTAACACTTTGGACAAAATGAGTTGTTCAGTAGTGTGACCCATACCTTTCTTAACATGCTGTGCTGTTACAGCACTTGATCGCTCAGCCTGGCACACCCAGATCACTGCTGGCATCACGAAATTTGAAAAAGAAAGAACACTGCGTGTAATCCACAAGCGCAAGAACAAATCTAAAAATTCTCCTACCCCGAACCTTCAGCACTCCTGCATGCACTGCAATGGAACTTTCCGTGCATGAATCGGACATCTATTACTCACAAACCAAATTAGACAATTACCAATTCTAATTATTATTCATTTTTTTTTCCATCACATTTATTGTTTTTCATGCCATGCTCATCTTCACTTGCGAAGGAGGAACATCATCATCATTAACATGCAACTTTCTATCTTACACAACATGCTTTGGGAGTCATCACAGTCAGTAAGACGTGACATTTTAGTCATCAACTGATTGTTGCCATCACAGTCAGTAAGACGTGACATTTTAGTCATCAACTGATTGTTGCCATCACAGTCAGTAAGACGTGACATTTTAGTCATCAACTGATTGTTGCCATCACAGTCAGTAAGACGTGACATTTTAGTCATCAACTGATTGTTGCCATCACAGTCAGTAAGACGTGACATTTTAGTCATCAACTGATTGTTGCCATCACAGTCAGTAAGACGTGACATTTTAGTCATCAACTGATTGTTGCCATCACAGTCAGTAAGACGTGACATTTTAGTCATCAACTGATTGTTGCCATCACAGTCAGTAAGACGTGACATTTTAGTCATCAACTGATTGTTGCCATCACAGTCAGTAAGACGTGACATTTTAGTCATCAACTGATTGTTGCCATCACAGTCAGTAAGACGTGACATTTTAGTCATCAACTGATTGTTGCCATCACAGTCAGTAAGACGTGACATTTTAGTCATCAACTGATTGTTGCCATCACAGTCAGTAAGACGTGACATTTTAGTCATCAACTGATTGTTGCCATCACAGTCAGTAAGACGTGACATTTTAGTCATCAACTGATTGTTGCCATCACAGTCAGTAAGACGTGACATTTTAGTCATCAACTGATTGTTGCCATCACAGCTTCTATTTTCATTTTCATGCTGAATATTGTAGCGGAGTAGGCAGATGATTTCTCAAGCACCTTATTGTCATTCTTGTGTGCAACAGAAACCCAATCTGCACTTACTTGTTTCTCTGTTGACTGAGCCATCTGTGTATATGATTTTGTCTTGTAGATTTTAGTGAAACTGGGAAAATTCATGTATCGTCACCTCTAACCTGATACCAGTTCAAACACTTTCCCCAGTTGTTTTATAACATTCATCAGATATATTTTTCTGTCAACATCCACCAATTTACTGCCTTGACCTACTTCTTCCAATTCACATACCGGTACTCTGTACAATGTGTCATCTGTTTTGGCCACCTATAACTTTTTTAAAGGCATAAACTTGTTTGCTGTGTACATGTAATGATGACACATGACTCGCTTTCAAAAGTTATTTTGCAAGGAACAGTCAAGTATGGAAGGAGAAGAGGGCAGAGAAAATCCTGGATTGATAACATCAAGAAAGGAAGACAGATCATCATTCAATCCTGTGACACATAACAGCAGAAGCAGGGAATAGACAATAGATAAGATAGATCTGATATAACCAAATTGGACAAATATCTGTGGTTGAAATGAGTGCACATCACATTTTAAGCTCAATGTTAGCAATCATAGTAGAATTATTTACCAGGCTGTCCACAATGTCCACAGGTAGGAGCTTTTCTTTGCTTTGTAACTCTATTGAAGTCATTTGAACCTGACCTTTTTCTCACAACTTGACTTCCTGTTCCTGTCTTTGGCTGAAAAGGTGCAAGTCCGCGGCTACTTGATTGACTTCTATCATGGACTGATGGAGTTCCACTTCCTGCATCAATAAGACAGTCAGCTAATCGTAGACATGTTATAAATGTTTTCTCTCATACATAACATCTGTAATAATAACCATTCTAATTATTTACCAATCTCATGGCGAAATCGGATGTGCTGAGCCTACAAGGTGCATAATGGTGGCATAACGTAACTATGCTCCTGGCGGAAATCACACAAATATCCGTGCTGATTACTATGGAGCGAATGCAAAACAAACATTTACCAATCTATACCTATACCCTCCATTACTCGCATAAAATAATCCACATTTCAATCCGTGTATAAAGGATCAAAGAAAACTTTAAAAAGTCAATAATTTCTTCTACCTGGACAGTACTCTCTCACACGTTGTACATATTGACACTGAGGTCATCAACCGAATAGGGAAAGCTAGTGCTACATTTAGAAAACTAAGCAAAGATGCATGGGAGAGAAGGGAATAACAACTTCCACCAAACTTCATAGTAAACCAGGTTACAGTAATATCCTCACTTCTTTATGTCAGTGTAAGATGGACATTATACACAAGAGAAGACTCAATTTTCCACCAAAGCTGCCTTCGTAAGAAGCTTAACATCCATTGGTTTATTGGTGGGATAAAATATCAGTGAGGTACAGATGAAATCTAAACCTGTAAGCTACACACAGTGTTAGTGAAGGCACAAACATGCTGGGCAGGACACATGGTCTGCATGAAAGATTATCATAGGCCAAAACAGTTCTATATGGAGAACTTCAGACTGGCTCCAGTAAGGCTAGAAGAAGAGTTTTAAAGACACTCTTAAGACATCGCTGACTCACTTCAACAGACACAAATTCAAGGGAGTCTTGCTCAAGATAGATTTGATTGGCATCGCAGAATCAAGAGTTGTACAGCAGCTGCAGAGAACCTCAGACATCAAGTTGCGCAACAAAAACATGCTAGAAGAAAGGCAAGAGCTGCTCAATGCCCTACAAACCCCTTCCACGCATGCTCAGAGTGTGATAGGTAATTCCAGGTATGTATTGGACTCATTAACCACAGCCGGGCACACCACAGACATCGCCATCCCAGTTGAGCTGAATGGTCATCGTCGACTACTAAGAGCGAACAACTTACCATTCTATACATTTTTTTCTTTTCAGATATTCTGCCATCAATAATCAAACTTCACTCACTTTCAAACATTCACATTAATGACTCAACAACAGTACAGTTTTTGGTGAATGGAGACAGGTACTCACTGTTTAAAATGGCATGTTGCAACCACAGACTTATTGTATAAATGGAATCACAATATGCTTTATTATGTGCTGAGCAGGAATATGATAACCTGCTCCCTTTTGGAGAGCTGATGTTAGGCATCATTTCTTGTTGTTGTTGTTGTCGATATCCAAATGCTGATGAGTAGTTCTACTCCTGGCAGCACAATGCCATTCTTAAAAAAGTGCAGATCTTCTGAAGTTGACTTAGTAATCCATACAGTGGGTTAGTGTAAAGGGTGTCAGTAAGAGATTTTTTTCCTGGCAGTGATTTCTTGTATAGTTGTGGTATGATCCCAACTTTTCACTCAAGTCTCTCTGATAGTTATTTTTGGCAATATATGATTTTTTAAGTTGTTTGATTGTAGTACCCTACCTTCTTTTGTGAAATGTATCACTTCATCCACTGCTCAGAGACAGACGTGTAGTGGTAACTTTGTTATATATAGGACTATATGACTGCTGATTTTTAGTTTTATATGTATTGTGGTGCATTTCTATATTCTAGTATATTAGCATATTGTATTGTATTTTATTTGTATATTGTATTGTAATGTAAATTTAACATGACACATTGATTCTTCGCTGTGCTACGGAGCTTCGTACACAGCCGAGGTAATTTTTCTCATTATATTTCAGCTGATATGATGGTTGATATAGAAAGCAACGACGATCACTGAGGTCTACACCTAAGCAGATGCAGGAAGAGGAAGAAAAGTAGTGCGGGGACAAGAAGGCAACAACTTAAGTGTGACAGACCGGGCCACAGTCACATGTGCAATCTGTACTGAAACTCCTCGAGCGTTAACGATGAACAACTCTCGATAAGCTCATACACAGCGCAGACATAATCGCTTTGCAAGAGACTAACCTTGGGTAGGCACCATTTAGGCCACAGGATTTACAGCCTTCTACAATCGGACTCACCTTGGTCAGGCAATCCTGATACGTAGCAATATAATGGCATCCATAATGGACATGTCTCGGTGGAACTGCACCGAGATGCAAGTTCACTCTGTCAGGATACAAGTGCCAGTACCTATGGTCATCGTAAACGTGTATGTTAGCAATAACAAGATAGACAAAACAATGTTCAAAAGCTTACTCAAGCAAGACGAAAAGCACATTGTTTTTTGTGGAGACTTCAATGCCAGAGGAAGACAGTGGAGGAACATTACCAACAAGCAAGTGGAAGACCTTGAGGACGCGCTGGTAACCACCGATGTCAAGTGTCTCAATGATGGCACAGTAACTAAGACTGCCAGTCGATCTGGAGACACTAACAGTAGCATAGACCTGACATTGGTTTCCACTGCCTTGGTCCCTCTATGCCGGTGGAATGTGTTAAGTCATCACTGCAGCGATCACTACCATGCACCATCCTTATCAAGAAGCACAACCGTGGGAAGCGTATCAACATCCCGCACACCTTCCTCGGGCCTTGACATAAGAAAAATTTTGATGCAGCAAGTTGCAGGTCAAGCGTCCAAGGCACAGTGAGGTGAACTAGTCACAATGGTGGAATGACAACATAGAGATACCACAGAGGAACAAATGGCAGGCCATCAAGGCATGGCAGAAAGCACGTAACTCCGACTGTGCACCATCCAATAATGTAACGGCATTGAAGCAGACCATAGATGAATAGATGACACCATGTTACTCTTCAAGATATGTGCTCAGCAAGCCAAAGAAAAAGTGGAATGAATTCTGCAAGCAGAGCAGTTAAGACAAATCTCTTAAGACGTTCTGTACTTACGTAAAACACATGTTTTTATAATAGTTTCACTCAGACATGACAGACTATCACTAAAACTGGTGGTATAGTCTGTCATGTCTGAGTGAAACTATTATAAAAACCTGTATTTTACGGAAGTACAATTGTTGTTACGTTTCACGCAGTTACCTTATATTAAGACATTCTGGCGTTTTCAGCAGAGCATGAACAGAAATGTTCAAAGATTTGGTATACCTGATTTTCAGTCCACTGATTTGACATGGCAGAAATCAGACGAAGATAAGGGGAAGGCCTTCCTTGAGCATTATGTTCAACAGATGGAGCAAAACAACCAAGACGTCAGGCGGAGGATTATCACCACGATGTCTGGTCTATGTACGGAGGCTGAGTGGAATGAGAGCATACACATCACTGCAGAGACCGTCAAGATCACTCTTAAATGGTCGCGGAACACTGCCCCAGGTCCTGACGGTATACGATGAGGATGTCACCATCCTTAAGGAGATTGACATAAACGACCTGGTTGTGAATTCAATGGAAGCATCAAGAACGGTACTTCAAGGAAGAATGGCTGCACAGCTAGCTATTGCCACTAAAGAAATTCAATAAAAACAACACCCAGATCAATGGCTACAGAATCATAACGATGCAGAACACCACGGACAAACTTATTGAGAAGATTGTTGCATATCACCTCACTCAAGACCTGGAAGAGAACCACGTTTCCTGGCACACTCTGAGGCTACAGACAGAAAGAAACAGCTGTTTTCGCCTACGACGTATTTGAGGGCTTTCATGCAGGTCTGGAAACGTGTGCTATCGCAATTGACTTGGAGGACGCGTATAACAGAGTGCCGTTTTAATACTTCATCAACATGCTCTTGCTCTTTAATGCTGACCCTTTTGTCGTCAGATGGATATCACCGGTGTTGCTCGAGAGGTAGGTGGCTCTCAGATGAGGTTGTTGGACATCTAAACTAATAACAATATGCCCAGGTCTTCCACAGGGATCTCCCCTCTCACCCGTATCATTCAATATTTACACTGTGGCAATTACACAGTAGCTGTTTGACAGAAGAGGTAGAACACTGTCTTTTGCGAATGATATCCTGATATACAGACAAGGCAGGGAAGGAATAGAACTTAAATCACTGCAGAATGAGATAGACGGTATCGCCTCATGGTGTGATGATTGAGGGGCACTAATCAACTAAGAGAAGGCTGCAGTGACATAGTTCTCTCTTAACAACCACATTGTAAAGTCTGCGACACCGATGGTGGAGATGAGGGTATGATGAAATCATGACCTCATCCTTACAATACCTGGGCATGCGATTTGACCGTAGTCTTTGTTTTCGGAAACATGATGATCCTGTTATCGCAAAGGACTTTCAGCTCTGAGAGTGATGGCAGTGGCTGACACCAAACAATCACAGCTCGTAATCTTATGTGAGGCTCTTGTCCTCCCAGTCATTGAATATGCAGACGTCACTATCACTGCCTGTCACACACAGATGGAGAGAATTCAAAATGAAGCGATGCGGATCATCCTTGGTTGCACAAGGGACACATCCTGTGTGGCTATGAGACTTCTCCATGATTTTCCGAGCATATCTCACAGAATTGATATGTGACGTGCCCATGCATACCCCAGAGTGAGTTCGAACATAGATCATCCACTACACAGTGAGCACAGAAGCAGGCCTAAATGAGGTAAATCGTGGGTGGGCCATGCCAAGGTTATCACACTCAATAGAGTGCAGGGAACAAAGCCTGGTGAGTGTGGATGCTGAAGTCAAAGCACTAATCTGCGAGCATGCCAATGACACAGATGTGATTTACATCGGGTCGGTCATCCGTCACCACCGATGCACATGGACCTTTACTGCCAGATCAAAAGGAAGAACAGTACATGAAGCCAGTGGTGTTTTTATCGCAACAACAAGTGGTCTAACAATGGAAGTATTTGCGTAACGCAGGTACTTAGCTGGCTGGAATCGCAAGCCTATTCCGATGCATGCACACTAAGTGACTCAATGAATATAATTCAGAAAGTCAAAACAGGTGATGTAAGTAGGGGATTGGTGGAGTCATTAGAGAGAGAGAGCTAAAAGTGGGCTTCATTAAAAAAATTCACGCTTGTCTTTGTCCTCGGACGTGCGGACATGGAGGAAAATGAACGGACCGACCAATTAGCTAGCCTCACCACCACAACAGATGGTCAGCCTATAGACCAAGCAGACATAATCATTGTTCTTCATGAGTCCTCAGGATCAGAGGATTTTGAGATGAATCAGCATGTCAATATCGAGAATCCGTGAATTCTGAGTGAGAATGGGCATGACCTGTAGAGAACACCTGACAAAAATTTCAAAAAGAGCAGTGAACCAACATAGAACTGGAACCATCAGCCAGTATACTCTGAAAGATTTACTGAAGCGGGAATCTGAGCACCTATGGACGTGTCCAGTGTGCGGAGATGATAATCAACATACCTAATCCACTTCATTCCCTGCAATTTTTGTAGTGAATACTGGATATGTCAGTCAATCTTACTTCACACTAACAAGGTATGCATCAAAACAAGTTGGTTTAACATTAATCACAAAAGTGTGCATTAACACAAGTGAGTTTAACATTAATCACAAAAGTGTGCATCAACACAAGTGGGTTTAACATTAATCACAAAAGTGTGCATTAACACAAGTGGGTTTAATATTAATCACAAAAGTGTGCATCAACACAAGTGGGTTTAACATTAATCACAAAAGTGTGCATTAACACAAGTGAGTTTAACATTAATCACAAAAGTGTGCATTAACACAAGTGAGTTTAACATTAATCACAAAAGTGTGCATCAACACAAGTGGGTTTAACATTAATCACAAAAGTGTGCATCAACACAAGTGGGTTTAATATTAATCACAAAAGTGTGCATCAACACAAGTGGGTTTAACATTAATCACAAAAGTGTGCATCAACACAAGTTGGTTTAACATTAATCACAAAAGTGTGCATCAACACAAGTGGGTTTAACATTAATCACTAAAGTGTGCATCAACACAAGTGGGTTTAACATTAATCACAAAAGTGTGCATCAACACAAGTGGGTTTAACATTAATCACAAAAGTGTGCATCAACACAAGTGGGTTTAATATTAATCTAAACAAATTTACCGCTACTTTCATCTGCCCACTGAAAAAAGTTGCAGGATTGATCTCTTGGTTTACTGCAGCCATAAAACTGTCTGCCATGATTGGGACCTTGTTTCTGAACAGTCAAGCTGAAAGAAATTAAAATATGAAATTCATGATTCGAAGCTTCTTCATTCATTTGCTTAAAATACGTCTGTAATTTTGTCTCATCAATAAACTTCACAACCTTTTAAAGAACAATCATGCAACAAACAGGATTTGAACCAGTCACCACATTTTCCGTCTTATACAAATTTCTCAAGATTCACAAACGTATAATATTAGTAAGTATCAGAAGGCCCCTCCCCCCAATACTACAATGACCCAATTAGGCAGACGTGTAAACATAAATAACACATAAACAAGGTTTCTTCAGATATTATTCACCATCTTGTGCAGCTCATACAGTTGTCCATAGAGCTTTGATTCTAACATTTCTATGGACCAGTATGTTTGTCTTTGTCGACATACAGCATATCCTATAGAATATATAACAATGCTTTTTCTTTAGATGCAAACTGTAAACGCAGTAATGAAGTTTTGGCTAATCACTGGAAACCTAAATATGCCCAAGAAACCTTGACTGTCTGCCCCTAATGTTTGATATGATTGATCTTTTTACGCCAGCATAAATTCTACGTCATGTGAGCGTAACTTCATGTGATTCTGTAGTGAAGAATCGGGGCATAGCAATGGAGGTGACTGGAGATGCTACCTACACCAGTTACGTAATGGCGCCAGCGTCTATAGATGTCTATAGAGACCGTAAGGTTAAATATAGGTACAACATCAAACAGCAATTTGTTTCTACAAGAAGAAGAAGAAAATGATTAACTTATATGACACACATACTTAGAATTAATTAAAACAGACTGCCACTACAACCACTAAAATGGGTACTAGATGGCAAAAGAAAAAGATCAAGAGAGACTCTTCGCAGAACAACCATCAAAGAGTCTCAACAACACGCAAGAATTAAACACAGTAGCATCACATCACTCGGACTGAAGAACACTGGGTGGCATCTGCCCTATGAACCATATTCACCGCTGAAAGAACATAGATAAGAGATTGTTAGAAACAACCGCACTCAGTTTCTTATAAGATTGAAAAAAAACTAAATATAACATCCAACAGATTTGAACAGGATTTTTCACTCACAATTTTGCTTGGAGTCCACACTTGCAAAGAACTTCAACATCTCTAGTTTCACTAGTAGATGGTCTACTGCCTGTTGTGATCTGGGAATGCTGTTGATTGATGTTACTCGTCCTTCCATTGCTGTTGCTTGAGATTAAAGATATGCACATCATTTTAACAGAAATTTGAAATAAGAAATGAAGAGACTGTTCACTTGCCAGATTAGACATTAAATGATAAAATAAATGGAACATTACTTAACCCCTTCCCTGCGGAGGCATCCTTAAGGATACAATGAAAAGTCACCTTTAATGTGCGGACATCTCCTTAAGGAGCAATGGGCCAAGTATTCATATAATTTATCCCTGAAAGCACCTCAAAGTGTTCAAATACCCTGAGTGTCCAAATACTTTTTTCCTTCTGTTCTCGATATTTGATGTTATTCTGTGTTCTGTTTTTGTGTCTCTCTATACTAATTTTGTTTAAACATTTTGTTGTACACAAGCCAAACCCATTATAATTTAGCCTGTTACTATCAAAACACTATCCAGTAGGGCTAGATGATAAATGCGAGTTACCGGTATATAGACGTCATTTATTTCCCACAGACGACATTATATGTACCCTGTAATTACCTATACTTTACTGTAGTTACGTTAATAAATAACATCAGATACTGGTATACTTTCCTGACCAGTATCTGGTGGAGGTGCTGAAGTTCATGAATTTATCCCCTAGAATTTGTCTCCTCTGAGCAGGAGACTTCTCAAAGTATCGCACACTGATGAAAGATGCAATCTTCTGGATATGAAATAAAACTGTGGATAAAGCATCCCATTGCACTCAGGAAACAAGAGATGAACACTTGTAATTCCCAGAGATCAAATATTTTTTTAGAATTCTGACACAGAACATCTCAATAACTGTGCATGAACCCCAATGTAATTTTAAAATTGTCCTTGTATCAGCCCAAAAGTGAGCAATGAACAGCAATATTGTGGTTGCCAACCAGGAGGTAACTAAGGAGGTTTGGAAGCAAAAGTGACATCCTACAATCTCTGTCAAAATTATCCAAAAGCCATTCATAGCCAGATGTGCCAGGCCGAAAAGTGCAGATATTGCAAGGTAACTGTAAACTATACAACAATGACTTCTGCACTCCACACCATATCCTGCTAACCAGCATGTGTTTGAGAATGAATGATCAACTCATTTAAATATATATTATATTTTTGAATACTTGGCCTAAATCTTGTTACAAAACATAAAATGTACTTGTTATCTAGATAGAGTAAACTCTAACCCAACATCCAAACTCTAAACCCAACCTCAACCCAACATGATCAATATCCTAACTGTGAACCCAATCTTAACCCAACATGATCAATATCCTTACTCTAAACCCAACCGTAACCCAACATGATCAATATTCAAACTCTAAACAAAACCCTAATCCAATATGATCAATATCTTAACTCTAAACAAAACCCTAATCCAACATGATCAATATCCTAACTCTAAACAAAACCCTAATCCAATACAATGAACACTGGAAACTGGTTGAGGTCAGTAGGAGGTAAAAAATACAAAATACATTTTCTTTGTGGACAAACCCAATTTTAGTTTTAAAATACATTCTAAATTTGTGACATTAAAAATGGAATATTGTTGAGACAGATAGAAACTTTAAAAAATTCAAGGATGTTTTTAATACACATTAAAAAAATGAACCATACTTCTCTCATCCAAGATTATATTCAAATTTTCTAAATAAGTAAAGTCAAACTCATAAATTACTACAGAAGACAAACAAATGATTTAACCTTTAGCACTCTGTGTTTACAATTCGGGCGGTGCATTCCGCCAGAATTGTGTTATGTCTTGATTTCGGATGGCGGAATCCACTGCCCGGTTCGCTAAACTCGAAACTGAATGAAAAAAATCGAGATCTGTACCTGTTTGACAGAATGTTTTGGCAACATTGAGAAGAAAATTTATCGCCATTTTGTTAAGATGGCGGGATACGATGTCAAGTGATTATGAAATGGAAATTCGAACAATTTATAGTCATCTACATCGCGGTGAAGGGACATGACAATGACTCGTGTTTATTATTATACTATTCGTTAATAGTATATTCAGTGAAATCATCATTTATTCAACTGGAAAAGCTGAAAACTTGAGAGGTAAGTCCTACAAATTCATTATTTACAATATGTCATGATGTTTCCATTATGTAAAATATATAATAATCAACAGATTTCACAGCTGTCGATTGATCAAAAATAAGGTACACCTAGATAGGTCTAAATCTGTCTTTACCACTTTCTCACACATCTCATATCACACACATACAAACAAAATGTACACCAATATATGCAGAATTTAATTCTTTATTTATATGTGCAAATATTATTTAAATATCTGTAAAAAAAAAAGTTATCACGATTTCAAAACAGCCACTGACGATTGCATAACATTTCCAAAAACCAATTCCATGGCAGTCAGCGGCAGAAGAGAAATTGTGTAATTGTAAACACAGTATGCTAAAGGTTAATACAACAATAATATTGTAAGAAGTCACAATATCCAAGAGGATCTATCCACACAATGGGAATATTTTTCTATACATCTTATGATGCAGACAAAGCTATCAACTAGTACAGATTTTCCATATTGATGTGGATTTGATTTCGGGCCCCAAACTATCTTCCCCTCCCCCCACCCCCAAAAAAACCCACATTAAAAAAAAAGTTCATTTGGTGTTATGTCTTTAGTAATTAGTTTGTTCCTTTCGTGCCGCAAGCGACACATAGGGCAGAGGTTTTGGTTCTCCATATGATGAGGTCCGCTGCCTGCAGCTTTAGTTCCTGGATGGTCTTACAGCCTATTAATTCCCCTTCTTTAAGAATGGTGTTTTTAAGGGTTGTTTTAGGTATTCCTCTTTTTCTTTTACCCTCAGGTGACCACATAAGGGCTTGTTGGTTTATTCTGCTTACATCTAGTCATAAAACTTCTATTAATTACTACTAAAAATTTTTTTTACAAAAAGAAAAAGACATTAGCTCTTACTTTCTATATGTTGGTTGTAGGGAGGTTTCTCAGAGCTTTCTTTGATACCCAGGAGACTTCAGCTTTCGGCTTAGTGCAATGCCTATTGAAGGAGCCTTCTACTCAGATGGAGTATGGGGTTTATGGGTGCTGAATATGGACATTTTTAATGAAATATGGAAATTGTTAAAAACACGGATTTATGGAAAAATAAGTTGACAGCTCATCATCATCATCAAGTGCCGTCTCCGCAACGAAGGTTGGCTGCAACGTATCTCCAACATCTCATGTCTCTTGTCTTGGTGGTGCACTCTGCTAGACTGTAACCTGTCCATCGTGTAATGTTACTCTCCCACGTGTATCTCTGCCTACCTCTTGCTCGCTTCCCTTTGACTTTACCCTCAAGTAAGGTCTTCAATAGGGTGTCAAGTCTTTTAATGTGTCCAAAATATTTTATTTGCCTGATCTTTATTTCTCTTAGTAGTTCTTTCTTCATATTAAGCGTCTTTAGCACCTATTTATTTGTTTTCTTCTCTTTCCATGATGTTCTCCCTATTCTTCTATATACCCACAGTTGACAGCTAGGATGCAGACAAAGATTATTTTTGTATATACACCAACAACTCTGGAGACATTTCATACCTTGAGCTCGGTTGTTGTGGGTCATTCTCATCTGCCCAAAGGAAGAAATTACAATTCCCATTCTGTCCTGAACATTTGTAAAACTGTCGCCCTGTTGAATAGTCATAAATAATTCATACCAAAATGTTATAAGACATGAAAAAAAAATTGGTGTTACACTACACACTAGAGTAGATACTATTGTATGATAATCTCTAATGACGACTAACACACTATACTATCACTGTCGGATGCTAACGTGAAATGACAACAAAACACAGGATATATAATCATACACATAACAATACACAGGACATAATCAATGTTTCGAACCAAAAGGCCTTTCTCAAGATACGCACATAAAAAGACGACGAGTAGAAATGACTACACAACAACACACATGTCCAAGTGAATAATCATTGGACTATTTTTGTAATAATCTATTTTGTAATAATCTATTTTGTAATAATCTATGTAAGTTGACCTTATATCCTACACCAGGGCTATTCAATTGGCGGCCCAGGGAGGCCTAGTAAGTGGTCTGCGGATCATTGCTAAAACAGTGAAATAAAGTTATAAAAATACTAAATGTAGAAAATCATTCAATGTGTTTTTTTTAATAAAACTGGCCCGTCATGATCCCCATTTTCTACATTTTGGTCCCCGAATAAATATAGTTGACCCTGTCCTACACACTAGACACTTTTATGTAATAATATATGTAAGCTGACCTTATATTCTACACACTAGACACTTTTATGTAATAATATATGTAAGCTGACCTTATATTCTACACACTAGATACTACTGTGTAATAATATATGTAAGCTGACCTTGTATTCTACACACTAGATACTACTGTGTAATAATCTATGTGAACTGACCTCATGTGTTGACAGAGCTGAGTGAGTTATTATATTCCGCATCAAGACAAGACACAACAGACTAAACAGCCACTCAAATAAACTAAGACTTCTACCCTCACCTCTGTGTCCATGTGGGCAGGCAGCACAGACTGCGGAACATATCCTGTAAACCAGTTAAGGGACGAGCACTGGCATACAGAGACGGATATTCACAGATCGCTGTCTGGTAGCACTGAGGAGCTTTCAAATACAACAACATTTATCAAGAAAACTTGGACTTGTTGTGTAAACATGTTAAACTGTATGGGAGGAGTTCTCAAATACAGCAGCATTTACCGAGAAAGCGGGACTTGCCATGTTGACATGTTCAACTGTGAACAATAAGTTTTCCAGACCATGTCTTGTTAACCAGTAGCAGTTCAATATTGAATGTAGAGGACCCAATCTGAGAAAATTGGTACCAGAAAAAATATGAGAAAATAAAGGCAGGGTTAGATATGTCCACAAATTTCTTCTATAGTGCCATTTGTCATAGAAAACTACAAGTCTACTACAGTATCCCCCCAAACACCTTAAAAGTGTGGAAAGGAACTTGACTTCTCTATGGATGATGCAAGAAAAACAAACATGGATAGTAGCTCTGATTGAGGTCTTATGTGAGTGAAGATGATAAGAACACAATTCTACAGACAAATACCTGTGTTGGGTCCCTCCTTCCTGACAGTAAGGAGAACTGCATCACTTCCACAGCTGCATACGATATCTTTGTCACGATCACCATTCCCATCTTGGTTTCTGTTGGATGACAGTCTGTTTCTGGCATTATTATTACACACTTCAGAGTCTAGAGAAGTCAGTGGAGCTCTGCTGTTCCAAGAGTTGCAAGTTCTTGCAGTATGAGAATCAAATCTGTTGTTAGGGGTTGCAACTCCATCTGGGTTTGAATTTGTAACATTACTTCTACCTCCATTTTGAAAGACATTCTGCTGGAAGCCAACCAAAGTTCCATTTCCCCCAAGGAAGCTACCGGTATGGTTTACTGACACACCTGATGAGCTAGTGTGGAAGTCTCTTGTAGATTTATTAGTATTTCTCGCACCAACTTGTCTTACACCTGCACCGAGGATGTCAGTGTTAGTGTTGGTTGGATTGCCTCTGTCACTAGGTGTGGTGCCTCTTGCATTGTTTCTTCTGTCAGTGGTGGTGTTTATACTAACAATGGTGTTTCTTGGAGTAATCTGTGTTGTCTCTGTTCTTGGAACCAGCATATCATTTCCTAATGAAATAGAAACAATGGTTATTTTGGAATATCTGGAACTTTTCTAATTTATACTTTTTTTAAAAAGGAAAATGTCAAAAGGTGTAAACCAATTTCACAATTTATATTTCTTATCTAGTCCTGAAATTATTAAAAGAGTAGATATAATATCATACATTGAGTCCCATCAAGGCCAACATCTTGAAGTGGAGATAAGGTGTAGTCCAGTCAACAGAGGTTAGAAACTAAGATTGTATGGACCACAGTCCTGCCAAGCAAGTACAGGTACTGAATTCTAAGATACCAAGCTGAAAGGTGCACCAGCAACATCATATCACGCAATACAACTAGATAATATGTCTTCACAACAACAACAACACAAAACATGTATTGATAAAAGACAGCAAGTAAAATGGCTCGATCACCTTATGAGAAAGAACTTGAACCAAATACCAATAAGAAAATATAACAAAAGAATATCCAGATATAAAGCAAAAGGTAGACCAAGAAAACAGTGGATAGAAAACATCAAGATAACATTGAGCAAACATAGACTTAACATAACTAAGGTGACACATCTGATCTTGGAATGACAAATGAGGCTCCCACCTTTACGCTTAGCTCAACCATCATTCACCTGGGGAAAGACAATTTAGTCATCACAAATGAAGATGGTGCAAAAGGATTTTGAGATAACCATAGACAAATAAACAGTAGAATTAAGAAGTTATAAGAACAGTAAATGACAAGGAGAGTTTGCATATAAACATTATAATAATAAAGCTAAGGTTTTTTTACCACAAAAAAAAAGACATAACAGCATGGAAAAATTAATAATGGAAGGTATGGCTACTAGTAACTGTCATAAAGAACACACAAGACGAAGATGGATAAGAGATATCACAGATTGCTAAAACATGCTCCTCTCTGCAGCAGGTCAACTCACCCAGAATCATGAGACATTCAGAGCATTTATAAAGAAGACTACACTCTGTTTAGAATATGTCACCCGAATAATATTCATCATTTAACCATCACATATAAATGTATCTAGTACTGTAATAATAATCATCATTTAACCATCTCATAAAAATGTATCTAGTACTATAATCATTTAACATCACACATAAATGTAGCTAGTACTATAATCATTTAACCATCACACATAAATGTATCTAGTACTATAATCATTTAACCATCACATATAAATGTATCTAGTACTATAATCATTTAACCATCACACATAAATGTATCTAGTACTATAATCATTTAACCAGCACATATAAATGTATCTAGTACTATAATCATTTAACCATAACACATAAATGTAGCTAGTACTATAATCATTTAACCATCACACATAAATGTATCTAGTACTATAATCATTTAACCATCACATATAAATGTATCTAGTACTATAATCATTTAACCATCACACATAAATGTATCTAGTACTATAATCATTTAACCAGCACATATAAATGTATCTAGTACTATAATCATTTAACCATAACACATAAATGTATCTAGTACTATAATCATTTAACCATCACATATAAATGTATCTAGTACTATAATCATTTAACCATCACATATAAATGTATCTAGTACTATAATCATTTAACCATCACATATAAATGTATCTAGTGCTATAATCATTTAACCATCACATATAAATGTATCTAGTGCTATAATCATTTAACCATCACATATAAATGTATCTAGTACTATAACATGTACAATACTGTTTTACGTATACCAAGGACAGCTAAAAATCAAAATCAATAATTGTTAAGATTAGTAAACGTTAAAGAGGGTTAGCTTCGTAACAAGACAGCTGTGTTTTTTTGGTCATATAAAGAGACATACAGCGTGGAAAGACTAATAGCCGAAGGCAGAGTTAATGACAACAGAGAAAGAGGGTGCCCAAGAACGATGATGGCGCAGTGATATATCAGATTGCTCAAACATGTCTCTAGGCATGGCATGTCAACTCGGCCAGGATCGCGGAGTATTTGGAGAATCCGTAAGGAAGATCACATTCTGAAAAGAATATGTCACATGATGATGACGTCTTCTTCAACGTTCATTCTCAAACTTCCGCTGGATCTCCCTTGTAACAAGATCATTTGGTCCTACTATATTTCCCAGCAGGATGTAGTCTAGAGAATGGAAATGCATTGTGTTGCTGTGTTATTTGTGCCAATGGCCCGACATATCCATCTTCGGTGGATTAGTCAACTTCCATTCTTAAAGGATTTTTTCATTCACCTCCATCTCTTCTATATAATATGGTTGTGATTCAATTTTCTTGAAAGGTCTGTAACAGAACTTTGCAACAAAGAATATACAATACCTTGACTCCTGCCTGTTAGCGATCTAATACCCAGGGTTTCAGTCAACATTTCGTCGCAGCCACCTACACAACCTGTATAACTGAGACAAAAATAGACATCAAAATCTCATTGCAGCCAACCACATAACCTGTATAAGTGAGACAATAAAAAAAACATCAAAATCTCTTCGTAGTCAACCAAACAACCTGTATATCTTATAGAAGTCTCTCATTCAACAAACACATCACAAATATGATTCAGAAGGCTAAAAGAGGGATCAGTGTTATCAAGGTTATGGCGACCTTCAACATGCAGCAATGGGTACTGTTTCTGCAAGTGATGGTGCTATCTGTCATAGATTATGGCCTTGGCCTACTAACACTGTCACAGACACAAGCTGATAGATTTGAAAAAGTCCTAAATTAGGCAAAGAGAGCATACTGGAGTGTACTAGAGATATGTCCATCTCTGCTATGAGATTTTTGCTTGATCACATCATTAGAGTGCGACATCAGGTAGCACAAGTTAAGTCGTACCTTAAAGTGACATAATACAACCACCACCCATTACACCAACGTCTAGATGAGTCAAAGGGAAAACAAATCAAGTGCGGCAGATCATGGATGGCAGAAGCTGAAGACACACTACTCTGATACACTGCGAAGAGTATGTGAATTTGAAGAAATAGGAAAGGGCAGTGAATGGGTGGAGGTAGACACTGAGAAGAAATCACTGACTAAAGTAATAATACAACTAGATAAAGTATGTCGAAAATGGATGGACGTCAGGGCTCAAGATACAGTGCACAAACTCGCCCGACTACACTCGAAACCACAAAACATAATTATATACACAGATGGCTCCGTTAACAGAAACACAGATAAAAGCGGTTGGGGTTTTGTTGCCTACAGAAACAGTGTGAAGTTGGTTGAGAAATCTTCAGCATATTCCACTGTCACATCGAGCATGAAGATAGAGATAGAGGGAGTTACAGCAGCACTTAATTGGTTGATAACTGATACATCAGCACACTAGGTAATACAGACTCTCAAAGCATGCTGTGCAAGATAGAAAAGTTCATGCTGAGAAAAAAATGGTGGGACTTATTGAACAACTCAATTGTCCAGAGTATTACATGGATATACTGCCCTGGTCATGCTGGGGTCAGAGGAAATGAGAGAGCTGACTTATTGGCAGGTAAAATGCTGAGAAGAGATAAAGCAGACTTAATGAAGGCAGTAATAAATTCATTTCAAGATGATGTCAATGAGACTGAGAATGTACACATACAGAGAATGTTAGAAATGGGAGTATCTTGAGGAGAGGAAAGGAATAGTAAATTTTTTGGAAAGTCCCGAAGATCACGCAATCAACATCTGACAGGGATTTTTAGTCTACAGACACTGGGATGGCTGCTGGAATGGAGAGCAGAGCATTTATGGGAATGCCCCACATGCTGTAAGTCAGTTTCTAATCAAGAAACCTGCATAACCAAGACAATAAAAGACACCAACATCTCATTAAAAATAAAACTATCTAATAAGAATTGAAACAAGGAAGTATAAACATAGTAGAAGAAAAGTGCTTCACCAATGAAGAAGGTGGTCAATTTTACTCTGAAAAACAAACAGGAAAACATATGAAAAATTGACGTTTCTACCAAAAGGCCTTTATCAGGAACAAAACATAACAAGTAAAAATGACACTGCCCTTAACGAACTCACCATGTCACAGCAAAAATAATCAGACAAAAACTGGAGATTCCATCAGTTTTATGTAGCCATTTATCTTTCGTTTTCTTCCAGTATTAGCCTCTATTGATATTTATTATTCCATGACAATTCAAAGTAACTGTATCACAATTGTTGCAGTGTATCCTTGTTTGTGAAGTGTACTCCTGATGTGATCCACCCTGATGCTGCTATAGGCACATGATGGTAGTTGATTAACTCTCTTTAAATGCTCAAACCACTTGATTCTCAATGTATTCATTACATGTTGTTATTCTTCTTGTTCATTCATTCTCAAACTCCTGCAGATTAGCAGGATGTAGTCTTGTGAATGGAATCCATTATGTCAAGGCTTACCGTTTAGCTGCGAAATATGCATCTTTTGACCTACTCATCTGATTTTGACATGGTTTGTTGGTCACTTTGGCCCTATTACGGATGGGACAGCGAACACCACCCCAAAATATTGTTAGTCACCTCTTATGATACGCATGGAAGGTAAACAGTGTTGTTATTCTTTGCACCCCTTTCGAGCCTAAGCAAGATGATGTTGATAATAATCAAGTGCTGTCTCTGCAACGAAGATTGGTTGTAACGGACCTCCTCCAGCATCCTCGTCTCTTACTTTGGTGGTGCACTCTGCTAGGCTGTAACCTGTCCATCTCGTGATGTTTCTCTCCTACTTGTATCTCTGCCTACCTGTTGTTCGCCTCACATCAACTCTACCCTCAAACAAAGTCTTGAACAAGTTGTCATGATGTTATAATAACTATAATAATTCTGTCATCATTTCAAACTATCTCTTCTCATAACTACAATGATTTTCTCAACCATTTCACTGTGACGAGCTTGTCTGGTGGTATTTTGACAAGTAATCAGTCTGGTAACACAGACCTTGCAAAGACATTTTCTTTAGCATTTATTTTATAACTTTCACAAACACACACTTCAGATACTTCTTAAGTCTAAAATATATCAACACATTCTGTAAGAAATATAACCTACATGTTGGACATTGTTGGTGGAACACTGCCTGGCTTAAATCTGAACTGCAATCTTTTAACAGGTGCTGGTTGACACTGAAAATGAAATGATAAATACCGGATCAAACAATTTTTTTAGCCTTTAGGCCCCTGCAGGCGTAATTTTGTACGAATGTGTGCCCCCCATCTTGCCCATTGGCGCAATATTGTGCAGCTACGACTTAACAGATAGTGCCCGAATTGCGAGTATGGAACTTCACGAAGTTAAGTTTATATGATGTAGAAATTCCCGCCTCATGAAGCTAGGAATATGTCACAGTCCTAAAGGTCAAATTCCTTTACACAATAGCATTGTAAGAAGGAGAAAGCTGGCAGATTTTATCAACGTATTTTCTGGAGCAACTTTGGCCATTTTCTGGCTGTATTTTAGTATCAAATTAAGTACGGCTGTTGGCATGGCTACGTGATCGTGACTACATGTTCTAATTGTTGTTTTTTGTGTTTAATATGTTGTTATTTGATAAGAATGTCCAGGCACTTAGAATAATGTTGGGAGCAATGAAATCAACACCCATAGCAGAGATGCAGAAAATGGGAAGAATGCAAACACTTGGCGAACGCAGAGACACAAAAGTACTAATTCAAGCAGAAAAGTTCCAGTGTATGCCAAGTCATCCAATGAAGGAAAGATTCCAAAATCTAGCAATGGAGTGACTGAAAAGGAGCAGCTTTATCCATCAAGCTAAACGACTCCGTAGACAACTTACAGACCTACCTGAAGTTGATAGCCCCTTAAGGTCTGTACCAGAACAAACCCCGTGGAATAAAAGCCATGGAATGCCAATATACATTCAGACCCATGTGAAAGGAATACTAAGCAGCACAGAGTGCCAAACATATACTTCAAGAGTGTTCTGAGCATGAAATGCTGAGGCATACATATTGGCCAGAGGAAACAACACTGGAATCAAAGCTCTATGGGACACTGTATGAACTACAAAAGACAGTGAGTTTTATTAAGGAGACAGAATTACAAATATAGACATGTTTCAAGTGAACGACAGAAGAAGAAGATAAGAATGTTTGTGTATTCGTTCAAAAACACAAAAATAATATGTATCAGGGGTGTGTGCATGGACAATAATTATGCTGTGTGTCAGCCTAGAGCTAGTTTTGACCAGACGGACATTATATGCGATTTCTTCACTTTTTATTAGTTTTTTAAGGCCATATTATATTAGTTTGGATATGAAACAATATATATACAACACGTATAGGAATTTAGGAGGATTTTATCAATGTTTCCACACATTGCTCAAGTATTAGGGTCGTCAAGAAGTTATATGTGCGATTTGAAAATGGCATTTTGCGATTTCCCCCCGAATTTTCAACTTCACAACTTGCTCATAACTGTAATATCAACATACAACAACAAAAAACATGACTATATTCACTAATCACACCTTTATTTAGATATACAAAAATTATTTTGATATCTTTTAAAATAAAAAAGTTATTGCATTTTCAAAACACCCACCATTAATAACGCAAATTTTCTAAAAAAGAATTCAGGCCCCAGGGGGATATTGCGTAATTTTAATTCAGGGCTCTAAAGGTTAACAGATGCTGGCTGACACTGAGAATGAAATGTTAAATAACGGATCGAACAATTTTTTAACAGGTGTGCTGGCTGACACTGAAAATGAAATGATAAATACTGGATCCGGAAACATCACAAACGGGATTTGAAAGTTTAAAGAGCGACCTCTTCAGTACAAAGCTAGCGGCCTAACCACTACGTCAGGGATACCCCCAAAGTGACCCAGACACCATACTGAAGTCGAATGTGTCCGGCTTAGAGGTGCACATAATACAGCAAAGATATAAACCACAACACAATACATCACCTTCTTCAGACTACATCCTGCTGATTTGCAGGAGTTTGAGAGCGAACACAGAAGAATCATGTCCTGACAATTATTCACTTTCAAAGCAGAAAATTTTCATATATTTTTTTACAATAGAGTATACCATAAAAATACTCACAATGTGACATGTCTCTTCTGTAGCATGGACTTGTAAAACAAAATCTGGGAGCCAAATGCAAGCTTTACAATTTGGATAACCAGAACAGCCAATGTAAAATCTATAGGATAAGAGGATTAAAAACAAAATACAATTAATATACTTGATCTTTTACTTATTGTGACATGCAACAACTGCTAAACCATCAACATGTCTGGCTATTAGTGCAAATAAAATAGTGATACAAAGCACTTTCCATTCTCTGGACTACATTCTGATTGAAATCTAGTAGGAACAGGACCATTGTCATGCTACAAGAGAGATCCAGCAGGAGTTTGAGAATGAACAGGGAAAAAAAAAGATCTAACAATTACACTGCTTCTGAAGTTAGATCTAATAATTACACTAGTTCTCAAGTTAGATCTAATAATTACACTAGTTCTCAAGTTAGATCTAATAATTACACTAGTTCTCAAGTTAGATCTAATAATTACACTGCTTCTGAAGTTAGATCTAATAATTACACTAGTTCTCAAGTTAGATCTAATAATTACACTAGTTCTCAAGTTAGATCTAATAATTACACTAGTTCTCAAGTTAGATCTAACAATTACACTGCTTCTGAAGTTAGATCTAATAATTACACTAGTTCTCAAGTTAGATCTAATAATTACACTAGTTCTCAAGTTAGATCTAATAATTACACTAGTTCTCAAGTTAGATCTAACAATTACACTGCTTCTGAAGTTCGATCTAATAATTACACTAGTTCTCAAGTTAGATCTAATAATTACACTAGTTCTCAAGTTAGATCTAATAATTACACTAGTTCTCAAGTTAGATCTAATAATTACACTAGTCCTCAAGTTAGATCTAATAATTACACTAGTTCTCAAGTTAGATCTAATAATTACACTAGTTCTCAAGTTAGATCTAATAATTACACTAGTTCTCAAGTTAGATCTAATAATTACACTAGTTCTCAAGTTAGATCTAATAATTACACTAGTTCTCAAGTTAGATCTAATAATTACACTAGTTCTCAAGTTAGATCTAATAATTACACTAGTTCTCAAGTTAGATCTAATAATTACACTAGTTCTCAAGTTAGATCTAATAATTACACTGATTCTCAAGTTAGTTCTAACAATTACAGTGGTTCTCATTTAGATCTAATAATTACACTGGTTTTCAAGTTAGATCAAACAATTAAATTGGCCCTCAAGTTAGATATAACAAATACACTGTTTCTCAACTTAGTTATAACACTTACACTGTTTCTCAAGTTAGTTCTAACAATTACATTGTTCCCGAATGTACCCCGCCTGCACCTTCACAATCATGTTCATCGAGTCACTGAGGCATGTGTAGCAGTCTGCGAGCACATCCATTTCAAAGCTTTGGTTACTGCCAAAATCTCCATTGTCATGCTGCTTGTCATTTGAGCAAATGCCTCTCTGATGGTCTTCCCTCACTTTTGAGCCGTGAAGGCTCAGGCACTTCTGATTTCTCTCAACGGACCCATCTATATATATATATATATATATATATATATATATATATATAATCACCTTCCCTGGAATTCTCCCCAAACAGAGCGAGCACTTAGAATGAATGAACACAACAATGGAATAAATATAATGAATTCAACAAACCCTTTTCCGTCTTTTTTTGTCCGAAGTGTCATAGGACTTCTACATTTAGGACATGTCATTATCACAGATGGAAAATTCTCGGTATCACCTGAAACAGTAGAGCACAAGATTCATGATCAATAATTGCATTAGGTACCACCCTAAATTGTTATTGAATATAGCATTTTACATATTTGGCTTAAAAGTTGTAGAAGATCGACTTCATTGTACTCAGCTATTTCCATATGTACTCCACTCCTCTCAACAAAGAGTACTACACATAGCACATAACTTCAAGTGATAATCCTCAGGGATCTCTGAAAAATGCACTTGTAAACAAAATGTCATGGTCCAGTATAAACCTGTGACCTCCTTTATATTTAATCTCACAAAAATCCTTACAGGCAATATGGCTACAAATGTCCACCATTCAGTGGATTTGGTACAAAACACTAAATGTATTAGTTAGCACTGTCATAATCGGATGTATCTGGCCATTGGTGAAAATAAAACAGCAACACAATGCATCTCCGTAGCAACACAATGCATCTCCATAGCAACATAATGCATCTCCGTAGTAACACAATGCATCTCCATAGCAACACAATGCATCTTCGTTCTTTGTAGTATATCCAGTTGGAAATATAGTAGGATCACTGTCGTGTTACACGAGAGATCCAGCGGAAGTTTGAGAATGAATACCCAAAAGAAAATCTCACAAAGTAGTTCAATATCCCCCCTCGACGTGCCATGACTATAGCTACAGCACAATTGAGATCCTCACTTCGTCCTAAAGAAGAAAACCAGCAGTAACAAATTTCTTATTAATCTTATATGGCTTCAATAAGCTCAAGGTATACTCTCTGATATGTGCTTCCCTCAACGAAGTGTTCAATAAGCTCAAGATATACTCTCTGATATGTGCTTCCCTCAACGAAGTGTTCAATAAGCTCAAGGTATACTCTCTGATATGTGCTTCCCTCAACGAAGTGTTCAATAAGCTCAAGGTATACTCTCTGATATGTGCTTCCCTCAACGAAGTGTTCAATAAGCTCAAGGTATACTCTCCGATATGTGCTTCCCTCAACGAAGTGTTCAATAAGCTCAAGGTATACTCTCTGATATGTGCTTCCCTCAACGAAGTGTTCGCAGTCAGATACATCATTTAGTTCACCTTCAACCATTTTGTTCTTCATCATGTCTTCCTTTACCCATTCTAATGTTCTATTGAAGTGTTATCTTTACAGACTAATCACATCTTATTCTCATGTTCAAGACATTTCAATCTTCTATTTTTTTTTAGAATGTAATTCATACTGTTTTTTTTATCAACATTCTTTTCCATTACCCCTTCCAATGTTCAATTGAAGGCTTGTCTTTATGAATATGGCAGGTTTCAAACTCATTACACTCACAAGATATTTCTATAGTCTCTTATGTAGAACACAGACAAGAGAAGAGTAGATAATTTGTACCTGCAGACAAAATAAAACAAATTAAAAAAACCATATATTTCTTTCATTTGTTTTCCAACTCCCACTGAATCTCTTTTACAGCAGGACAATGTTTGTACTAGATTTCCAGCAGGATGTAATGCTTTCTTGTGGCAGGACAATGGTTCTACTAGGTTCTACTATGATGTAGTCAAGAGTATAGAAATGGTCTTGCGAGGTGGTGCTTTTATGATCTTGGTTAAGTCGGGGGTTGCATGAGAGCCATACACTTTCCTTTGCATCTGAAGCTCTAAGCTAACCCTTAGATTGCATGAGAGCAATACATATTCCTTTGCACCCCAAGCTCAAAGCTAACCATGGTCATGCATACTTTATCTGTTTCCCCAATGTCTTGCAATGCTATTTACATAGCCACAGGAGAACACTAATATAACACTGAATTCTTCATTATTTACTCCCAGACTTTCAATTTAACCTTTAGCAAGTCGGATTAAAAAAACAAAACTTCTCCCTGCCACCGGATTCTCGTTTGAGAATTTGTGTTATTGTTGGTGGCTGTTTTGAAAACGTGATAACTTTTTGGTTGTTGGAGATATTTAAATAATATTTTACATATATATAAAGAATTGAATTATGCATATATTGGTGTAATTTTTGTACGTATGTGTGTCTGTATGTGAGATACCAGACGTTTTTTCACAAAAAACAACAAATTATAACAAACAAAATGAAAAAAATGACTTACCCTGTATTGTGGATTTTTCAACATTCTACAATGGCAAAATTGTGTACAGCACACATAGTTCTGTAGTATTTATGTTCTCTCATTGCAAAATTATCAAAATATTGCTGAGGGAACTGAATAAAATGTAGATTTGCAGTAAAATCGTTCTAGGAAGCTAGACCTAAACCACTTCACAGGCAATCGATGTCAAACCTCTACATGTCTGAAATAAACATGGCATTATGCATATTCTGCTGTGAAAGCTAAAGAACTCCCAATAATTTATCAAACACAATCCATTATTATTTTATTCAAAATATGATGAAACAAATGTCTATAAACCTGATTCACCTTATGGCATCATACCAGTGTGCAGATTTGGTCCGATTAAATACACTATGTGTAACCGTACAAAGAACTGTTCACAATGGACGGACATGGAAATGTGTCAGCTTGTCCCCGAGTATGTGCATTAACCAATCAGGCTGTGTACCACATTTAACACTACATATCATTGGAGGAGTACACTCGACGATGGACGACAAACGGCACTAAAACTTTTTCCAAACATTTAACCGGAGTGTGCTAAAGGTTATTGATTGACAAAGGAAGCAGACAGCTTTAGACTCCCATCATTGTTGTACACATTTTCATAAAATAAAACTTGTTTTAATATGTAATACTCTTAGTTGATGCAACAATGTTTGTGCTCTGTCACTGTGACACAAGCACAATTGGCTGTTTGTGTAATGTCCAATGATGAGGATACTAACAAACACAAATCTACAAACATTTTGATACTAGTACACAGTTTTAACAAAATAATATGACATACCTGTGTTTTCAGGTAAACTCTGAGCTTCTCTAAGATACCGGGAAACTGCTTCATCAAGTTTCTGAGCCTGTTTTGTATACAGAAAATATAAATCTTCACCACATTAAGTACTAGTGAGATGTTGGAAAACAATACATGACCATCACACATTCAAATTTACATGTGCAGTCTCATTATGCCCAGTATCACATGAAAATTTAATCACGTGAGGCTTTAATAAGGACTTTTCATGTTGTTTTGTGTCCCCTTTCATAATGTTCTGAGTCAGATTTGTGTTACCTGTAATGTCATTCTATGTCAAATCTGTGTTACTCTTAGTACATCTCTATGTCAAACCTGTTATAATGATATTTGAGTGAGACCTGGATTACTCTTAATGAATTCTATGTCAAACATGTCTTACTCAAGATGGTGTTGTAAGTCAAACCAGTGTTTTCCTCAATGGTATTTGTCAAACCAGTGTTTTCCTCAATGGTATTCATCAAACCAGTGTTTTCCTCAATGGTATTAATCAAACCAGTGTTTTCCTCAATGGTATTCATCAAACCAGTGTTTTCCTCAATGTAAGTCAAAGTTAAGCACTCCAGTTGTGCCTTATTCCCCAAAGTGCACTCAAAACACAAAAAAGTGTTCAAACCAGGTTTCCATAAATGATGTGAAAGCACTAAAATCTTATACGATAAATATATTTCTGGTAGACAAAGTTGGTAATATTGCTACAAATTATAATGAACTATCACCATAAGTTAAAACTTTTCAAACATTTCACCAAGAATCCTATTTTCTACATGCAATCAGACTGTGTTCAAATGAACAAGTGATGGTAAAACAAAAAAGTTCTTGTTTACAGTTACTGCCAATCTACATATTTTATATGGTTAATTAATCTAAATATTATAATACAAAAATTAATTTAACCTTCAGCACTCTGTAAACAAAAATTCAAACTTCCCCCCCTGCCACTGGATTATTTTTTGAAAATTTGTGTTATTGTTTGTGGCTGTTTTGAAAACATGATAACTTTTTTGTTGTTAGAGATATTTAAATAATATTTGTACATGTAAATAACGAATTGAATAATGCATATATTGGTGTAATTTTTGTACGTGTGTATGTTATACCAGACGTATGAGAAAGTGATAAAAATGTTTATTCACAAAAAAACTAATGGATTGTAACAAACAAAACAAGAAAAAAATATTTAAAAATTACATATCTCTGGTTTTTAAATTTTCTGAAGTGGGAACCCTGTAAAACAAGTTTAATTCTACAGAATGTATGTGGTTTCATTGTTAAATCATCATAATATCACTGGTGAGAATGAATGAACCGTATAGATTTGCCATAAATTGTTCTCTGAAACTCTAAACCTAGTAAGATGTGGAAATCCTTGCTTGAAAGAAGAAATCCTTGCTTGCCACTGAGATCTGAAAGTTTTCTGGGTATGAAGAAAGCACAAAACAAACTCTCAAATGTATAAAGTAAATAAGGGCTTCAATGCTCAGAATTTCTGGAGATAAAAACATTAACAATCTAGGTCAGTGCTTTTCAACCTTTGTGAGTGTGCTGCCCGGCAAAAAATTTTTTTTATAAGACAAAGGTCCAGTCTAAACAAATTTTATATGCTCATAAATAACTTTACAATTTAAGGAGAATATCTTGCGGACTGGTAGACACGTTGCTATGGCCTGGCAATGGCCCGGTTGTTGAGAAGCACTGTCCTAGATCACACTGGGACAACAAAATGCTAAAACACAGCAATCATACCTGCCAGATAAATAACAGTGATACAAGAATGAATGTATGTAGAGCAACTTACCTGCCTACATGTCTCAACAAACACATCTTTGTACTTCTGTATCTGCACCCTCAGCACTTCTGCAATGACCACCCAAAAGAGTTGATCTCATGAAGTACTAGTTTAGATCAGCTAAATGCTAACAAATCTATAGCAAAACTCTTTGCTCATAGTTCAATCTATAACATATTACAATTTATACCGCAGCATGTAAACAAACTTGTAGGTTATCAAGAATTACTTTTGGTAGTGTAAACTTGTTTAGTTTGCACATGTAACGAGACACAACTCATTTTATAAAACTATTTTGCAAGGAAGTCGAGGGTGGAAGGTGAAGAGGCGGTAAAGAAAATCCTGCATTGATAGCATTAAGGAATGGATGTGCCTTATTTTTCTACACTCCTTTGAATGGCTTAAGACAGAAGTAGTGCTAATGTCTCCAGTGTGGCACCCCTATGCCCTGTGACCCTGATATTCTATGGGTCTTATCATTATATTACAATTGAACACTACACAATTCTATTTGGACCATGTACCAAAAATGTCACCAATGTGATATACTGAGAGAAATACTGAGAGAAATACATATAAAATAAAACTGGTTAAACAGCATGGTTCTTTCCAGAAATCTACAATATTTTGGCCATATCAAACACCATGATATGGTATGCATGTTGTCGCCTCTAACTACTCCCGCCTTATATCCGAGTTTGACACATATCTAAATTGGAACTTTTCAATTGTTTATTGTACCGTACCATGGTCAACTTTCTTCTCTTCTCCCTCTTATGACCATTTATATTCTTAACCGACAACTGTATGACTTCATGTACGCCCAGCACAACCATAACTCAACCTGCTCCACCCTTCCCCCCATGCTGACTCTGTAAAGGCTCACCCTACTTCTCTGGTTGTCTGCATCCCTCCTGACCTGGATATTTCGATGGTGATATCTCTATACTCAGCAAGGGGCTTCAGTTTATACCCTTCCATCCTGCTTATGATCGCTACACCCGTATGCAGGATATTCATCAGTTCCATCGTCGCCTGCGGCTACGGTTCCATTTCTCGGGTAGTAAACCTATGGACAGTCCTCTGATTCGGAGAACCTATTTTCCAGGTATGCTTCCCGTAAGCATGACTGGACCACTGACCGGTACATTGACGACACCCAGCGTTGACATTGTACTTCATACCCGGTTCTCCGGCCGTGGACGTACCAACATCTCACAGCCCGAATTTAGTGCTCTCGGGAAACTTCGCAGTCAGGATGACATTGTCATCAAGCCTGCAGACAAGGGTGGCGCGGTTGTTGTCTGGCGCAAGGACCTGTACCGTCACGAGGGCCACGCACAGCTGTCCAACCCCGTGTTCTACAAGGCCAATACGTTAGAAAAAGAAAGGCCCTATTGTTGACCATAATGACACAGTTTCATCCACCATCAAGGGGTTTATCGCTGACAACCTTTTCCCTTCCCTTGCGAACATTCTTTGTATCAAGGAGAGCAGCGTTGGTAGACCGGCATTCTATATGCTACCTAACATTCACAAGCCCTCTAACCCCGGCAGACCTATTGTCTCTGCGTGTTCCTGCCACACAGTAGTCATTTCGGATTTCTTAGACAATGTCTTTCAGCCACTAGTGGAACAACTTCCCTGATTTCTTAAAGACACTAACCATGCACTGACTATCTTGGCCTCCATTTCATCATCCCCTGCTCATACCTATTGTCTCTTTCTTCTCAATGTTTGCTCCCTTTACACATCCATAAGTAAAAGTAAAGTAACCCATAGCATTTATTAATGCCGTAGGGGTATGAGATGTTAGCGATCTCACATTTCACAGCTCTGCAAATGAGGGCGGTAGCCATCTCCTCTCCCTCGCAGTCTTTACTTCCCGGATTACTCCAGTACCCATTTAAGGCTGGGTCGACCAGGGAGCCATTGCGATCTGAAAACATTTCCGCCTCAGCTGGGGAATGAACCCAGGACCACTAATATGTGAAGCCAGTACGCTAACCACTGCCATACATCCATACCTCATGCTGATGGCCTCAAGGCTTAAAGTTTTTCCTTGACAAGTGCCCTCATCCCTCTGTGTCTACCTCCACTCTTATCCGTCTTGCTGAGCTTGTACTTACTCTTAACTCCTTTGAGTTTGATTGGATCTTCTTCGACCAGATCAGTGGGGTCACCATGGGCACTAAGATGGGACCCAGTTATGCCTACTTGTTTATGGGTCACCTTGAGCACCAGGTGTGGGAGTCCTATGGTGGACCCTTCCCATTGATGTTCTATAGATATATCGATAATGGGATCGGTATCACTGACATGGCTGAGGCTGACCTATCATGCACATTGATAACTTTCACCCAGTCATCAAGTTCACATCGGAGATCTCCACCTCCCATGTGAACTTCCTGGATATATCTATAACTATTCAACCTACCTGTCTTAGCACATCAGTACATTTACAAACCGACTGATGCTCACATTTTTCTCCTATATACCTCATCTCAACCTTCTGCCTGCCATGATTCCCTTCCATTCTCTCAACTTCTTCGTCTCCGGCATCTGTGCAGTGGTTATGATGACTTTCTCAATAAAGCCCATGAGATGATAGACTTCTTCCGTTGCCGCTCATATCTCGATATGGTCCTTCAGTCTGCCCTGTCTTGGGTGTGCAGCCTCTCCCACCAGGATACCCTCTCTAGCACTCGGAGGTCTTCTCTCTCTGACAGGGTCAAACTTGTTCTGACTTTCTACCCGCATAGCGCTGCTGTTCGTCATGTTCTACTCCGACACCTTCCCCTCCTCCAGTCTGATCCTGAGATGCGTGAAGTGTTCTGTGTCCCCTCTCTGGTTGCGTACAGATGGGACAAGAACCTCAGGGATTTATTGGTTCGGAGTCATCTTAGGCCTGACATCCCCTTTCATTCTGGTACTATCAGCTGCAATCGCCCTAGATGCTACACCTGTCCGTATGTTACCCAGACTAGGTCTGTCACATTCCCCAAGGCCATTTTCTCCATTTAGGAGAGTTTCTTCTGTGTGTCCCATGACGTACATAGCGTTGCACCATGACGTACATAGGTGAGACTGGCAGGAGGCTTGCTGACCGTTTCTGTGAGCACCTATCGGGCTATCATGTGGACGTTCGTTTCAATGGTACAGCCCATCGGGGCGCCCAGGATATTCAGGTGACGGCCATCAAAGCATGCTTTTCCGACGACATAACCCGTCAGGAGCTTGAGAACCGATATATATATATATATATGAATTTGGCACTCTGAAACCATTGAGTATGAAAGAGCACTTGGCATATGCATAATATCCAGTTGTTCCGTCATTTCTCGGTCTTGTTTTAACATGTATTCAGTTCTGTTTTTGTATACTTCCTATTTCTGTACATTTCCTGTTTGTGTCACCTTTGATCTCATTTCGGCAAACTTACTAGACATGTGAACGCAAGTTGTGTCGTCCTTACTTGTCGCCTTTGATTTATATGTGTTTGTGATTCTTGATAAAAGCTTTTCTGTCAAAACGTCGATTTGTGTGTGTACCTATGTGTGTTTCGTGTTATTAGCAAAACTTTATTACCTCGTTTGAAGCTTTACCTGTAGAATTTCAGTTTTGCGCCGTTAGTACATATTTTCAAACACCATGATGGACTAGAGAAAACCATATTGGAGGGATGATGCCAGGGAGACAAACAAGAGGCAGACCAAGAAGAAGATGGATGTAAGACATCAAAGACCACCTAAACATGGCAGTAACAGAAGTTTCGAAAGGCTGAGATGACTTGTACATCCTGTTCAGGATATGCTACCTGGTGTTGATGACTACAATTCTGCTAAACTGAGACAAAGATTTGAAGAGACAACAGAGAAAGAAATCCTAGTTGATAATTCTGAGCTAACTCAATACAAATATCTTTCTGATAACAACCATCGCACAAGCTTTATTTATTCTTATCCTCCAGGAATTACAAGCAATAGAGCACTTGTACCCTTTTGTGCAATAGAATTGGGAGGATCTCCACAGCTTTATTTCATACCCAGAAGGATCTAAATCTCAGAGGTGCACAATTCATTGAGAAGATGTCTCCAACTCAGAGAGGGTAACAGCCATCATGCATAAGTAATGTCAGCACACCTTCACTAATGGTGAACTACATCATATGAACACAAATGAAAAGGTGGAAGTAACAGACAAAACAAGCACTAATTAAGTAAGAAGGGAAAAAAATTGGGGTCATTTGTCTAAACAAACAAAACAAGCAAGAAGGGAAAAAAATTGGGGTCATTTATCTAAACAAACAAAACAAGCCCTAATTAAGTAAGAAGGGAAAAAATTGGGGTTATTACAGAAAAAAGGCTGAAATGAAACTTTTAAATAACAATTTAAAATTTAAGTTTTCTTTTTTTAAATTTCTCAATGTTTGCATCTCTTATTGTACTTCACATTTACTATAAAGTCAAAATATCACAACCCTAATTTTTTCTTCATGTTTACTATCAACTTACCTTCTTTAGTTTTCCTTCCTTCACAAATCCTATAAAAGAAAGAAATACAAAGAAACAAATTGATCTTCCCTATGTGATACATTCAGTGCTGAAGGTACACAGATAAATAGGTAGTTAGATTATCTTTCAAAATAAACTGTATATAATTCTTACTACACCTGTTCCCAGGTGTTTCTGTACATAAATCTATTTTCAAAATTTAATACTGATTTTTGTGTTTTTCTGAAACTTCAGCTAGACCTCCCATGTAGCAGGACTATTTATACCACTAGATTTCCAGAAGGATGTAGCCTAGAGAACAGAAATGTGCTGTGTCACAGTTGTAAATGCACCAATGATCCAACATATAGATCCCTAGCTTTTCAGCGATATATCAGCACTAAATATTCATAAAATATAGATTTTTTAACCTTTAGGATGCGACCGTAAAGTGCGTTCGACAACAGCTTAAATTTTAAATATCTGCTGTCGATTATACAAACCCCACAAAGGCCCCGTTGCTAGGTCTCCAGTAATCAATAAAAGAAGCCCCATTAAAAAAATTTTGGTTACCAGATTATTTGAAATCTGGCAAGTTATTCAATTGACTTCCATTTTTTCAGCAAATGCAGTGGCAATGTGAACTGAATCTCAGTGACGTATCAAAATTTTCGCAATATCTTGACAATTTCAAATCAGAGCAGCACCACGATGTGAATCAGGTTTTATAGACTTTGTTTTATCGCAATTTCATTAAAATCATCATGGATTATTCGTCTGAACATAGACTCCTGACAGGTAAGTAGATAATCACACTTGAAAATACGTTAGACCACACGGTTTAAGTATATTTTGACTTTATAAACCAACTGTCTTATATCGATCAATTTTTGAGTAAATCTAGATTTATAGAAAGATTTTATGACTAACCTGTATGTTTATTTATTTTCCCCAGAGAAATTATGAGAATTTGACCATAACTACTGCTGAATTAGATCCGTAAATAGTGTTACCACTCCAAAATATTTCCCAAAAAGAATCGGACAATTTTTACTATTATTTTTTCATCTTTTTTTGGTATAGTTGGTTTTTTGTGAAAAAACGTCTTTACGACTTTCTCATACGTTTCGTACAAGATACACACAAACAAAACTTACACCAATATATGCAGAATTCAATTATATCCTATGCATCCATCTATCTATCCATCGATTCATCCATCCATCTAACTATTCCTCCAGCAATTTCTATCTTCAACAATAAGGATGAGTGAGAAAAAATCTTGTCTCCATTGCAATATCTCAGTGGGCAAAGGGTTTAACTGGTGGTGTCCATTTCCTCTCCAATTACTCTTACAAATAGTCTACTATATGACAAGGTGATTTGTTTCTATTCCACTTTCAGCAAAATTACTTTGAAATTCTGCTCCACAACAAAGTGACTAAATTCTTAACAACGAGAGGTATATCATATTTGAAATAAGTATTCTGTGTTACCATGCAAACTTACAACTTTAAGTCAGCTTCCAATTCAGCACGCAGATTTGGTTTGGACATTTCATAGCCCATGCTATCATAACCTGGCAATGAAAAGAACACAAAAAAAAGCTGTACCAATTTCTTCTTTTTTTCTGTTGTGTTTTGATAGTATGACTGTATGTGTGTTAACATGGCTGTATATGTATAAGTGTTGGTACCACATGCCTCTACTCTAGAATGGTTGGTAACACTAAAACTTTGATGGACATGGCCTGCTTTCATCTAAATTTATTCTCAAACTTCTGCAGATTAGAAGGATGTAGTCCAGAGAAGAGAACTCATTGTGTCATGGTTTACAGCTTAGCTTTGACATCTGTACCTTTGACCCAAAACATAGGACTTCAGCATAGCTTTGAGATAACCATGACCCCCTTTCTAATAGAATAGCTCACCAAAAAACAATGATCTTCTTCATCACTTCTTACAACAAACACAGCAGATTCAAATCTATATATTTGCTGCCCTTTCAGGCCCCAGAAAGATGCTGGTAACTGTTTTCTGGTTTGGATGTTCTACCCATTTGTCCCTCTCTATCCCAAGAAAGATCTTCCATTGGGAACTAAATTATTTCAGATTGTTTGCAATAATTAAAACATAACGAGAGAAAATCTCATGACAACAGAAAAGATTCTAGTACAAAAAAGTATAGAATTACTGAGAGATTAAATATCTGAGATAGTTGAAATAGCGCGAAGAAGAGACATGCTCTAAAAACAGATTATAGAACAATACAAGAAATTTATCCTTTATGCACTAGGCATCACAAATGAAGAGTCAAGTATCACCCAAAGAGTTTATTTCAAAGTGTTCATATGTGTTTAGTTTAAAAATTTTATGTCAGCATGAGTCTTCTGCATTCATTCTCAAACTCCTGCAGATTATAGTCCAGAGAATGGAATGCGTTGTGTCATGGTTTATAACTTTGCTGTGATTATCTGTACCTTGTGGTCTCACATATCTGACTTTAGCATGGCTTCAGGGTCACTTGGACCCTATATGAGATAGAACAGCCAATTCCATCCCATAACCTCCTTAGTATGCATGTGATTGCATCTAGAATACCACCCATGCAACAGAAAACCTTAGTGGATGACATGCCGTTATATTGAGGTTATCTACTTATAGAAGCTTCATGGCATGTCACCTATACAATTATGCTTTTATTTTGTTGTTGAAATGTGTTTCATGTTTACCTGAATATATGTATGCACCCTCTGTGGTTGGGAGGGAGCCAGAGATGTACTGTGCAGCACTGGGGAGAAGAAAATGACAGCATTGTTTTTTCCTATGGCTGAAACCCATAATAGGGGCAAAGTGACTCATGGCGTGACAATCCTTTTGACTTGAACATTTGTTTGCATGCCTGGACCAATAGAGAAGTTCGGCATAACCAGTAGTCAATTGGTGGCGGGGAATGAGCACAGTGAACCCTATCTTGGCTACAGTGGCTAGGAGCAGTGCATAGGTTGAAACATATCTTCCTGGAGGTGTGATAGTTATTCTCTGGCTCTGTCCCGGGGTGGGCTGAAAATCCACTGACTTCCCAGCAATATAATGCCATTTAATGGCATTAGGTCAATGGGCATGGGCCCATGGACCACTGGATCAGCAACCAACCAACCTCCTTAGTCGCCTCTTACGGCATGCATGGATGGTAAACAGAATTGCTATTCTTTGTTCCCCTCAAACCTTGTAACACACGAGCGATCATTATGGGTTTTCACAAGTAAATTTGATGTATCCTCAGAAAACAATCTTGGATATATAGGATAAAATTTGATGTATCCTCAGAAAATAATCTTGAATATATATAGGATAAAATTTGATGTATCCTCAGAAAACAATCTTGAATACATATAGGATAAAATTTGATGTATCCTCAGAAAACAATCTTGGATAAAATTTGATGTATCCTCAGAAAACAATCTTGAATACATATAGGATAAAATTTGATGTATCTTCAGAAAACAATCTTGGATATATAGGATAAAATTTGATGTATCCTCAGAAAAAAATCTTGAATATATATAGGATAAAATTTGATGTATCCTCAGAAAACAATCTTGAATATATATAGGATAAAATTTGATGTATCTTCAGAAAACAATCTTGGATATATAGGATAAAATTTTATGTATCCTCAGAAAACAATCTTGGATATATAGGATAAAATGTGAGGCATAACTTTTCAAAACTGTGTCGCTATTACAAGATCTGGCTTTCGGGTCACTTTTAACTAATGGGAAAGAATTGCTAACTACTCTAAAACTCTTTAATTGTAATGGTATGTCTCATGATGCCATCGGGGATGAAGATAACTCTTCACGTACTAAGCCACAGCAACTATTAGGTGGGGTGGCCAGTTCCCTTTCTTGCTGTCTTTACCTCCCCAACTCATGCGTCAGGTACTCATTTACAGTTGAGTCAACCGGAAGAGTGTTATGTTAAGTGAGAAATAACAACCCTGATTTTTTATTTGTCCGGACGTGGTTTCGAACTTAGCATGATGTAACCCGGTGATAGCGAGCAAGCTCACTATCAACTAGGCTACTCCCCCCCACCTCTTTATTCATCTCTTATAACATACATGGCAGGCCACAGTGTTGCTAATCTTTGCTCCCCTTTCAGTCTCTGGTAACAGAAGAACAATCTCTTATACTAAAACAGATTGAGACTGAAGCAATCTGAAGTGTAATGAAGAAGAAAACTATTATTGTATCATACCTTCAACAAGTCCCATGCCGAGTTCGCCAGGAACAAACCTTCCGTCAGGTCTTAATCCTACGTACATCCGTGCCTTGACTGTCTCAATGTGGTCAGCATGTGTAGCATCAGTACCTATGGTTATGAAAGAAACATGCTTATTCCCACATAATTTCCTTTATGTTATTTCCCTAACACTTCTCAGCTTTATCTTAATCTTGATTCAGTAGGAGACTGAATGTCTGTCTGGCTAGTATGACCAGCATTATGTCATCATTACGTTTTGCCTTGGCTTTTGACTGGGTTATGAAAAATTACACCCACAATGAATATTTTTGTATAAAATGGATAGACTCTTAGAATATTGATTTTTCAGATGACATGGCGTTATTAAGTTTAATTCCTGCTAAAGCACATGATATGTTGAATCCACTTTGGTCAACTTTCAGAACAAATTGACCGTCAAGTCAATACTTCCAAGACTAAGACCATGAACTTTACCAACTGTAATTTTAAAATCACTCTCAATGGAGAAACAATTACAACAGTTGATAACTTTTCTTATTTAGTCAGCAAAATGACACAAGATAGAAATACAGCAGATGAGATTTTTTTACCAGAATTGCATTGGTATCAAGTGCATTCAACGACATAACAACTGAAAATAAAAAAAACAATAAGTAAATATACCAAACTATTGTCTATCCCCAGATGAATGATGGTTGATAATATCCACATTTGCTGTTAAGCGTAGGGGTTGAATCTTCAGCTCTCGCTCAAAGTCCAGATGTGTCGCCATGGTTGTATTAAGTCAATGTTTGTCGAAGGATATCTTGGTGTTTTCTATCCACCGTTTTCTTGGTCTACCTTTGGCTTTATGCCCGGATATTCTTTTGTTATATGGTCTTATTGGTATTCGGTTTGGGTTCATTCTCATAAGGTGACAAAACCATTTTACTCCTGCCTTTCAATTATGTTCAATACATGATATTAAACCAACTCTTTTCCTAATTTCTTATTTTATCTAGTTTTGTAACCACTGCAGCTTTTCTCAGACACTTTATTTCACAAGTAATGATTTTCCTCTGCTAGGAGGCTGTTAAAGACCATGTTTGACATTGGTAGCAGAGTGTTGATATAAAAATTGTAAATATTATGTCTTTTGATTTCCATCTTGATCTTTGGGTAAAGAAGTAATGGGTGAAAGTTGGTACGTCACAGTGTTTGCTTTCTGACACGTTGTTTCTCTTTCTCTGTGTAGTCCTCAATTTTTGGAAAAAATACTGCCTAGATATTTAAATTCCTTGGCTTGTTTAATTTTGGTGTTATCTATTGTTATATCCATTGCTGTTGCGGACTTGTTATCTTTCATAACTGCTGTTTTTTTTTAGGTAAATTTTCATGTTGTAAATCTGACATGCTAATAGCAATGCAGTAATGTTATTTTGCACATTTTCCTCATTTTCATATATTAGACTTTGATCATCTGCAAATAACAGTTCGTTGATGTGACTATTACGTTCCTCATCAGGTATATTATTTGCAATATGTTTTCTGTTGATGTGAGCTTTTTTTTTATTATTCTATTCATGTATATGTTGAAAAGTAGAGGTAAGAGCATGCAGCCTTGTCTTACTCCCAATCTTATATATCAAATATACCAATATATCAAACTACAACTGTTTATATGTAATATCCATATTAACATACGGTTGCAAAAGCTTGAAAATAACAAATGCACTGGAGAAGAAATTCAATTCATTTGATAATATCTTAGAACACTCTTAAATATTGGTTGGGAAGAATTCAAGTCAAACAAGTAAAGACTGCCACAACAAGCATTAAAATGTGTACCAGATGGAAAAAGAAAAAGACCAAGATAGACTCTTTGCAGAAGAACCACCAAAGTGGGTATAACTATGTGTCTCAACAACATACAAGAATTACACCCAGTAGCATGACATCGCTCGAACCGGAGAGTTCTGGATTCTGCACTATGCACTGTATGCAACACTGAAGGAACAGACAGAATCTAGGAAACCAACTGTGCTGGAAACATAACACTACACATTGGTTTTGAAGTCTTGCACAATGCCACTGTGGAATGTCAAAATTCTGATGCTACTAATGTCTATACTAGCTCCCACATAAGGACTCACATTTTTGATCATGAAATAAATTCTATGTAAACTATCCATCACTGTAATTTAAAATATAACTACTATCATACCAATTCCATGCTTCTCCATCAAAGCAATTAGATCAGCTTCCGTCAACAAAGGTGGGGCACTCGTTTCTCCAGCAACAATCTAAAGATGAGAAGAGTTTGTGACAGTAACTAGAATCAGTATTTTCGCTAGAAATAAAAAAATATTATACACATTTCTTCTTATTTCTTCAAATATTTCACATTATCAACTTGTTTCCTTATTGAGGGCTGCTCCCTTCTATTTCCTGTCTTGTTATACAACTGAATGCAACAGTAGTGTAAATTCAACTCTCTGGGCGGTGCCAGATACTTAACTCCTGCTGATGACATCTTAACTTACAAGTTTTTCTTATGTGTTTCTCTGTTTACATGATTAAGTATAAGCAACCAATTTCTCTACGTCACCAAGAATGTTGCAAATCCATCTTTAGTGAACTTGCACTGCTTTCTGTTTGGGTGTCCCACCCAAACTTACAGGTCTGCTTTAGGAAACAAGAATGGTCAGAACATCAAGGAGACAATGTAGACCATTTATTTGGTGTAAACAAAATCATTTCCAAGTCAGTCCCGAGATTTGGTGCATGTTGTGCTCTTTGAACAAATGCAATATGAGGATGGCCTACCTTGGGTCACCTATATTGGACGACATGATACCGACTGTGGTAATAAGCTGATGTATCTTGAAATAGCATTATAAAACTCCCACTGGATTTTTTTGATGGATTTGGTGCCGTTAAATGGACTGGTTCAATTCCCGTTAGTCTCAAAGATTTTTTTGACAATGTTCCTATTAAATTTTCAGCATGGTGTAGATCTGAGAAAGAAAATGCCTTGTGTCACTGTTTTATCCACACCAATGGTCAGACACATCAGAGCTCAGCGGTAAATAACCTTTAATTGTAGTGTATATGTTACAAAGATCGTGCTGAGATAATAATACATTACTTCAAACAAGGTCTTGAAACAAACAAATACAAGTTCCTATTGCAACAGCTATTATTAACCCTCAGCTGCCTCTTTCACGCTAGTTAAGTTTCTCCTTCATTCATATTCATTTTTTCTTCTTCATGATTCTTGTTCTCATGCATATTAATTCTTAGCTCTCACATTCACACTAGACCATAGTTCTCACATTCCCATTAGTTCTTAGCTCTAACATTCACACTAGGCCTTAGTTATCATATTCCTGTTAGTTCTTAGTTCTAACATTTACACTAGGCCTTAGTTCTCACATTCACATTAGTTCTTAGCTCTCACATTCCCATTAGTTCTTAACTCTCACATTCACATTAGTTATTAGCTCTCACATTCACATTAGTTCTTAGCTCTCACATTCCCCCTAGACCTTAGCTCACGCATTCACATTAGACCTTACATTTACACCAGATATTAGTTCTTACATTTACACTAGACCTTAGTTCTACTACCAGCACTACATTTCGTCTCACATTAACTCTTAGCTTCCCAATAATACGGACAGTGAGTTTGATAATTTATGCTAGCACACATTCCCCGTACCTCAATAACAAGATGATGATGATGAGATAATAAAGAAAAAATTCAGTACCTCAATTGAATTTGGTTCAAACTGGTCACCTTGTCTGTATAATGGAATTTCCTTTTTACAGAAATAACACAAATCAATACATAATGGCAAAATAATCTGCTTTAAAGCCATGAGTAACTGATTAAAACATTTAAACTGTGGGCACTAATGGCTATGTTGATGGAACGCAAGACAACAGCAAAAACGATCACGCATGTTTGACAGTGGTTAACTTAGATGTTCATTAACAGCATGTAAGCACAGGAACCAGTTCTCTCATACTGCTGTCCTACTAGCGATATGATTACAAACGTCCAAACACTAAACATAGTTACCACCTCTGAAGTCAGATATGCAGGGCCATTGGCCCAAATAAAACATTGGCACAGTATATTTCCATTATCTGGGCTACATCCCTTCTGGAGATCTAGTAGGACCATTGTCCTGCTAATAGAGATCCCGTTTGGAGTTTGAGAATGAACAGCCAAAAAATATTTAAACTACAACTACATATGAGCACGCTTATATGTAGTATCTACATTATGGAACATGTTAAACAGTACATATCAGCACGCTTATATCTAGTATCTACATTATAAAGAAATGAGGTTTTTATGTGAGCAGATATTCATGAAGAAATGAGGTTTTTATGTGAGCAGATATTCATGAAGAAATGTGGTTTTTATGTGAGCAGATATTCATGAAGAAATGAGGTTTTTATGTGAGCAGATATTCATGAAGAAATGAGGTTTTTATGTGAGCAGATATTCATGAAGAAATGAGGTTTTTATAGGAGAAGACATTCATGAAGAAATGAATGACAAGAATTTTGAAACAAAACTTTAAAAATTCGTAACTGAACTTGGTATTGGCAGAAAATACAAATTAATAAGTTTAACAGTTCATGAAACAAACTGGCAAGAAAAAATATGGTGAAAAGTATCACACAAAACCCGTCAGGATCAGAGCTGCACAACATTGGATGCATCAACACACAATGTCCTCCAGCCATTTCTTTTCTCTGAGATGCAGATGAGTGTGGATAAATCTTGACCTGTCCAGTATTTGAGATTGTCTGTCTTGATTTTCTTTCCGTCCTCTATTTCTTTGTCCTTCAACTGTACCTTGCAATATCCTTTTAGATACAGAATCATATCTGCATACATGGCCAAACCAGGCAAGTTTTTGTAGTTTACTATTGATAGTAGTAAATCTTGTAAACCTGCCAGATTCTCTACTTTATTTATTACTTACACCTGTCTTATGCTCTCTACAGGAATATAGTACACAAAACAGACTATATCGACGTTTCAATAAAAAGAACTTTATCAATCAAAAATACAGGTCAAAGAGGTAACAAATAAAATAATACTGATTGTCGCAACCAACCTTGGCATTCCACTTTTCATAAGGGTATACTTCTAGATAATTCCGAGCTAGGATCATCAAGCCTTGTGCTGAAAACTATGGCAAAGATAGGAGAAATAATTTTATCTATAAATTGTGGGTCTACATTCACATATTGTAATCTACATTCTCAGTGTGAAAGTTAACATTGTACATGATAAATACTTGAGGGTTTAAGTACACAGGGGACTGACTTCTCTGTACTTTGGTTCCCCATATGTATTCTATCTATCTCAAACAGAACAGTAAGCTACCAGTTGAGAGTATGACTCAAGACAATAGATCTCCGCAACTGAAGTGATACTATATAGGAACCTTCAGAATATGGAGAACCTACTGTTTGAGCCTTCATTTTCCCACATTTGTTCTGGTACTCATTTCCAATGACAAGGTCAACCTCAGAGTCGCTTATTACAAAAAATATCCTCCATCGAATGCCATGTTTGAATGTCAGTGGCTATAGTTATATTTCAACCTAACAAATGAAATTGTTATCTGTTCCTCTCTAATTTTCTTCTCAAGTGAACAAATGTGAAGATGTCTTAGCGGTAAACATTTATGTGTGATGGATTTAAATAAATAAATAAAGGTTCTTCAATCGACCTTTATGTGTGCACATGGTACATTTTGTGAGCAATACTTATTAATTACAGGGATGGCCGGTCATCCAAGCACATTAGAGGAAATATTGGTAAGTAAATTCCCATAGCATCAAGCAAGTTTCAGGAATTTCTATATCAATGTTGAATCTCTTCAAAATTTTGGTGTACATGTTGAAAAGTAAATAGTTCTTGGCAGTCCAGTGACTAAAGAAAACAGGCAGACTATGTTCCTGCTAGCATCAACAAATGTCATAAATATTTTTAATACAAATAAGGCATCCAGTTCCATGGCTATGAGGTTATAAGTGTGTCTCATATCATCAATCTATCAGATTCTAAATCTATCAGATTCTCTCAGATCATCTTTCTATCAGATTCTCTCAGATCATCTTTCTATCAGATTCTCAGATCATCAATCTATCAGATTCTCTCAGATCACCAATCAGATTCTCTCAGATCACCAATCTATCAGATTCTCTCAGATCACCAATCTATCAGATTCTCTCAGATCACCAATCTATCAGATTCTCTCAGGTCATCCAATCTATCAGATTCTCTCAGATCATCAATCTGTCAGATTCTCTCATATCATCAATCTATCAGATTCTCTCAGATCATCAATCTATCAGATTCTCTCAGATCATCTTTCTATCAGATTCTCTCAGATCATCAATCTATCAGATTCTCTCAGATCATCAACCTATCAGATTCAATTTCAGTTGAAGCAGTTAAGTATTAGGCCGGACCAAAAAGTATTGGCAAACTTCTGAGCATAAATATTACCCAGAAAAAGCATTACAGCCAAAAAATGTGTTAATGGCTGTATTCTCACATTAATATACCTGTTTGTTATTCAAGAGCAAACACAATAGAAACAATCGCTGTGTTCTAAAAGTATACATTACCAACAAAAAATGCTGTGTTGATGACGGTATTGTTTAATGGCAAGTCTTGTGCAAAGAAGGAAATAAATCAGACTTGCTCTAATCAAACGAGCAGAAGTGAAAATGTAAAATAATGACATGATATAAAGAAAACATGAAAAAAAGATAACAAGATAGAAGATGATGAAAATTAATAACACAATCTAAGTACATTCATTTTACCTTTTCTTCTGCAATATCAATCTCTACAACGGTTTCGTGACCCTGAGCATCCTGGGACACGCATGCAAGAAAGTGCCGCACAATAAACTCATAGACCTTTCTCTCATTTTCCTGAAAGAATATTTTTGATCACAAAACATCAAATATTAGTGTGATTACAGTAACAGTTGTTATGAATGAGAAGCACAATATTCAATACTGATAAAAGGAAAGGTCAGGATGTAGCCATCAATCCAGAATTTTTTGGCTGTAGTGATTTTCTAGGCAATATAAATACATTCAGTAGTTTGTCATTTTCTTTCTGAATGCATAATTGTATGCAGTGTGTTTTGAACTCAGTACTTTGGCAGTCATGGACACACTCTGTACCACATTGGCTGACAATATATATATATTTAAATATTTGAATCTTGGACTCCTAGATCTGTTGCTGAATGTGGTGAGTGGTGAATTGTTTCAGGAGAAGTGTTGGTGACCAGTTGAACAGACACTGTAGCACTCTGGACACACACAAGGTTCTCAGTCTCTTTCTGCAGGTGGCAGAGTCTGCACACTGACAACTCTTTGAACTTATTATTGATTGAACACTCTTTTCAATGTTCCCTCCTCTCTCTAATCACAATTCCTAATTTGAAAAACCTTATATCAAAAACCTCATACTTGTCTCTTCATCCAAGTGGTGCTCACACAGTTTTCTTTTCTATCTTCATTCTTCTTCAGCGTTCATTCTCAAACTCCTGCTGGATCTCTGTTGCAGGATCATGATCCATTCTAGATTTCCAGCAGGATATAGTCCAGAGAATGGAAATGTGTTGTGTCGCAGTTTTATTTGCGCCAATGGCCCGACACATCTGTCTTCGGCGGATTATCTTCATTCAAGTTATGCTCATACAGTTAATGCTGTTTTCTTTTCTACCCATAATAAATTGACCAACAACAGTTCTTTCATTACCATGTACCACATCATGGCTATGCAAGTATATCCACAACATTCGATACAAGTGTGAAACCACAATGATAATACCATCCATTCATGTCTCAATCAATGTTCCCTTTAAGACAAGAATGTCTTAATCAATGTTCCCTTTAAGACAAGAATGTCTCAATCAATGTTCCCTTTAAGACAAGAATGTCTCAATCAATGTTCCCTTTAAGACAAGAATGTCTCAATCAATGTTCCCTTTAAGACAAGAATGTCTCAATCAATGTTCCCTTTAAGACAAGAATGTTTCAATCAATGTTCCCTTTAAGACAAGAATGTCTCAATCAATGTTCCCTTTAAGACAAGAATGTCTGTGAGCAAAAATCTACTGGTTAAATCTTCTACCTAAGAAATGTGAATCTCCTTCAACATGTTCTCTTTACAACAGTTCTATTTTTTATTATAAAAACCTTTAAACACATTTATATATGAAGTCCTGTGTGCCAAGTACACACATTTATATATAAAGTCCTGTGTGCCAAGTACACACACATTTATATATAAAGTCCTGTGTGCCAAGTACACACATTTATATATAAAGTCCTGTGTGCCAAGTACACACATTTATATATGTAAGTCCTGTGTGCCAAGGTATAAAATATGTACACTAGTGCAGCTTAGCGGGAACAGTGGTCTTAATTATTTAGTGTATTTTGCGAATCATTGATTGCGAGTTCTCAACACAATCTTGACAATCTGTTTTAGCCATCAATTTAAAGCTTGTTGGAAATCCCTAATTTCAATTTCATACTGGATGTTGTATTGTATCTCTTCTCAATGATTCCATCAACACAAACCTTAACCCTTATTTCTATTCCCTCACAACAGAGCCATTGTAAACAACTATACCTCCCATATCATCATATCCAACACAGATCTTAGTCGTTTGATTTCAGTTATTTTCTCTCTCCAAATTGGCTAAAAAAGACAAAGAATCTACACAATTGTGTTGCCACAACAAGTAGACAAAATAATATATACAACAATGTTGCCACAACAAGGAGAGAAAAACTTCTATACAACAATGTTGCCACAACAAGGAGAAAAAAAAATATATACAACAATGTTGTCACAACAAAGAGAAACAAATCAATACAAAAATGTTGCCATAACAAAGATAAAAAAATATATCCTTTTTTTCATCTTCAATGCTAAAAAGACCCTAGAAAACATCATAATTGAGAATTTCAATAAACATTTTGTATCAGGGTGAACCTTACCTGCAGGTTATCTGTATATTTCAGAGGGTGAATGGGGGGGTGAGCTTGGTCAGTTTTTGTACCATTCCTTGGGTTTGGTCCATTGTCTAGGACTGTCTGAGCAAACGCTAGAATGACATGTTCATAAATAACTTCACACAGAAACATCTCAAGTAATGGAAAGTACAAGCAAAATGCGACATAGCATTGATACTGTGTTTTGACTTCATTGTACTCAGGTTATCCCATATGTATTTCATCCCTCTTAAAGAAGAAGCAACACAGCTACTGCCAAGAGTACCACTTATATAACATAACTCTGTAGTTCCAAAGGACAATCACTAGGTATCTCCGAAAAAACTAACATTGTAAACAATATGTCGCAAACTGATTCGAACCAGTGACCCCTGATTACAAAGCAAATGGTTTACCAATACGCCAGGGAGATCTCAATAAAAGGAAAATCAATATCTACATACACTAGTGCTGAATGATATTCAGGGTACTTGCGCTGCATAATACACTAGTGTAGTGCTGAATAATATTCCGGGTACTTACGCTGCATAATACACTAGTGTAGTGCTGAATAATATTCAGGGTACTTGCACTGCATAATACACTAGTGTAGTGCTGAATAATATTCAGGGTACTTGCACTGCATAATACACTAGTGTAGAGCTGAATAATATTCAGGGTACTTGCACTGCATGATGTTCGTCCGTCGTGATCGACGATGACCAAATACTCAACCATAATAATAATAACAATAAATAATAAAAGTTAATAGTGCGTTTTTAAATGACTAGCAAGTCCAATGCGCGCACAAAATGTTCTTTTACACAATTGACAACAATAGAACTGCGTGAGGTTGAGATGTTTTTTCTTTTCTACGTGTCCGCTTCTGTCTTGCAGTATCTTGTCTGAATTCTTCTGCCGCTAGTGCTCCCGTTCTAATGCTGTAACGCCATGCTGTTCTATCCTGAACGAGGCTCTCCCAAACGCCTACGTCAATGCTAAGATGTTTCAAGGATGACTTGAGCATGTCTTTGAAGCGCTTTTTCTGTCCACCCGCTTTTCGAAATCCTGCCTTGAGTTCTCCATAATATATTTGTTTTGGCAAACGCGAGTTCTCCATACGCACAAGATGGCCTGCCCAGCGTGCTTGCGCCTTCATAAGTATTGTGTGGATGCTTATTGAGGTTGATTATTCCAAGACCTCGTAGTCTGGTACTTTGTCCCACCAATGGATGTTTAGTAATTTACGTAGGCAGGTAAGATGGAAATGATTTAATTTTCTTGCATGTCTAGCATACACTGTCCACGTTTCGCAGGCGTATAGTAAGGTTGGTATAACAGCAGCATGATATACTTGTAGTTTGGTGGTTGTTCTTATACCTCTTCTGTCCCATACATTGTTGCGTAATCTGCCAAATACAGCACTAGCTTTTGCCAGTCTATTGTTAATTTCCACATCAATATTGACATCGCGCGAGAGAGAGTGCTTCCAAGGTAAGTAAAATTGTCGACTACCTGCAGTTTTTCCTGATTGACGATGATGGAAGTAGCAGTATGTTGGCTATTTGATGTTGCTTGGTGCATGACTTCTGTTTTTTTTTGGTGTTAATAGTGAGACCAAAGTTGTTGCAGGCCTGTGAGAAGCGGTCTATGGTGCTCTGCATGTTTACGACAGAGTCAGCATACAATGCACAGTCGTCAGCATAAAGTAATTCTCTAACAGTACTAGATTTAGTTTTCGTGTTTGCTTTTAGACGACGTAAATTGAAAAGACCACCATCCGTTCTGTAATTGATCATTATGTCAGCTGTTTCATTACTATGGTGTGTTTCCGTTAACATGGCCGTAAATAACAGGCTGAAAAGAGTAGGGGCCAGCACACATCCCTGCTTTACACCATTTGTGACAGGGAATGCAGGAGATAGTCCTCCATCGCAGATAACACTAGCCATCATACCGTCATGAAATTGTCGTATCACAGTGACAAGTTTTGGGGGACATCCGAACTTTGTAAGCACCTTCCACAGTCCTTCTCTGTTAATGGTATCGAATGCTTTAGTTAAGTCCACAAATGTTGCTAAGAGTTCACAATGTTGCTCTTGTGACTTTTCCTGAATTTGTCGTGCAGAGAATATCATATCAACTGTACCACAACCTGCACGAAAACCGCACTGACTCTCTGGGAGTAGCTCGTTTAATAATACATTAAATAATACATTAAGCGCTGCATAATACACTAGTGTAGTGCTGAATAATATTCAGGGCACTTGCGCTGCATAATACACTAGTAACAGAAAACCTTAGTAGATGACATGCCTTTATATTGAGGTTATCTTCTTATAGAAGCTTCATGGCACATCATCTATACAATCCCGTAGTTGTAACCTTCGATAACGGTTACCATGTTGTTCCGACAGGCCGACGTTGTGCTTGAACTAGTAACTGCACCACGTGGGTGGGCGGAACAATAAAGAAACCTGTCGCAAGGAGTTGTGCCCTGATGTCGACGTCTGTTTCAGCGGCACTGGACTCGAAACACCATCGAGTCGAGTGGCTGCTGGAACAGAGGGTGGAGCACTTATGGGAATGCCCCATGTGCTGTGAGGCCAGTTTTCTAATCAAGAATACACTAGTGTAGTGCTGAATAATATTCATGGTACTTGCGCTGCATAATAAAATTGGAGGAGAAATTAGTATTCATCAGCTACATTTTCTGAAACAATGTTCCTGCCTGCATGCATCAGAAGGGTTTGGGGCTGAAGTAAATGTTCCTGCCTGCATGCATCAGAAGGGTTTGGGGCTGAAGTAAATGTTCCTGCCTGCATGCATCAGAAGGGTTTGGGGCTGAAGTAAAGCTGTATTTGCAAATCACTCTTGTCATGGACTAGGGGATCTTTTGGAGCCAGCATGTCTGGATTTTTTTTCTAGTGTTAAATGTCTTTATGCTTTCTGGTGACATGAGCCTGTCCCTACCTGTCCAGCTTGCAGGAAACATTAACCATCAGTATACACAATGTGTGAGCCAATCCAGCTTACAGGGAACATTAACCATCAGTATATACAATGTGAACTTAAATATGTACTATTAGTGTTATTAAATAAGAAGTGAACAACTGATAAATAAAATAGACAAACACATTTTACATTTTTTACATTTCAGTCAACAAATGTTTTTATCAAGAAACAAGAAAAAGTTCAGATGTAACAAGGAAACATCTCCCCTCAAAAACTAGAAAATTTTGTCAAGAGCATGAAACCTTGTTACCTGTGTTACCTCAGTCTCACCTGTTTGTAGCATATATTCTGATATTGAGGTTATTTGACACATAAGTATAAATTGATACGATTACATGCTGATTCAGCACATATGTAAAAACTTGATACGATTACATGCTGATTCAGCACATATGTAAAAACTTGATACGATTGCATGCTGATTCAGCACATATGTAAAAACTTGATACGATTACATGCTGATTCAGCACATATGTAAAAACTTGATATGATTGCATGCTGATTCAGCACATATGTAAAAACTTGATATGATTACATGCTGATTCAGCACATATGTAAAAACTTGATACGATTGCATGCTGATTCAGCACATATGTAAAAACTTGATACGATTACATGCTGATTCAGCACATATGTAAAAACTTGATACGATTGAATGCTGATTCAGCACATATGTAAAAACTTGATATGATTACATGCTGATTCAGCACATATGTAAAAACTTGATACGATTGCATGCTGATTCAGCACATATGTAAAAACTTGATACGATTACATGCTGATTCAGCACATATGTAAAAACTTGATACGATTGCATGCTGATTCAGCACATATGTAAAAACTTGATACGATTGCATGCTGATTCAGCACATATGTAAAAACTTGATACGATTGAATGCTGATTCAGCACATATGTAAAAACTTGATATGATTGCATGCTGATTCAGCACATATGTAAAAACTTGATACGATTGCATGCTGATTCAGCACATATGTAAAAACTTGATACGATTGCATGCTGATTCAGCACATATGTAAAAACTTGATACGATTGCATGCTGATTCAGCACATATGTAAAAACTTGATACGATTGAATGCTGATTCAGCACATATGTAAAAACTTGATACGATTGAATGCTGATTCAGCACATATGTAAAAACTTGATACGATTGAATGCTGATTCAGCACATATGTAAAAACTTGATACGATTGCATGCTGATTCAGCACATATGTAAAAACTTGATACGATTGAATGCTGATTCAGCACATATGTAAAAACTTGATACGATTGAATGCTGATTCAGCACATATCTAAAAAAAACAAGGTCGATCAGCTTTACAATGAAAGCACAGACTATCAGGCTATAGGGTATGGGTATGAAAAATATACAGATAACAGTATACGAGACAGTTTCAACATTATATATATAATTGGAGATATTATTTCAAGTGATGTGTCGGAAAACAAGTGTTTCAATTTTGACAGTGGAGATTACCGACTTGTTAATCAGAAAATAAATATGCCTAGATCTAATCTGGTAAGGGAAAAATAACTAAAGAATTATAAAACTGTTCCCACTGGTATTGATTCTGAATAATCAGATTGGCCTAATGACAACAATGATAATATTGCACTATATTACAGAAAAAAGAGCTAGACCTAATGATAATTAATATTGAGTGGTATAAAGTTCAACTTTTGAAATCCAATACTTGGGAATATTTCGTAAAGTTTCGCAACATTTTGTTCAGTTCTGAAATTTGACATGAAACACACAAAAATGGCATAAAACACTAGGTGGTTGATATATTTACTTCAAATAAACTAATTATGATCAGTAAATGGACAGTCAAGGCATCTACTTTAGTAAGATTTAATATCATTTCAAGACAACTAAAATTGAGGATGAGTAGAAGAAAATATCTGTTTAAAAAATGCAGGTTCAACTAACATTTCTGTTTGTGGAGCAATTTTTGTATTTTGTTCTTAAATTCTTATATTTTTATATTGTATATGGATTCCACATTCAGTTATCTTTCTTTTGATACATTATATGACCATTCACAGCTAATACTTTATCTTCAAGAAGCTTGCGCCTGAATCGTGTTGCGGTCCAAAAAATTTGCTTAAAATTAATTACGTCCAAACTCCGGAAATAATTGCGTCCTGAAAGAGTTAAAGACAGAAAATATTGGAAATCTATGACAGTCAACGTTCAATGTGGAGATGGCACATGATCTGATTTCAATGTGGGTGTGCAGTTAACAATGGAGGGGGAGGAGGGAGTAAAAATTATGAACAAGACAGTATGAAACATTGCAGTAAATTGTGTACATATAAAAGTCAAACACACGTGTATCGAAATTACATAATCTTTGAAAATGTCTTCTAATCCTATAATCATACCTCCCCACTCTGCATCTCTTGTCTGCTCCTGAACAAGGGCAACTAAATCCAGTTCCTTGGGAAACATGTTGGTTTCTGTTCGAGGATAACTTATAAAGCCTTGAGTGTACAACTTTTCAGCAATCTTCATGGTTTCCTTAGCGTTGATCTTGAGTTTCCGTGATGCGTTTTTCTCCAACTCCTATAAGTACGCATGGAAATGAAATTAGCATTGGAAATAAGCAAGATATCGAAGACTAGTGATATCAAACAAGATCCCACAAACATCCTGTCTAACTGTCACAAACTGGAAGAAGTTACCACCTTCAAATATCTCGGGTCCCAAATATGTCATGATGGCAACTCTGTAAAATAAGTTCAAGCTAAAACTCAAGATTGCGATGGCTGAAAGGTTAAATATGATATGGAAAAGTAAGATCAGTATTACAGTAAAACTTAACCTATTGAAATCACCAACATTAAATATACTTTTATACGAATGTGAAAGCTGGACACTCAGCACAGACACTGAAAGGATTCAGGCTTTGGAATACAAGTGCTACAGACGTTTATTGAAAATTAGTTATATAGAACACAAGACAAATATATTCACCCGGCAGCAAATAAACAAACTTGCAGGTTATCAAGAACCACTTCTGGCAGTGGTGAAATGGTGTAAACGTGTTTGAACATGTAATGAGACACGGCTTACTTTAAAAAACTTGTTTGCAAGGGATAGTTGTAGGTGGTAAGAGAAAAGGCAGACAAAGAAAATCCTAGATTGATAACATTGCAGAACAGTCTGGGTATGATTTTTCTACACTAGTCTGAATGGCTAAGGACAGAGGAATTTGGATGCAGTACAAAAAATGAGTTTCTCTACTTTAAATAAAAATCATAATGTAGCAAACACTGCATGTTAAATGTATTTGGTTCTTGAGGAATTTACATACCTATGCAGTGTGTGTGTTATTGTCTGTGTGTCGAATGACCGATCCATTAAAATAGTAGCTTGACAATATACATGTTGGTAGCCTTGACTTAAATTGCATCTGTTTTAGGTATGCGGTGTGGTTAAAAATGGAAAACGTTGACTCAAGTTGCGAGGCAAGTAGATGCCATCTGAGAGGACCCAGTTCACATCCTGCTTGAACATATCTTACAAGAATGTCCCCATTATGCAGACCTGAGGAACAAGACATGGCCCACCCCATACAGCGTTGAAGAGAAACTGTATGCACAGCGGAAACACTAAAAACAGACAGCAGAAGGATATCATGGAATACACAGTCCCAACCTGACTGAGTGATGATTGCTGAAGAAGAAATCCTGTTTGTTGCATTATTATTTTTCTTTAATAATAAATCCTTGGTATTTCTATATTATATTATTCATGTACACATGCTGAACACAGACATCATGTGCTTGTTTGATACATACAACAGGTACCAGTCTTGTACAGACATCACGCACTTGTTTGATACATGCAAAAGGTACCAATCTTGTACAGACATCACACACATGTTTGATACATACAACGGGTACCAATCTTGTACAGACATCACACACATGTTTGATACATACAACAGGTACCAATCTTGTACAGACATCACACACATGTTTGATACATACAACAGGTACCAATCTTGTACAGACATCACACACATGTTTGATACATACAACGGGTACCAATCTTGTACAGACATCACACACATGTTTGATACATACAACGGGTACCAATCTTGTACAGACATCACACACATGTTTGATACATACAACAGGTACCAATCTTGTACAGACATCACACACATGTTTGATACATGCAACGGGTACCAATCTTGTACAGACATCACACACATGTTTGATACATACAACGGGTACCAATCTTGTACAGACATCACACACTTGTTTGATACATGCAACTGGTACCAATCTTGTACAGACATCACACACATGTTTGATACATACAACGGGTACCAATCTTGTACAGACATCACACACTTGTTTGATACATACAACAGGTACCAATCTTGTACAGACATCACACACATGTTTGATACATGCAACAGGTACCAATCTTGTACAAAAGTTGGGTCGGTCACTATGTTCTGAATAGGATATGCTACCAACTTTTTAAACTGAACCATGTTGGACACAGGCATCAGATCCCATACTGAAAACAGGTGTCAGATCCCATACTGGATAGTCATCAGATCCCATACTGGATAGTCATCAGATCCCATACTGGATACTGGCATTATATCCCATAATGGATACATGCATTAGATCCCATACTGAACACATTCATCAGATCCCATACTGGACACAGTCATCAGATCCCATACTGGACACAGTCATCAGATCCCATACTGGACAGTCATCAGATCACATACTGGATACAGGCAATATATCCCATAATGGTTACAGGCATTAGATCCCATACTGGACACAGTCATCAGATCACATACTGGATACAGGCATTAGATCCCATACTGGATACAGGCATTAGATCCCATACTGGACACAGTCATCAGATTCCATACTGGATATAGGCAATATATCCCATAATGGTTACAGGCATTAGATCCCATACTGGACACAGTCATAAGATCCCACACTGGATACGTACATCAGGTCCCATATTGTAAAGGGTTGTTAAAGCATAGAGGATTTACTTTATTATACTCAGGTTTCTCAATATGTACTCCGCCCCTCTCAACTGTTAAGAGTACAAATCATAACCAACATTCCCTCTAATTTCCTTCTCAAGTGAGATAATCTGAAGATGTCTGAGCTGTGAATATGTCAGTGTGAAGGTTTCGTTCTTTATGTGCATGGATGATACATTATGTGAGCGGTACTTTCAAATTACGTGTGCAGCCGCTCACCAACACACAATAGAGGGAATATTACTCATAGCACTTAACTCTTTAACTTTATGCGGCAATCCCCAGGGCAGTAGAAAAAAATTTGCTTTGTAAACAAGACGTCACAAGCCGGATTCAACTCCGTGAACTCTTGAGCACACAGTGAATGGCAGCTTAACCACCACATGATGGATCAGATATCTTTCTAGATGCAGACATAAGGTCATATGCTGTATAAATACTTGTTCATGATTGATGGGTGATCATATGAGAGTTGATGAATACTACAAACTACATCAAATCTTACATACCACTGTGTCCAGGGCTACAGGCCTCCATTTACTTTTACTTTTACTTGTAATGTTTATCACTGTAGCAATATGGCTCTGAAATGTAGTAGAATTATCACAATCAAAGATTTCACTTGTAATGACTACCAATGTAAGAAATATAACTATGGATGTAGCAAAATTATCATCATCATCAAGTGCCGTCTCCGCAACGAAGGTTGGCTGCAACAGATCTCCAACATCCCGTCTCTTGTTTTGGTGGTGCACTCTACTAGACTGAAACCTGTCCATCTTGTGATGTTACTCTCCCACTTGTATCTCTGTCTACCTCTTGCTCGCTTCCCTTTGACTTTACTCTCAAGTAAGGTCTTCAATAAGGTGTCATGCCTTTTAATGTCCAAAATATTTTATTTGCCTGATCTTTATTTCTCTTAGTAATTCCTTCTTCATATTAAGTGTTTTTAGCACCTCTTTATTTGTTTTCATCTCTTTCCATGATGTTCTCTCTATTCTCCTATATACCCACATCTCAAAGACATCGATTCTGTCTGGTAATTGTTTAAATTATCACATTTGGAATATTAAAGAACAAATTACTAAAAGTCTTTCAAAGATATATATATGTATATGAAATGTGACAAAAAGCATATTCCTCGTGAAGCAATCATAGAACTTACCTCTACACAATGGTCATACAGAACTTGACAAGCAAGATGGTCAAACAGACGATTTCTGTGGGTAAGATCATATATTTTGCAAGTATTATTATGCAGTTTTGAGAAACAAATCAAAAGCATGTGAGAGAACTTGAAGAAAGTAAAAGTATATTAACAAAAGTTGAGACTGAAATGCAATCACTGACGTATTTCCTATTTCATAGAAATCCTTCAAGATCTGAACATGGAAAATAATTGCAGCAGCAATAATATTTATTGTCTTGCCAAGGTGAATGGTGACGCTATTTGTCCACACTTTCCGTTAAGTGTAGGGGTACTCTATAATATTATGTCTTGAAATATGCAATATTCTGCATTCATTCTCAAACTTCTGTAGATTAGTAGGATGCAATTTGGAGAGCAGAATGCTTTGTGTCATAGCTTACAGCTTGGCTGCGATATCTGTGTCTTTCAGCCTGATGAAACCAACTTCAGCATGACCTTCGTATCATTTTGACCCTTTATTACAAGTGTAGGGATCCTCTGAACTGTAGACCATAAATGACCTGTCAAAGGCAACCGAGGCTGGACTAAAGATTCAATAAATCTATAACTTTGTTCCATAAATTTATATTAAGTGAAACAAAATGTTAACAATCTATTATATTATATAGTATTATAGCAAAATACTAGCGTATATACACTCTTCACCAAAGAGAAGTCTTCTTCCTTCTTCTTCTTCGTTCACTCTCAAACTCCTGCAGATTAGCAGGATGTAGTCCGGAGAACGGAATGCGCTGTGTCATGGTTTACAGCATTGCTGCGCCTTTCGGCCTGACACATCTGACTTCAGCATTACCAAAGAGAAGTAATTTGTGCCATCACATTAGGGGTGAGTTACTTAACACTAAATTAAAACAGCGCCAGAGTTATTTACATAATTGTTGTACATGTAAATAAAGAATTAAGTACAGCATATATTAGTGTAAGGTTTAGTTTGTGTGATAAAAGAGGTGTGAGCACCTTGCAAAGATGGGAAAAACATTTTTTTTAATGAAAAATTAATTTTATTATATTACTGTATATTTTTCCATGTATAAGCTGAGAATCTATGTACATTTATAAAAAATTGATTTAGGGATCTTGGTCTATAAATGAGTACAACACAATTTAAAAAAAAATATTACTGGGATGTCAAATAATGGTATCAGAGAGAAAAAACGTACCAGTTTAAAAAAAACCCCCAAAAAACAGTAACGCATGTTTTTGTCTGATATATTCAAGCCAAAATAAAATGTCTAGAGTTATAATATACCAGTAACTGATGTTATTTATTAACCAAGAGGATACATATAATATCGACTGTGAAAACAAATGAAATACGAGAAACCACTGGGTTCTAACACAGTAAGGGACTTGTTTTTTTTTCTGCCGGAGGGTAAATTTAATAAACATACCCTGTACATGTTTATTAGTCACTAGTACCTTCCTGTACCCTGTACCCCCCCCCCCCCCCCCACATGAAAACATGTAGTAATGTCCTTTTTTTTAAAACTATAAAAACATTGTTACTACTTAATTGTTGTTGTCAGCTGGCACTTACCTCTTCCAACTGAATTCTGCTTTCACATCATCGTGCTGATGAGTAACTAGAGATTACAAGAAACTTGTACATATGTATAAACACAACATACACCATTATTCTAGAAACTTGTACGTATGTATAAACACAACATACACCATTATTCTAGAAACTTGTACATATGTATAAACACAACATACACCATTATTCTAGAAACTTGCACGTATGTATAAACACAACATACACCATTATTCTAGAAACTTGTACGTATGTATAAACACAACATACACCATTATTCTAGAAACTTGCAAGTATGTATAAACACAACATACACCATTATTCTAGAAACTTGCAAGTATGTATAAACACAATATATAACATTATTCTAGGAAACTTGTACGTATGTATAAACACAACATTATTCTAGAAACTAATATTTCACTTTTCAAAAGCAAACATAAATTCTGTATAGAAAAAATATATTTCTGTATCATAGATGGAAACAATTGAAATAAGATGAGTAATAAAATAGTGATCCTAATATTGCATGAATTTCACTTTATACCTATTCTTATTTCAATGTGCGGAACATCATAGAGAAATGCAGGGAGTTTAATGTCGACATCTACACATGATTATTGACTACACCAAAGCATTCGTTTGTGTACAACATCAACAACTTTGGAATATCATGAAGGACATGGATTTTTTGCTACGCCTAATCCACTTCATAAAGAGGTTATATCAAGACCAGCAAGCAGCCGTGAGAGCAAATAGTGAAACATCTGATTGGTTCAGATGTTCTACATTTGATAGTAAAATATGGTGTCGAAAATGGACAAAGTCATTCCAGAAATTTGTTGACAAAAATCAGCCAGCTTTCTTATTCTTACAATCGTAATGTGTAAAGGAATTTGACCTTTAGGCTATGATGTATTCCTAGCTTCATGTGGCGGGAATTCTACGTCATATGAGCTTAACTTCATGTGATTCCATACTGATCAATTGGGGCATAGCAACGGGGGTGAAATGAAACGCCGACCAGCCCTAGTTACATAATGACGTCAGGGGATATAGTGGCATATATAGCTAGTAAGATTAAATCATTTTTGAGAAAGGCGAGCTTGAAAGTGGTTACATTTATTTTCATGCCGGGACATGTGGGCGTTCGAGGCAATGAAAGAGCGGATCAACTGGCATTGTGTGCGATTGTGGCACAGGGCGATGGGGTAATGGATCGCGCTGACGTTTTGAATTCCTTAAGAGATATAACACGCGAGAGTGAGACTAATGTGGATGATGATTCCTTTTCAATGGCTAGGATTAAAGATCAGGGATTGAAATGTGGTGTTGCTAGAAGTGAACATTTTGGAGGGCGCAGAAGAATGATGGTCAACCAGCATAGGACCGGTACGGTCAGCAGAAGTGTGATGGCGGATACACTCAAGGAGAGATTGGAGCAACTATGGATGTGTCCAGTTTGCAGTGATGATGATGATCCGATGACTAACTAACTAACTAACATTTTTAGCAATGGAGGGGATATATTTAAAAAAACAACAGGTTAACTGATCCATAGCAATTAGATAAATGAACCCGCCGAACACGGATGTGTTGGGCCATTGGCGCAAATAAAACGGCGACACAACGCATTTCCATTCTCTGGACTACATCCTCCTGGAAATCTAATAGGACCATGGTCCGGTTACAAGAGATATCCAGTGGGAGTTTGAGAATGAACGCTGAAGAAGAAGAAGATAAATGAACTATTAAACTCATCATAGCATCAAAAGGGTTAATGCATTCTTTGAAAATATATTTTATTTTAACAGCGTTCGGATGTTTTTTACAATAGAAGATTTCATCAATATATCAATTGGACTTTACCTTTCAGCTTCCAAAATAGTTCTGGAACAAACTGTTGAACCTGTTTGTATCTCTCAACAACAAAGCCCAATGTGGGGAACTGACAACTGCCATAACTAACCAGCTGATCTGCCAAAGATTGGGGGAACATTTTTTGAAGCCGTAGAGTTTGAAAACGAGTGAATGCTGCACCTATGATTAGAGAAAAACATAATTATTTAGACATGTTTGTTATATGAAGGATGTGTATGTAGGACTGTATTCATTACTTATCTTTACTTCATACTATAATTTATATTTTATTTTGGTTTCCAAATATGTGATGATGGCAACTTGGGAAATTAGATTAAGCTAAAACTCAAGATGGAGATGGCTGCAAGGTCAAGGTTGAATATGATTTGGAGAAGTAAGATCAGTATTAGAGTAAAGATCAATCTATTCAGATCGTTAGTGCTAAGTATTTTTTTATACGAATGTAAATGTTGGACACTCAATGGAGACATAAAAAGAAGGATTTAGGCTTTTGAAAACAAGTGCTACAGTCGTTTGTTAAGAATTCGCTATTAAGAACACAAGACAAATATATTTGCCCAGCAGCAAATAAAAAAACCTTGCAGGTTGTCAAGAAACACTTTTGGCGGTGATGAAACACAGTAAACTTGTTTGGTTTGAACATATAACAAGACACACCTCTCTCTATAAAATTATTTTGCAAGAAACAGTCGAGGGAAGAAGAAGGACAGAGAAAATCCTGTGATTGATAACATTAGGAATGATCTGAGCATGATTTTTTCTACATTTCTCTGAATGGCTGAGGGCAGAACTGTTTGGAGGGCATTTTGTGCTGATGTTTCCGGTGTGGCACCCTTACGACTCTGATGGTTTATGGTCTTATTATTATTATTACTTTATGCACTTGTTTTAGCTTACTTACTTAACTATGACTTTATGCCATCATGATTAGCCATTACAATGGGTACCAGATAGCAAAACGAAAACCAAGAGAGACTCTTCGCAGAACAATGATCAAAGCGAATATGACTATGAGTCTCAACAACATACAAGAATTGCACACAGTAGCCTCACATTGCTTGAACTGGAGAGCTCTGGTTTCTGCTCTATGCACAGTATTTGCGCTGAACGAACATAGATTTGTCATTCATAATATGACTGGGAAGAGTTTTATTGACAAAGCTCTTGTAAGCTTGTTAGTTCCTTTTGGTCAAAAGATAGTACACAGGGCAGTAGTCATTTCTTTTCACATTGAGCACCTCGTTGCAAGTTGTTGTAGTTCTTGTTTATAGCTTATGCCCAATACTGAGATGTCTCTGTTGATTTTCTGTGTAGTTTATTTTATGCAACCTACTTTTCGTTTGCTCTCTGCCTTCCACATGAAGGTTTATTTGGGAAGTAGGTTTTCATCCATTCTAAGTACATGGGCAATGTAATTCTAATATCTTTGTTTATAAAACTTGATGCAAATGTTTGGTTTGTTTCTTCCCTCAGTGAAACACTTTTAATATACATCCATTTAATGTTCAATATTCCTGACAGGTATTTGGTTTTCAAAAGTGATTAATTTTGGTGTTTATTGCTTGTGTGGATTTTTAGTATTTATATGTCAATACAGGTAGTATGTGCAGTGCTGAATGTGGATGTGTTTGGCTGAAAGTGACAGATATCTCATTCAAGCTGCAAACTGCAATGTAACGCATTTCATTCTCTAGACTATATCTTGCTAGTTGTCATGAATTTGAGACAAAAAAGCTGAAGATATTACAGGAAAATGACTCATAAATGTTACACTAGCAGAGTAGCACTTTTGATGCCTTTCATTATCTATCTATCTACGCTCCTCCAGCGTTGAATACAGTGCATAAGGCAGAAACCATAGCCCTGCAGTTTGAACAATGTCATGTGACTGTATATAATGGGCATATCAGCTGAATATTATTATTTGAAATTTCTGAATCTTCTTACATCCTACAAGGGCATAAACTCTTGACTGCAAGTAAGATAACAAATGGACAGACATGCTGTTAGATAGACAGCAAACTCGGATGCTTAATGTGCAAACTTTCCCATTTAGCAACCTGAAAATCAATACAGTGATTACAGAATACAGTAGAATCCCATTATAACAATTAAATCTGGACTGACAAAATCTGAATGTAATTTTCAGAAATTCTCTATATACAGTAAACATAATATGGTATAAATATAATTAGGGATTTTGAAAAGTGTTGTTATATGGGGAAATATGTTATAAGAAAATGCGCTATAGAGGAATTCTACTGTATATTGAAAGGCTGCAGCCTGGGAAAAACTGTTAGACAAATGTGGGAATCTGTGATCAAGTCAATAGCAAATCAGACATCCTGAAAAAGATCAAGCAAATGTTGATGGTGAATGATGACAGAAGGCAGCATGTTGTGCTCGAAAAGTTGACAAACAAGTAGCGCTGCACAGACTGACCTGCTAGCGATATGACTGCGAACATTCACCGCTCAGCGGAATTAGTATAACACTGTATGTATAAACATATCATTGACAAAATCAGATGTGTTGGGCCACTGGAGCAAATAAACACACATACGCTACATCCTGCTGGACATCCAGTAAGGTCATTGTTGTACTATAATAGTGATCCAATGAGAGTTTAAGAATAAACATGTTAACAAAAAAGACATTTTATAAACAAGATGCCTATCTATCTATTGTCATTTCCAATAGTGCCATTAAGTGTTGTGTGTGTGTGTGTGGGGGGAAAGAAAGAGTTGTAGTCTTCTGTCTCTGGCCATTTGGGTCACATTGGCCATGGTCAGTGCATATTTTTTTAATTGCCTCCACCCATCTGGTTCTTGGTCTTCACCTTGCCCCACAGGAAAAAAAAATTATCTCAGAGACCCTAGCCTGTTTTACGAGTTCATATAATTGTGCTGAGATATTCTTGTACATGAAAGAGATTGGATCACCCATTGTTACTGATCAATAGTGCAATGATGATGACCCTAGCAAATGAAATAACAGACACTAATTTCATGCACACAAAATAGCTATACATCTCACGCTAACAGATGAAGTAATAGACATTCACACAAAAGAACAAATACACCTCACACTTACAAATGAAACATTGATTTCATGCACACACAATAACAAATACATTTTACTTTAACAAATACAATAACAGACATTAATTTCATGCACACAAAACAATAACACACATTTCACTCTCTCAGCTTATTAGCATGCAAACTTCGATCACATTGTGATACCTATTCGAAGGTCCAGTTCTTGCCGTACATCAACAGCATCATTCACTCTTGGATCTGGCGCTACTAAATTGTTGACTGCTCGTAATATTGCACTGGATAAATATTGAAAAGCTTATTATGTCATTTCAAACAAAATTACTTTGATTACAAAATTACAAGGATGACAAAAGCAATGCTTCTTTCAGATCACATAAATATGTATATTTGGTAATATTGATTACTTGAGTATACAGGACCATACAATACATACTGATTGTACGGCCATGTATGATCACGAGTGGCCAACACTGAATAATGAAGTATACAGGACCATACAATACATACTCATTGTATGGTCAAGAGTGGCCAACAGTGAATACATGAAGCCAAAACCTCCGTAGTCTATTTTCACAACACTAATGGTGGATAATAGTGCTGCTATTCTTTGCTCATATTTCGAGCCCCAGCAACACATGGGTGTCACATGCTGTAACATTACTATACCTGTTCAAGTTGTCCTCAAACATTGCTGCACATTCCCCCCCCCCCCCCCATCTCTGTTGCAGCAGATTTACACTATATGCAGCGGAAATCCGATTATCTGAATCCCAATTAACCGAATCAAATTTTTGGGTGTAATAATTTTAGAGTGAGAACATTAGTGGACACGGTAGAGAGGTCCCGGGGCAATGTGCACCTACTGTTACTATGTAGTTTATTTGCGATACATAGTTACTTACATATTACTGTATTATTATCAATAAAATTCTGTTAATTTCAATGTATGATTGAATGTATATACACTGTTTTGCTTCATTCCTGAGCTATATCCAATTATCTCAATTTTCGATGATCCAAATCTGCCCGATCCCCAATTAATTCAGATAATCGGATTTCTACTGTACACTACAAAAATACAGCAAAGGTTATCAGAGCAGACAACAAAGGCACAAATAATATCCACCTACTTGGGGGTTATCTCAGAAAACCTGGCTCTGAACACCTTGATACTTGGTTTTACTGCAAGGAAATACCATTTTGTGAATAAATAAAAACCAGGTAGCTTCAAAAAGTTCCAGGAATTAGTGGATATATAGAAATAAGTAACAATAGAACTGGCTACACTACATTTCCTTCAAAGCTGTTTCCTTCGGCAACCATACGCTTTTGCGAACGTGTATACAGCTGCTGAAAACAAAATCTCGCGCAGCTGTTTTGTTGTATTGGTGATAATGCCATCCGCATTTTTGAATTGATGTTCTTTCAGTGTCGATTTTAGTCAAGAGAACAAGAAAAAAATCAGCTGGTTCAAGGTCGGAAGAATATGGAGGCTGTTCCAAGGTAATGAAGTACTTTTTTACCATTAGGATCCATGTGCTTTCACATTGTCATGCAGCATAATCAAACCGTTTATTCTCCATTTTATAACCTTCACAGAAACGCGAAGCCACAGAAATACTTGTGATTTCATCATTGTAGTATCACGATATTAGTGTCTTTGAGGGTAGCTTCTCAGGCAAAACACAGAAATTTACATCTGTACATTGTTCAATCAAGGATATTTTCAGCTCCGATTATGCAACCAGCACAACACACAGACATCTGTATTTGCACTTTTTCCAGAGTATATGTAAAGGTTATGTCTGCTATGTCCTTTCACCAAGATCATTACCAACAACACTAAACATATAATCTCCATAACATTATCTTTCTTTCAAATATTAGTCAACTATTCTGGGAACTGTTTGAAGATACCTTGTATTGAGATCTCGTCACCATCTTTCTATTCTATCCAGAACTACAAGTTTCCACTCTTAAGATGCCATGCTAGTCTAGTGTAGACATATGTACATTTGAGCTAACAAATAATTAACAAATTAATTAAGTGTGGCGCATAGTCGAGAGGTTAGAACGCTAGTCTCACACGAGTGAGGTTTAGAGTTCGATCCCCGGTAAGGACTGGGTTTTTTCTGTCGGAGGGTAAATTAAAAAACTCACTCTGTACATGACGTGGCAACAGCAAGAGCATGCAGCCTTTATCACACAGCTATTCAATCCCCTCCCTGCAACACCTGAACTGGTAAAATGCAGTATTTACATTTAAAAAAAAATTAACATCAAAGATATGTCACTAATGTCTTAGAAAGAACAAGTGAGATTGCTCTCAAACTCCTGTCAGTAGCAAGATTTAGTACAAAAAATGGTATGAGTTGTGTCGTGGTTTCAAGCTTAGTTGCAATATCTGTGCATTTTTTCATCTTCTTCTGCGATAATTTTTCCATGTTCGGAAATCTATAAAGGCAGGAGGGCTGCCTCCTTGAAGTCGTCACGGTAGCTCCACAGCTTCACCTTCAGTACTGTCTCTCGAGGCCATGTTTTAGTTCTCAAAGAGTGATCTCTGTCTTTTGACCTGACACATTACGCATCCATATTTTTAGACCACTTTGAACTACAGGATAGGGTAACCAATCACATTGTGAGGTTTGACCACATACGGCATGATTATTTTTCCAAAACTATCCTACAAGGGAAAGTTGAGGGTGGAAGAAGCAGAGTAAATAAAAAGAAAGTATTGATTGATAATATTAGTGACTGGACAAGATTAAGATTCTCCACACTTAATCAAGGAGCTGAGAACAGAGAGGCATGGTGAAACTTTGTTGTTGATGTTTCCAGAGTGGCACCATTACGACCTTCAAAGGTTATGGGTTTAATGATGATGAACAAATCTCATTCATCAACTTTTCTTAAGTGCCCCTTTTGACATACCTGACATGCACAGTTTTAATATTATTTACTTCGTTTTCAGAACCCCAAAAACACACCACTGAGATTAGCAACTGAGTAAGTAACTATGCACACACCTGCTTGAACTAAGTAATAAATATGCACACACCTGCTTGAACTAAGTAATAAATATGCACACACCTGCTTGAACTAAGTAATAAATATACACACACCTACTTGAATTAAGTAATAAATATGCACACACCTGCTTGAACTAAATAATAAATATGCACACACCTGCTTGAACTAAGTAATAAATATGCACACACCTGCTTGAACTAAGTAATAAATATGCACACACCTGCTTGACAAACTTGAATGATTTCGAAACCAATATTTTCTCCTTCTCGATCACAATCTGTCCATATTACCAGAGACTGACACCCTCGTATCTCTTGCTCCAGCGTTCTCTATAGGAGTGATTATATATTTTAAGGAAAGATTCACATAATTGTAGTGAAATTCATCTACAGTACAACCTCTTATAACAAATTTCTTATATAACAACACTTTTCTGAAACCCTAATTATATGTATTCCTTATTGTTTGTACTGCATAAAGCAAATTTCTGTTATTACGTACATGTTTAATTCAAAAAGCTATTATTACATGAATTACGAACTTACACCAATTTTTCAACACAAATCTATCCCATTAGATACCAGAAGGCAAATAATAAATTCAAACTTCATACCAACATTGTGTTATCAATGTCAGACATAGATACTAACAAAAGAGCAAGAGAGAAAGCTTACTACCTGTGAAATTAGATGTCTAAGAAAAGCAGCAAACAGAACAAAAAGAGATCATGTGAGGAATGAAGAGATTACAAGAACTGTTGGAACAATATCTGTAGCCAAATATATTGAAAAACAGAGACTGAAACGGTTAAACCACTTAGTGAGAATGAGCCCTTAATGGCCAGCTGAATGAGCATACAACATTCAATGGAAACAGCAAGATACAATGGAAGACCAAGATGAGGTGGATTGAAGGAGTTACCACCATACAGACGATACAATATTACAGCATATCAAGCGACGAAATGCGCCATAGCCTGAAAACCGATCACCCTTCGATCTTGTGAATTTTTAACAGCAAAAGCATAGAAAAGACAATAAATAGACATATATATTTCATTACAACGTGAGTTTAGTCAATAATATATGAAAAAGAAAATCTTCATTTTTTGACTATACTATGTGACAAGGAGGTTTGGAGAACATAGTCACAACAGGCAAGACTGAAGGCAACAGAGACAAGGCAAGACTGAAGGCAACAGAGACAGAGGGCGACAATGAGAGAAAATATTAGACAGTTTAACAACCTGACATGGCAGGTAAACAACAACGATTCTGAAACATCTCCACCAACTCCACACCCAAAACCTTAGAAAATCCTGGATTTATAATTTCAAGGAAGGAATGACCTGGGTCTGATTTTTCTACACTCCTAGGAATGACTGAGTATAGCAACCCGAAAAAATATTCCCACACAAAATATATCTGATAAAATATCTCAAAGACAAAATGTCTCAAGACAAATTATCTCAAAACAAAATATATCCAGACAAAATATCTCCAAAACAAATTATAAAGATAATATACTAAATATTTTATACAAACTGTAGTAAACATTAATTAACAATATAGCTAGTAAGTAATTATAATGAAGCCTTCAAATGATATGAATTGTTATACATGAAGTTAAGTTCATTGATTGGGACTACTACACAACATTTATTTATGTTCACGCATGTATGCTTTAGCTTCACCGAGAACATGACAGACATCTAGTGACAAAAGTCTTCCTATACTTATGAGATCAGTTTCAAACGGGACATATGACGGTCATTATCCATTTAAATTGTATCATACCCCAGCAACTACCCATATGTAGACACTGCTCTCATCACAATGGAACAACTGAACACTTCTTAATGACTGCCCTTCCCTCTTAGCTACCAGGGAAAAAAATATTTACAAACACCCGTAACAGTCACAACCCACTGTATGGATCACTAAGTCAACTACAGAAGACATGCACTTTTTTAAGAATGGCATTGCACTGCCAAGAGTAGACTGCTCAACAGAAATTGGGTATTGACATAACCAACAACAATATTGACATCAACAATATTGACAACAACAATATTGACATCAACAACAACAATATTGACATCAACAACAATATTGACAACAATATTGACAACAACAATATTGACATCAACAACAATATCTTCTTCTTCTGCGTTCATTCTCAAACTCCTGCAGATTAGCAGGATGCAATCCGGAGAACGGAATGCGTTGTTTCATGGTTTACAGCATTGCTGCGATATCTGCGCCTTTCAGCCTGACACATCCGACTTCAGCATGGCTTTGGGTCATTGACCCTATATGGGATGGGACAGCCAAATCCATCCCATAACCTCCTTAGTCGCCTTTTACAACATGTGTGGAAGGTAAACAGTGTTGCTATTCTTTGCTCCCATTTCGGGCCCCGGCAACCCACGGGCGCAACAACAATATTGACATCAACAACATTGACATCAACAACAATATTGATATATCATCAACAATATTGACATAACAACAACAATATTGACATCAACAACAACAATATTGACATCAACAACAACAATATTGACATAAAAACAACAACATTGACATCAACAACAATATTGACATAAAAAACAACATTAACATCAACAACAACAATATGTATATTTGTGCATATGCTCTAGCTCATGATGCCTAATTCACAATCACCCAGACATAACTCAATGAAATAGGCAGACTTACAGTTGCTGTTCATGATATACAATATATCTTTAAGTGACACAAGTACTTGACTAGAAAATACCTTTATGTCATTGTAATTAGGAGGGCAATACTTCTCAACTGGTAAACTAAACAAGTCCACTGGATTACAGGAATACCTGTAAAGAATCAAGAACATTTAAAGAAAAATGTGATATGAAGAAACAAAGATAATCTCAGAAGAACAGAGAAAAGGCATGGTCATCTATTTCTGTATTAATTCTAAAACTCCTGAAAATTAGTAGAATTTAGTCTGTACTGCATTTTGTCAGTTTGCTAGTTGCCTGAAACCTTTTTTTTGGGGTCCGAGGGTCAGATGCATAAATACAAAAATTGCCATGGGCCGGACGAAAAAAAAAAAGCTACTATGAAATTTAATTGTCCATGTTAATGTTACTAAATATACATGTTAATGTTACTATGCTACTGTGACTAAATATACATGTTAACATTTTTTTTAACTAATGGACATTTGAATATGTATACTTAGGTGCAGACAAATTGATACAATTTCTTAAAGCCATGTGCTTCTAGTCCAGGCTCGAAATAATCACTTGGATTATTTTTAGCAGCACCTAGGATCAGCAGGATGCATTCATTCTATTCTCATGAGGTGGCCAAACCATCTGGTTTGCTGTTTCTTGATGTAGTATTGACATCTGTTGGTCTTTATTTCTTTCCTGATATCTTCATTTATCCATTATCTCTTCTAATTACATTTATAGCTTTCCCAAACATCAGATTTCACACACTGTGATCATCTTTGATAGTGTCTTTGTCACAAGATATAGATTAACCACAACAAAAAAGGACAATTTAACAAAATAAGCAAATGTCAAATAAATCATACCATTTCTTAAAAGCTCCTGAAAAATCCAAACCTAACAGATGTCCAGACACTGAAGTCATTGCCATTGTCACTTGTTGGTTCATCAGCCGGTACTCAAATTCATAAATTTTGTTGAACTTAGAAAATCCTTCTCTCTGAGAACACATTAAATAATAAAATGATGTCAATACAACAACAATTTGTATTTTCTTAATTTAGAAACATTGGCTACACTACATCTTTAAAGTCTCTGGTCTGATCAAAGTTCAGCATGCTTCTGATCCCAAAACACTGTCCATCCGAGGTCTGGAATTCTAGTTCACACTGCAAAGAATATGGTCACTGTCTTCTTTTCAGGCATGTCGTAAGAGGCGACTAAGGAAAATTGGGTGACAAACTGTCACCTGTGATAAAGTAATTATCACTGCATGTATTGCCTCGATTTCTTTCTTTTGTCTCCTATCGAATGGTTCACATGTATGATGACAAGATGCAGGCCAGCGAACATTGTACATTTGTGGTGGACTCCTAGGTGGTGAGGAATGCTAGGTGTGCCATCCATTATTGTTGTCTAAGTTACTGTATACTTGAATCTGTGGACTTGATTTAGTATTGAACCATTCACTTTGATCTTGCATACAAAGGGATTTTATTTCTTAAAAATAATCATTAGGGCCAACTTCTGATTTCTTGTTATTTAAGAAAAGGTCCTTTCTCTTTGCTTTCTTTTATCAAAAAGTTGATCAGTTTTTGTAGATCTTTCTCACTTTTGGTAGATCTTTCTCATCTTCTTATTCTTCTTCTGAGCTCATTCTCAAACTCCCTCTGGATCTTTCTTGTAGCAGAACAATGATCCTACTAGATTTCCAGCAGGATGCAGCCCAGAGAATGAAAATGCGTTGTGTCACCATTTATTTGTGCCGATGGCCCAACACATCCATCTTCTGCTGTACTTATGGAAATCAGAACCGTATCATCTGCCTACCTCAAGTAATTTATGTTATAGGTCTATTCACTGACATTCCTGGAATATTATCAAGTGCTTGCAATATATTTTTCACTGTACACAGAGAACAAATCTGGTGGAAGTACACATCCCTAAATAATATAACTCATCAGGGGGGGGGTCGTAGTAGGGGTGTCACATCACATTGAGACATTTGACTCAGGAAGATCTCTACGCAATATTTGTCACCCTGATGAGTTCTGCAACTTCACACCCTGTTCATTTTTCATTTTTAAATATTGACCAACCAGTGTCTTCTTTCTTTCTCTCCCCCCCCTCCCCCACCAGACTGAGTCGAGGTCTCACAGTCATACAAGAAATATTGATAACAACAATAATTTATATAAATGACATGAATGGTGAACCTACTTTTTCAAATTGTGATTAATTTAACAAAATAAAACGGACACTTAAACTGCATAGCAAATGATAAACTCATACCTTTCTACAACGTCCCTGCGATAAAACATTAGCAAGTGACTTTGCAGCATCATTTTTTTCAGCAACATTTAACACACGCACCATTTGTTCCGGGACTATCTTTGCTACTGTGCTGAATCTAGAAATCTTCAGCCTTACAACAGCACAAATCATGTGCAGTAGATTTTTGGACCAAGCTTAAAGAAGTCTTGTGATACTCTGTGATCCTGGTACAAACAAAGTGCATTATAAAAAATAGAGAATAGAATTAATGCTTTTGTGTTTTATGTAAATTAATGTTCCTTGTAAATCTTTTGATGCAGAATTAAATCATAAAAAATTCATCACTATTTTTTTTCAGAATTAATGTACAGGCTTGGTTGAGGTATCTTTGAATTACAATTTTCAATGGCTAACTGCTGTGTTTATATAATGCTGTAAAACTAAAACTATCTGATTGGTTGCTATCCCCAGGCATTGTGAGCGATTTGCTCTTATTTCCTATGTGCAGTGAGGTTGTTTCTCAGAGCTTTCTTTCTTACCCAAGAGACTTCAGCTTTCGGCTTAATGCAATGCCTATTTAAGAAGCCTTCTACTCAGAGGGGGTATTTTGCATGAGGTGAACTGAAAGTTCGCCTGGGTCACCCATTGTGTGTTTTCCTCTGACATGGTGCTTTGCAGTCAGCGAGTTAACCCTTGTGTAGGAAGACCATTCCATTACCAATCATTGTGTCCCTAGGTACCAAACCTAATTTCTTCTGTATGAGCCGTGTTGCGCAACGGTGACAGTCAAATTAGACTCTGAGTTGATACACCTTCCTAGTCGAGGTGTTGCTTTGCCAAATACGTCAGGGGTCTGGGATTTGACCTGTGCGTTTCCCACGCACTCGCCTCATCCATCTGTAATGGTCATGTAATGTCCATCTGTAATGTAAGAAAGGCATCCTTCCCCTCTATGCCTTGGGTACTGAACCCAATTCTCTCTGTATGAGTCGTGATGGGCAATGGCAACAGTCAAGTTAGACTAGGTTTGCGATGTTCTCGAAGACAACCACTTATTTCCCATCAACTTTGTCCACAATGTCCAGATTACAAGTCTCAACACTGCTTTGGACAGAGCTTTTGAAATATGTGCTCCCCAACATTTGTTCAATGCTTTTCCTGTATACAATAGGGAGCTGTATTCAAATTTTTTCCATACCCAGGAGAAAATTCAAGCTGGCATATCCAGTATTTGAGTGATGACTCCTACTTTGAATGGGGTCAATTTTGGCAACACATATGTTTGTCTGTGACTTCTCAAGCATGAACAGCACTTTTGCTGGTCGGTCTAGTGCTGGACAATTGTAGCTTTGTTGTCACTATATTGTTTCACATACACAACGTTGTTCTCTAGTGCATGGTGCCTTTTCAAGATTCAATGTGTACTCTTAGGATCACCATATCTTAGCAAGATCTGCCCATATTGGGACATTGGTCGCCCGTCCAATTTCTTTGCATTTTTGGTTGGTCAATACAAAATGCACAGATGCCTCACATCAATGTGTGCAGACAGTGCTGCTGGGTGTGTTGGCATTGATAGTGGCCTCGAAGATATTGCTTGTCTCTTTGCAGGCAATTCTCATTCCATCTACAGCCTCCACATCTACAAGCATTGAAGTGTTGACCAGGAAGACAGCAAGAGCAACCGTATTTATGTTTCCAGGATGCAACATGAAGAGGTACTTTTAGGATCTTGGTTATCTGCTAACCCTTAGTACGCATGAGGAGATCAATGCGGCACCCCTTGCACCTTGTCGAGAACCCTTAAAAGTTACATATATAAAAATGGTTAAAGAACATAACAAATCTTGTGGCAAACTAATGTTCTGCACTGTTCACTATATTTAAATGGGTTATAATGGATTTAAGTTACCTCGAAGCACTAAATTCTCTATTACTTCAATATGAGATAAAATTTATGTCAGAATTGAAGACCACCATGTGTAGCAAAGATGGCCATCCTGAATCATACACCCTTAATGTGGGCTTCCACGCATTTATTCTCAACATTTATAATTTCCTGTTTTCTCTCCACATTACATTTAACTCAACCATGTGAACATCTATAGTGTAGTATTTCTCATTTTTTTCTTGTGTATGTAGTTTTGATAAAGATCTTTCTGTCAAAATGTCAATTTATGTGTGTTTCCATAAAAAAGCAAAAGTCATTACCCTGTTCCTAGCCTTACATGTCAAAATTTCTATTTAAAAACTGAGCATTGGTTAGGGAACCCTGGTCACAGGATATTTATAGCCTAAAGCAATATTTACTGTACATGTGCACACCAGATGTCCAAGTGCCTATAATAATAGATGTGGCCTACACTTGGTGGAATGTAAAAATGTAATTTAAAGTGATATACTCAAATGTTCATTGTATTTATTTTTGCTTGATCAGTGGTGATAGATTAAGAGATTAAGCTAGTGTCGAGAAATAACCTGAAACTGAAGATGGGACAGGGAATGATGGATTTATAGTCGATTCCGCCAACTTTTCCCAGCTAACTTTTAGCATAAAAGCCCTGTTTCGAAATATCTGATTTCACCTTTCACAAAACCTAGAAAATTATAACTATAAAAAACTATAGAAAATTTCACCTTGTCTTTTGCCGTTTATAGGCTACAGTTTTGTTGGTTAATCGGGATTCATCTTCCAAGTGACACATTAGACTTTTCCCATGATTTTCATTGGTCACTTTGAGTCGCCAGCCAAAGAAAATCACCATTAAAAGTCAAATGTATTGCATTAGAAGGATAAATCTCAATGTAGCCCACAAGTCTTGTAATGTCCATGGTGATGAACAGAGGAATATCCGCAAAAACATGTGAAGCATAACATCTCCGGCTGACCGGGATATACAGTAATTTGCACAATTTTTTTAAGAAAATCATTAGTTTAGTACGGCCATTTAAAGATCAATTTCCAGAATGTTTCGTGCGAATTACACATGTCATTTATCTTTGCTGAGCCAACTTTCTTGTGCTTTTCATTGACTGGGGAATTAAAGTACATGCAAAGTGACCAATGATCAGAAGCATCAGCCAAGATACACTGTGTGATCAGCAGCCCTGATTAATTAGGAGAAGGGCTGGCATGTTTCAGACAATTACAATACTTTAGTTAAATTTTACAATTGATTGTCACTCTTAACAATGAATTGTGCTGAGAATTTGATTAAATTTGGGGTAGAATTTGGATTCTAGATAATGCAATTCAGAACTTTCCGTCCACAGATAAAAATTCTTCATAGAGTAGCCAAATATTGGCTGCTTAAACTAAGGTGTTTTTTCATGATATAAATAATAATATTAATAATAATATAGGGGCGATAGAGTAGAGTTATAGGAGTATTATAATTGATAATAATAGCATAGGCATAGGTATTTTTATAAATTATAATAACTATTTTCAAAGTAAAGAATTGTATTTGTGCGTGTTATATCGGGGGATGGGGGGAATTTTTCGTAAACTAAGCAAATACCCCCCCCCCCTTTTTTTTCCTTAAAAAAAAGTACTGCACATTCAATAACACTTGACTAGTAGTAGTAGTCTAGTATTTAGTAGTCTAGTACTAGTAGTACTACTACTACTACTAGTAGTAACTGTACAAGTCCTAATAACGACTAACAGTAACACTACACTAACAATTAACAACACAACACAGAAGAACACACAGACATTCACACACTGACACACACATTGAACACTGTGAGTGTGTCACTGTGTGACACGCACACAGTTGACAGTGTCTAGTCTACACCAATACACAGACAGCTGTCCAGTTCTGTTAGTAACAGTAACAGTGTTCAGTACTGTTCAGAAACTAAACACTAGACACCAGTGTTTTGATCAACGTTATACATAATATTCACAAGACTTGTATATAAGAACAACTTGTATATAATGGAAAAACCCCATTATTACCACAGCTTCAATTTACTGTAAATTTTACATGCAATACAGTGTATGTGCAATATTATTACTTACACTATCACATGCAGTCGATAGACAATCTCAAAACTTTCGCTTTATGCCGCCATTTCCAATGGTTGAGATACTAAACTAAATAAAAACTTGGAATTATTGACAATCATACAAAATAATTATAAAATATAATTGTAAACCGATTCTATTTATATGACGTGTCATTTACAGAACGGTGTCCTCGCTGCAATTCTGTAAGCCTCTCAGTTCTGAGAAAGCTGCCCAGCCTCTTCTAGTTTCATATTCTGAAGGTCTGCATTCCTCCTGAGATAAGTCGAAGTCCTGCATTTTGTACTTTAAATAGGCGATCAGCTTTGTTTTTGATGCTGATGCCCAGGCTGTCATTCCATATTCTTAGGGTTGCCATCCGTCCCGCTTTTTCCGGATTGTCCCACTTTTTCATCAAAAATTAATTGTCCCGCCTAAGGGTCTGGGGGACAGCAATTTGTCCCGCTTTTTAATCCAGCCAAATTTTTCACCTACAAATTTTAATATTTTCTTAAATTATTTATTATTGGTTTGAGTTTTGTTACAAATGAAGCTTCTTAGTCCGAAACGTCTATTTGTAGAGTCCTGCGCTATCGCTGTTTAATAATAAAGTTTGAAGATACAACTCATAAATTTGAGAATATCCAGCACAAAATTGTTAGTGCGGAAGGCGGTATTATTTAAAAATTTACAAAAGATGACGTCTTCGGCTTCGCGAGGCGCCGAGCCTTACTCTACCCATCTCACCGCCGCTCACGTGATCTGTGCCTACGTGACAATCTGCATGCTTTTGTCCTTGTCGTATTCCTGTAGGCGCTAATAATTCATTCAACAACATCGCGCCATCCTCACCAGCAGCAAGAAGAAATTTTGGCTTCATTCTTTCTTTATGTGTTGGAGGCTGGAGGTTGCTTCCAGGAATCCAGTCTGTTGTTACCGGTGGTTGTGAAATATTAAATTTGTTCATTTTTAATTGAGCATTCTAATTTTGTGAATTCTTTTGTTTGATTTATTTTTATTTGGAAATGCCGAAGAGAAAGTGTTTTTTCCAAGAAAACTATTCGGAAGAATGGTCTTTCATAAAACAAGGTAGAAGTGAGAATGAAGCAGAATGCAAAATATGTCAATGTTACATTTCTATCGCGCATGGTGGAAGCTGCAAAGGAACCGACTTAAGAAGCTGCAAATCAAGGTAAACATGTTTTTTTATTAATTAAAAAAATTACTGGTACAGGTATTAGAATTATAATGTAATAATAATTAGTCTATGTGTGTGCTATCTCTGACTTTTCCTATGGCTATTATGCTTTACATGATGTGTCCCGCTTTCGCGTCTAAAAAAGTACCATTTGTCCCGCTTTCTGCTTCGAAGGTTCTGGCAACCCTACATATTCTACTACATGTCTGACTGTACCCATGTAGACTTTTCGGAGAATATTTCCATTTGCTCCCCAGCTTGTGCCTGCAAGTTTCTTCATTAAGTATAGCCTCCTGGTTGCTTTTTGCTCTGTGGTTATTAGATGTGGTTTCCAAGTGAATCGCTTGTCTAGTGTGACCCCTAGATATGTAGGGTTCTCCACATGTGCCTGCTTTTTCTTGGTGGTTTGAAAGTGAGAAGATGGTTGTCACAGTTTTGGAGAGGTTGATCTGGACTCCCCAGTCATATATCCATTCACTTAGGGTGTCAAGTGAGGTCTGCATTCTGTTTTTTGCAGTGGATAGTTTGCCTGCCGCACTCCAGGCAGAAACGTCATCTGTATGAAGGGCCTTTGAGATATGATGTGACAGTTTCTCTCCCATATCATTGATGAATACTAGGAAGAGGGAAGGAGAGATCACTCCTCATTGAGGTACTCCTTGTTGGAGATTAACACGTTTACTTAGTTTACCATCTACTCTTACTCTTGTAGATCAACCACAAGCAGGTTGAAGAGAACCAGCCTCTGTCACATCTCTAAAGATATCCATGAACAACATAAAGAAATCCTCACAAACCTCACAAATGAAATTGAAACACTAACGGACTTTGAAGAGCCACGCAATAGTCTCCAGAATGTCTCTATAATAACACAGGTTCCTGGAATAATTAATAAGGAATACCAAACTCAACCTCAACTAAAAGCATTGACACTAGAGATGATCGAAATAAAATACAATCCCAAGGAATGGACACATGTCTACACAGATGGATCGGCAGAAGGAGCAGTAAGGAATGGAGGAGGTGGAATTTTTATAAGACTTAAAGATGGGAAGACAATATCAAAAGCTTTTCCAACTGGGAAATACTCTTCTAACTTTAGAGCAGAAGCAGTTGCACCATCAAGCACCGAAAGCCTTCACCGAACCAGGACTTCAAAGACCAAAGAAGATAGCCATATTCACAGATTGCAGATCCCTACTGGAATCAATCCAGAGCAACAGAAACGAAAGCCTTTTGCACAACATCAGACATGAGCTAAGACAGATCCAAAAATCAACAGCTATTGCCCTTCAGTGGATACCATCACACTGTGGAATAATGGGAAATGAGAAAGCGGATGCTCTGTCAAAGGCAGGAAGCGAAATGGAGCAACACAGACACTCACTGTCTTATGGAGAAGCAAAAACAATAGTCCACAACACATACACAGCAAAGTGAAAGAAACAAATAGAAGGGGAATACGAACATGATACAATACATCTCCTCCAAAGATATCAACAGACCACAATATTTCGCCTGCAGACTGTTGGGTCACCTTTACCGATTAAGGATCTCACACACAGATGAATGTCCGTGTGGATCCGGAACCCAGACCATAGAACACATACTTCAGGACTGCCCAACATACAAAGAGCAGAGACAGCAGACCTGGCCAGAGGATACAGACTTAAGGCAAAAGCTATGGGGCAGCTGCTCTGACCTGGAGAAGACAGTGGACTTCGTCTTGACGACAGGCCTGACGGTATAGCATGACCACAGATGCTGAACGCAGAAGAAGAAGAATGAAGGTCTTCAATGTCATGTATCCATTGTAGTCTTGATCTGCCTCGTGTTCTCTTTTACTGGAACTTTCCCATCCATGATTAATCTTTCTAAACCAGTATGTTACTTTATATGTCCAAAATATGTTAGCTTGCGGGTTTTAAAAATACTTTTGAGGAGCCAATCTTCTTTATGTTCAGGTCTTTGCGGACATCTCCCTTAGTTCGTATTTCTGTCCATGATAGGGTTATTATTATTGGCTATTGATACTAATATTTCGATAATATTTCATTTCAAATACCGATATGTTCTTTTCCATTGCAGATTTCATTGTCCACGTCTCACACCATATGTTGCCACAGGAAAGATATAGATCTCCTTTGGTGCTGATAGTTGACCCAAGATATTGAAAGGTACTGACATTTTCTAGTTGCTCTTTGTCAATGACTATTGCAGTTGTGAGTTCATCTCTGCTGATATCCTTTTTTTTTTGCGCATGCGGTTGCGTCTGTGGGTCTAACCAATGGCTCAATAGACAAACCAACCATGCAACAGAAAATCCTAATAGATGACATGCCTTTATATTGGGGTTATCTTTTTATAGAAGCTTCATGGCACGCCATCTATACAATCCCGTAGTCGTAACCTTCGATATCAGTTACCATGTTGTTCCGACAGGCCGACGTTGTGCTTGAACTAGTTACAGGCACGGCATGGGTGGATGGAACAACAAATAAACCTGTCGCAAGGGCCAGAGTTGTGCCCTGATGTCGACGTCTGTTTCGTTTCGGCGGCATTAAACTCAAAACACCATCGAGTTGGATGGCTGCTGGAACAGAGGGCGGGGCACTTATGGGAATGCCCCACGTGCTGTGAGGCCAGTTTCTAATCAAGAATCAAGATATCCTTTTTTTCATTGAGGAAAAGATTTTGTGCCTCGCTATGATGTTTGACTAACATAATCATGTGTTCTAAACGTGTGTGGGCTGCTTGATATTGGGTTGATGTCATCTACATACCTAATTTCTGGAATCTCATGTCTTCCGATATTAAGGGGTTGAAGCTGCTGTCACGTATGTTTTTTCGCACATTTCGCATGTTTTCTGCGTATGGCTGAACAGGTGTGGTGATAGGATGTATTCCTCTTTGACTTTTTTTTTTGGAACCTCAAACCGGTCAGATGTTTTTCTCTCGAGCAGACAGAAGCTTGTTGCTCCTTATTTAGCACTTCAATTAGCCATATGAGATGGTGTAGAGTGCTTATGCTTTCCATTATGTTCCATACTTTCGGGTGTGCCACTCAGTCAAATATATTTGAGTAGCCTATGAAATAGGTGTATATGCCTGCATTTAACTGAATTTCTCTATTATATTTCTCATGTTGAAGATGTGATCCCTAGCACCCATGTGCTTCCTAATCTTGCCTGAACTATGTTTATAATATGTGTTCAAGTAAGAGAGTGACTAATGCAGTGGGCGAAGTTGAGAGAATAGCAATTAATCACAATAGACGGATGAGAGAAGGTGTAGTGAAGTCGCGAGTGGCTGAAATATGCCCTATAGATTGACAAGGTTTTGTTGTGTTACACTTGCAATTAATGATTCGCCAGGTACACACTTGATGATTGGTACGTAGGCGTATGGAGTCCATTGCTGCTTCCGATGGCAGGGGATTGAGTGATTTACAGATTTGGTATTTCTGTAGTAGGACTGTTGATAATGAGGTAGTTTGATAGAGTATTTTAAAATCAATGAACTGATAATTCAGTTTCCTGCCATGCATGTAAGAAGTCAGTGAATAAGGAGACGTTGGAAGTATTTTTGACGGTTCCATCTCGCAGAGTCGAAATTACTCAGTCCATGCTGAAATCGGATGTGTTAAGCTGAAATCAGACAGGACGTACTGAGATCGCAGCTAAACTGTAAAACCATGATACAACACATTTCGTTCTCCAGACTACATCCTGCTATTCTGCAGGAATTTGAGAACAAACACAGAAGAGATATGCAGCGTGACTATGTAGTAACAATCTAAAAGTGAATGCAAAACATATTTTAAACAAAAATTGTAATAAATGGTGTGGGTGTGTGTGTAAGAGAGAGAGAGAGAGAGAGAGAGAGAGAGAGAGAATGTGAAAGACCATTCACTGCTGTAAATCGCTACATAGAGTGGAAACACTTTTAATAGTAAACAGAAACAAAAAAAAGTTTCGCCTGTTGGAGTACATTTTTGCGGTGTAGTTGTAAATACGTATGGATGTGTGACAAAAATACTATTGATACTGATCAGAATATAATGTAAAAAAATGGTAAAGAATAAGAATAATGCAAACAAACGTTTCAGTGAAATTCTGTCATAAAAAATAAAAGCGATATAACATTGTTTCTGACGAAGGTATTTGACCGAAGCGTTAATTTGTATTGTCTTTATTCTTTATTATCATTTCTTCTATTATATTACCGACATCAGTAATATTGTATTATATTTTGTTTGTAAGACATCCATACTTATTTTTATTTTCATCTTAGAGTTACTAATATCTACATCAGATTGTCGGATATGTTTTGGCTTTATGGAGATTACGGTATATGCAAGCCCGTAGAAATGAGAGGGGGGCTGGGGGTTTCGAATCCCCCATTTAGGAAGTAAGAACATGACACGCAGTACTGGTAAACAAGCTAAAAAAGGAGAATAACATGTAATACATCACCCATGTTTATGGGAGTATCGTATATCTTTCTACAAGCTATATCAACGTTAATCTAATACATGTGATAAATCTGCATTAAAGATAAAAATGGAAAAATAATATTTGATAAAACGGAAGTACTTACAAGATGGGCAGATTATGTGACAGAACTGTTTGATGACCAACGGAACAAAACACCAACAATACACAACATTGATGGACCAGCAATACTGAAATCAAAAGTAGAACATTCAATAAAATGTGGAAAGGCTGCAGACTCCGACAACATAACATCAGACATAATAAAAACTCTAAATGAGTTTGATGTAGATACTATCACAGAACTTTGCAATGACATATACGAAACAGGCCATATACCTAAAGCTCTAACATCATCAATATTCATACCACTACCTAAGAAGCCCAGGGCTGTGGACTGTACAGATTATAGAACAATAAGTCTAATGAGCCATCTAACTAAAATACTTCTCAAGATAATACATGAAAGAATTAAGAACAAGATAGACATGGAGGTCGGTGAAGAACAATTCGGTTTTAGGAAAAACAAAGGAACCAGAGAAGCTATACTGAGTATCCGGCTAGTGATAGATAAATATATAGAAGTCCAAAAAAGTATCTATATTTGCTTCATAGACTACAGCAAGGCCTTTGACAGAGTCCAACATGAAAAATTAATCAAATGTCTTCAAGAAATAGGCATAGATGGAAAAGACATCAGGCTGATTAGAAATATATATTGGGAACAAACTGCATCAATAAGGTGTGAAAACAGCTACTCACCGTACATAGAAATAAGAAGAGGGGTAAGACAAGGATGCATTTTATCACCAAGCCTATTTAATATATACACAGAGAATATATTTAAAAATATAGAAGAAATACCAGGACTCAAGATCAATGGGAAAATAATAAACAACATTAGATATGCAGATGACACTGTTCTTTTAGCAGAAAGTGAACATGAACTACAAAGACTAATAGATCAAGTCAATAAATCAAGTAATGAATATGGACTGGATATAAAAATTCAAAAAACAAAAACCATGATAATCAGCAAAAACAAAGAAGAACAGGAGGTGAACATAAACATACAGGGAGAGAAACTACAACAAGTAAAACAGTATTAATATCTTGGACACATAGTCACAAATGATGGCAGATGTGAAACAGAAGTTAAAAGGAGAATAGGAATGGCTAAAAGTACCTTCAATGACATGAGGAAATTATTAATATCTAAACAAATTACAAACAAGTTAAAAATGAGAATTATAAAATGCTACATCTATTCCATATTAATGTATGGCTCAGAAACATGGACACTAAATAAACAATTAGAAGACAAAATTGATGCCTTTGAGATGTGGGTATATAGAAGAATAGGGAGAACATCATGGAAAGAGAAGAAAATAAATAAAGAGGTGCTAAAAACACTTAATATGAAGAAAGAACTACTAAGAGAAATAAAGATCAGGCAAATAAAATACTTTGGACACATTAAAAGACATGACACCCTATTGAAGACCTTACTTGAGGGTAAAGTCAAAGGGAAGCGAGCAAGAGGTAGGCAGAGATACAAGTGGGAGAGTAACATTACACGATGGACAGGTTACAGTCTAGCAGAGTGCACCACCAAGACAAGAGACAGGAGATGTTGGAGATACGTTGCAGCCAACCTTCGTTGCGGAGACGGCACTTGATGATGATGATTATCTATATTGAACTGATTTAACGCAGCAGTCGATACGAATGCCGTTTTTAATGTAACAATACTTTTCTTGTGATTTCTTACCAGAGAGTGGGGGGGGGGGGCCTTTAACGGCATGAGGTGATCATTTATCGCCTTTGGTGGTCATGCTAGTTTGCCAAAGAGTTGTTTTAATAGCAAAGCCTACTCCTGCATCACGTCTTTTCTCAATTTCTCTTCCGCTCCAAAAGAATGCATAGCCTGCAACTCTTTCGCAGAGCTGACCGACTCCAGCAAGGCGCGTTTCACTCAGAGCTGTTATGTCAATATGGTACCTTGCTAACTCTCTCCCAATCAGGACTGTTCGTCGAACTAGTCTATTTGTGCCAGAGTCATTGTCGAGGAGTGTAATTACATTCCAAGCTAATATAGTCAGTGGAAAATCTTTTCCCTTCCAGTGAATTTTCGTGGATTTGAAACTGACTTGCACTGTGGATTTTAATAATATTTTTAAAATTATACTGGGTTTCAGGAAACATGGTGACCAAGTAATCATAAGAGCAAAGAAAGGATTAGCAGCAATGAAGGTTATGGCTGCTGCACAGTGTGAGCAGAGGTTGTTATTTCTTTTGTACCAGGGTCTGGTGGTGGATGTAGTTGAATATGCACTGGCAGTTCTGACTCTTAGCCAAACTCAGATCGAAAGACTGAATAGAATCCAGAATGCAGCAATGTGGATCATACTTGAGTGCACAAAAGACACATCGACACTAGCTGTGCGATACCTACTTGACTGTCCAACAGCAGAGCACAGATTACAGTATTGCTGTGCACGGGCGTACCTTCAAATATATGCAGATAAGGAACACCTGTTGCATTCCGAAATACAGAAAGTTAAAGGCAGCAGACTCAAGAGAGGGAGGTCGTGGATGGGACGTGCTGAGGATGTCATACAAAGCGTGTGCAGATTGCAGGATGTGGCAGCAGATGAAGAATGGTTAAGTTCACACACAAATTTCGAAACTTGTTTGAGAGTAGTAATATCACTTAGCAGGAGTGCAGAGAATGGTGTCCCACAGCTGTGGAGAAAGAAGTGCAGGTTTTGGTCAGTGAGAATACCAAAGAGGGGGATGTTATATACACTGATAGATCTATGATTAGTCATGTTCGCAGTGCTTGGGCCTTCACAGCTCTGTGCGTAGGTAAAACGATCAGGGACGAGAGTAGTGCCTTTTCGGTCACTAAGAGTAGCATAACCATGAAGACTATGGCAGTGACCAGAGCATTTGAGTGTGTATGCACACAGAAGGTAACGCAGGTGTGCATCTTGAGTGACTCTATGAGTATGATTAGGAAGGTACAAGTGTGTCTCGCTCGCGAACAGTGAATTGAGACCTTGAGAAAGGCGAGGCTGAAAGTGGTTACATTTATTTTCGTGCCGGGACATGTGGGTGTTGGAGGCAATGAAAGAGCGGATCAACTGGCGTCATGCGAGATTGTGGCACAAGGCGATGGGACAATGGATCGCGCTGACGTTTTGAACTCCTTAAGAGATATAGCACACGAGAGTGAGACAAATGTGTATGTTGATTCCTTTTTAATGGCCAGGATTAAAGATCAGGGATTGAAATGGGGTATTGCTAGAAGTGAACATTTTGGAGGGTGCAGAAGAATGATTAGTTAGTTAGTTAGTCGTTGGATCATCGTCATTGCACTCCGGACAAGTCCATAGGTGCTCAGATCTTTCCTTGAGTGTATCCGCCATTACACGTTGGCTGACAGTCCCAGTACGTTGTTGATTGACCATCATTCTTTTTCGCCCACGAAAACTCTCCTTTCTAGCGACACCACATTTCAAACCAAGTTCCTTTATTCTTATCATGGAACTAGAGTCATCGTCACTTGTACAGTCATTTGTTCGTGCGTTTTCCCGTAGAGCATTCAAAATGTCTGCCCGATCCATCGCTCCACCAACAGCCGTAGTAGCAGCGTGGGCGGCCAACCTATCTGCTCTTTCATTACCCCGGACTCCTGCGTGTCCCGGCACAAAAATAAAAGTCACTGTACGCACACAGGAATTATTCACTGCATCCAGCCACTGTTCTCAAACGTACCCCGTCTGAACTTTCACAACCATGTTCATGGAGTCACTGAGGATACAGGCATGCTCGCAGACAGTCTGTGAGCAGACCCACTGCAAAGCTTTGGTCACCGCCAAAATCTCCATTGTCAAGCCGCTTGTCGTCTGAACGAATGCACCACTTTCCTCTCTGATAGTCCCTCCCCCACCTTTGAGCCGTGAAAGCCCAGGAACTCCTGATGTGTCTCTCAACCGACCCATCTGTATATATAATTATATCACCATCCCTGGAATTCTCACTGATCAGAGCGAGCACCTCCGACTCGACCACTGTCGGACACCATTCTCTGCACTCTCTATTGAGTGTTATTACTCCTTCGAAGGCTGTTGGGCAATCTGAGAAGAATGATTGTCAACCAGGATAGGACCAGTACTGTCAGCAGAAGTGTAATGACGGATACACTCAAGGAGAGATCGGTACAACTATGGGCGTGTCCAGTTTGTAGTGATGATGACCCGACAACTAACTAACTAACTATTTTAATTATAATGAGGGGGAGTTGTGTAAATCGTCGACCTCACTCTCTTATCGGACCTCATTTAAAACCAGTGGCAAGACGAATAGAGATGAATGGAATGTGAAGTTCGATGTAGTAGATGACCATGGTTTTCTACGTGTCTCACCATGCCCAATGCGGTCCACACCACACCCAAGTTAGTGTGTCGCGAGATGGCAATTTAATTCCAGTAACATTTCGTATAAAATGACGTAATTCATATACCTTATACCACACAACGCCCTGATATCAAGATATTACTTTAAAATATATTACAGACTGTTTTAAAGTCAGATTTTGTGACTACAAGAAGGTGTGACAAGCTTTCGCAAGAACAGTTAAAAGTAATATGATCTTGAGATGGGATCCCATGCAGAATAAATGTTTATTTTTTTGTGTGCACCAGCCTGCACTCGTGATGAAAATGATTCACAGCTTTAGACAATTAGTTAGGTTTTTTCCAGGTTTTAAATAATGATTTGCTACATGCTGTCACATGATAAGCTAAATAATATTACAAATGTACATAATTTAAAAAATATAAACATGAGTTCTCTTAAAAGTAGACGGAAGATGTGTTTAAAACACAAGAGTGCACAAGGAATGCAGTTAGTGGATTAAATGTCACATTGTAGCAAGACATGTGGTTGTATAGTGACATAAATGACATATTTACTTCTTAAAGTCCCTGCAGTGTGACATTGGTTATCATGTTTTTCCACGGTCTTCTATTTTTGTGCTGTCAATCTTTTACGATACCGATGTTCTCGCCTGCCACAATGTCATTTTGTCAAGCATGTTCTATAATGGACTTCTCCTACCCACTACTGCTCATTAACCTGCCTGTTGTCACGATATTATGACAATTATGCTTATGTTATGATTAGCTGATGCAATCCGGACAAACTCATTGGTACTCGGTCTCCCCCAGCGTATGACTAAAATTATGCATGCTAATGGTTATTTTGGAGCTCTGGGTAAACATACTTCTCACTCCTCCATGTATGCGTCCAGCTCTACTACTATCTATCTATCTATCTATCTATCTATCTATCTATCTATCTATCTATCTATCTATCTATCTATCTATCTATCTATCTATCTATCTATCTATCTATCTATCTATCTATCTATCTATCTATCTATCTATCTATATCTATTTATCTATCTATCTATCTATCTATCTATCTATCTATCTATCTATCTATCTATCTATCTATCTATCTATCTATCTATCTATCTATCTATCTATCTATCCATCTATCCATCTATCCATCTATCCATCCATCCATCCATCCATCTATCTATATATTTATCTATCTAATCTATCTATCTATTCGTTGAAACCCTTTGTTACCTTTCTGCGTCAGGGGTAGAAGAGTTTTCTGCAGACGGCACTCTTGTGTGCTGAGTATATTGTGGAATATGTCGCCTCTTTTATTTCAGTGGTCCATCGTTTTCGTGGTCGGCCTCTAGGTCTGCCTTCGCTGTATCTGTATAGCATATCTTGCTGTGGTATGCTGTCTGATGGTAGTCTGCTGATGTGTGCAAACCATTTGATCTGTTGTCTCTTGATGTATTCTAAGATTGGTGTGGTGCCGTTTTTTTGTCGGATGTCCTCATTCCTCATTCTGTCTCTTAGCGATATTCCTAGGATTCTGCGTAAGCATGCCATTTCAGCTGTCACAAGTTTACGTTTGTCTTGTGCTGTCGTTGTCCATGTTTGGCCTTTGTAGCACAGTGTTTGCATAATAATCGTTTTGAATAGTGTTATTTTGGTGTTTAAATGTACGTATTTGTTTCTGAAGATTGGTGTCATTTGCCCTAGGCCTTGGTATGCTTTACTACATCTATTGTGTATTTCTTTGCTGCTCTTGCCGTCTGTTGTTATATTACTTCCTAGGTATGTGAATTCTGTCACTTGGTTAAGTCTGTTGTTTCCAATATATATATATATATTGGTGTTTCTTTCTGTTCTTACTATCATCATTACTTTAGCCTTTTCTATGTTTATCTTCATGTTAAAGGTATGGCATGTTTGATGTAATCATTCAGATTGTTTTATTCAGTTTTTCTGGCAGTCCATGGTATTCTCAGCATTATTCTATAGAACCACATCTCTGTTGCCTCTCATTTCCCACCTTCTAGTTTGTTTATTGTCGAAGACTCGCACCCATATGTTAGTATAGGGGTTATATAGAACTGCAGAACTCTCTTTCTCACCTCTAATGACAAGGTCATATTACACAATATATTTTTCATTTTTCTGAATGTTGTTTTTGCCTGTCCTTTTCTGCTTCTTATTTCTGTTGAACTTCTTCCATCTGTTATAATGGTTGTACCTAAATATTTGAATTGGTGGACCTGTTTTATTACTATATCATTCCCTTTGATCTTGCTAGATTCCCCTTTAAACAACATAACCAACACACATCTACCGCACTAGCGTACAAACGCTTATCTTCAGACCAATCATACGTTTAAAAATAATGCACGATGACGCGTTTTCTGAGAATTGCAAACTGAAAACCTCTATCTTTAACATCTTTGCATACACCATAAATTATTATTTGTGCGTGTGTAATTAATTGTGTTGTGTATAACTGATGAAATATGAAAAAAGTAAGTTAACCAGACACAAACATTGTTAACTTTCTTTTACAACTCGTGTGTGAAATGTACTATATGAACAATGATGTGTGTTGAAATTGCAAAGACCAATTCCAAATTTGTCAACTAATTTGTCAACAAATAATTGAAATGGAAGTTTTCAATCGTTATGGTATGACATATTTTCGTGGATAGCTGCGCATACAAACAAAAATTGTTTTGCTATGTATGTCTATTTTTTTGGGGTCAAAGACTATGAATGGTGCAAGGAATACACTTGTCATTTAAACAACTTTATTAGAAAAGCAGTAAAACACGTCTTTAAAACAGCATCTATTATACAATGAGGCATTTCGTACTCTGGGCAAGACACGAACATGTACTATCCAAAGCTGCACGACTATAAGCAGCAAAACATAATGAGATACAGCCGAAGACGAATGTGTCGGGCCATTGGCACAAATAAAACTGCAACACAATACATTTCCATTTTCTGGATTGCATCCTGCTGGAAATCTAGTTGGACCATTGTCCTGCTACAAGAGAGATCCAGTTGGAGCTTGAGAATGAACGCTGAAGAAGAAGGAGATAATGAGATTGTGTCTACAAACAGACAATACTTGCAGCGACTCATTCAGTCGGTAACAATTTTAAGTAAATGAAGCTAGAATTCTGTGGATACAGAAGTAAAAATGAGTTTCAGGTGTGACCCAAAAAAGGGTGTGGGGGGGGGGGGGAGAGCTACCTACCTATTTAAAAAAAAAGATCTCGGCGTCCCCACTCTAAAAATCACGCTAAGCCACTGATAATCACAAATGTATGTGATGGTAGATGTCAAACAGTAGTTAAAAGGAGAATAGGAATAACTAAAAGTTATTTAGAATAGAATATCTAATAGTTAAAAGGACACGAGGAAAATATTAACAAATCACAAACTAAAAATGAGAATTATAAAATGTGATATCTATCCTACACTATTAGGCCTATAGGCTTATGTTACATCTATCCTACACTACTAGGCTTATAGGCTTATGTTACATCTATCCTACACTATTAGGCCTATAGGCTTATGTTACATCTATTCTACACTATTAGGCCTATAGGCTTATGTTACATCTATCCTACACTATTAGGCCTATAGGCTTATGTTACATCTATCCTACACTATTAGGCCTATAGGCTTATGTTACATCTATTCTACACTATTAGGCCTATAGGCTTATGTTACATCTATCCTACACTATTAGGCCTATAGGCTTATGTTACATCTATCCTACACTATTAGGCCTATAGGCTTATGTTACATCTATTCTACACTATTAGGCCTATAGGCTTATGTTACATCTATCCAACACTATTAGGCCTATAGGCTTATGTTACATCTATCCTACACTACTAGGCCTATAGGCTTATGTTACATCTATCCTACACTATTAGGCCTATAGGCTTATGTTACATCTATCCTACACTATTAGGCCTATAGGCTTATGTTACATCTATCCTACACTACTAGGCATATAGGCTTATGTTACATCTATCCTACACTATTAGGCCTATAGGCTTATGTTACATCTATTCTACACTATTAGGCCTATAGGCTTATGTTACATCTATCCTACACTATTAGGCCTATAGGCTTATGTTACATCTATTCTACACTATTAGGCCTATAGGCTTATGTTACATCTATCCAACACTATTAGGCCTATAGGCTTATGTTACATCTATCCTACACTACTAGGCCTATAGGCTTATGTTACATCTATCCTACACTATTAGGCCTATAGGCTTATGTTACATCTATCCTACACTATTAGGCCTATGTTACATCTATTCTACACTACTAGGCCTATAGGCTTATGTTACATCTATCCTACACTATTAGGCCTATAGGCTTATGTTACATCTATTCTACACTACTAGTCCTATGTTACATCTATTCTACACTACTAGGCCTATAGGCTTATGTTACATCTATTCTACACTACTAGGCCTATATGCTTATGTTACATCTATTCTACACTACTAGGCATATAGGCTTATGTTACATCTATCCTACACTACTAGGCTTATAGGCTTATGTTACATCTATTCTACACTATTAGGCCTATAGGCTTATGTTACATATATTCTACACTACTAGGCCTATAGGCTTATGTTACATCTATCCTACACTATTAGGCATATAGGCTTATGTTACATCTATTCTACACTACTAGGCCTATAGGCTTATGTTACATCTATCCTACACTATTAGGCCTATAGGCTTATGTTACATCTATTCTACACTACTAGTCCTATGTTACATCTATTCTACACTACTAGGCCTATAGGCTTATGTTACATCTATTCTACACTACTAGGCCTATAGGCTTATGTTACATCTATCCTACACTACTAGGCCTATAGGCTTATGTTACATCTATTCTACACTACTAGGCCTATAGGTTTATGTTACATCTATCCTACACTACTAGGCCTATAGGCTTATGTTAGCCTATGTTACATCTATCCTACACTACTAGGCCTATAGGCTTATGTTACATCTATCCTACACTACTAGGCCTATAGGCTTATGTTACATCTATTCTACACTACTAGGCCTATATTACATCTATCCTACACTATTAGGCCTATAGGCTTATGTTACATCTATTCTACACTTATAGGCTTATGTTACATCTATTCTACACTACTAGGCCTATAGGCTTATGTTACATCTATTCTACACTATTAGGCCTATAGGCTTATGTTACATCTATTCTACACTACTAGGCCTATGTTACATCTATCCTACACTATTAGGCCTATGTTACATCTATCCTACACTACTAGGCCTATAGTTCAGAAACATTGATGAATGAACAACTAGAAGCTGTAATTGATGTGGATCTATGGAAGAATAGAGAGAACTGACAAGTGAAGAAAGCAACAAAGAGGTTTGTAATAACACTTGGTACGGAAAAAAATATTAAAGGAAATTAAAAACAAAAGATTGTGTACATATTAAAAGAAATTACATCTTGTTGAAGATCTTACTTGAGGGTAGAGTCCAGGGGGGGGGGGGGGGAGCAAGAGGTAGAGATACAAGCAGGAGAGTCAACTGTCAAATACTGCATGTTTCCCGTTGAGAAGTTGAAGGGAGGGATTTTGTAGCTGTGAGATGAAGGCCACGTGCTCTTTTTGTCGCCACGTCATGTACAGGGTGATTTTGTAAATGTACCCTACAACAGAAAAAAAGTCTACCACGAATCGAACTCTAGATCTCACTGGTGTGAGGTGAGTAAAGCAGAGTGTCCGACATAAGCAAGAGACAGGGGATGTTGAAGGTGTGTTGCAGCCAGACTTGGTTACGGATCCAACATTTGATGATGACATAAACGAAGAGGATTTACCACGAACAATCGTGGCAACAGCTACCACCGATAATTGTTTCTCCTAAATTTTGTGACTGTATCAAGCATTAATGGATATTTTCCAACAGTTATTGAACTGAAGTACAATAACCCATAATTTTGTAACTTCAAATTTACCAATACTGATAAAAGAATTAAAAGTGATTATACTTTATTCCCAATATTATAGATATGTAACCTAGGCCCAAATAATTAAACTTAAAACGGTGAAGTAATAAATAAGCTTTACAATGCACAGACATGTTTTTTTATTTGTCTGTGTCAGATAGCATATCTCAAACTTTCCTACAAATTGTTAGCAGAAAAAGAGCAATATTTAGCCCCACATTTACGGACATTATTTTCTTTCAAACTCACACACAATTTAATGGATGTTTGTAGGCCTATAAAAAATATTTAAATATATAACGTTTTGTTGACGTCAACGTTTGTCATTAAATAACTTTTTGACAGCTCCTTGTATTTATATATTGTCATATATTATGACGTTTTGTCTGTTTAATTAATAGTCCTGTTAATTATGCTTGCACTTGATGTTGTTCCTCCTTCGCAAGCGAAGATGAACATGGCATGAAAAATACTCGCATATATATAATTAAACTGAAAGTGCAGGAACACATCTACCTGATGTGGAGACTTGGAATATGGAAGATATTTTTAAACTCAGAAGTAACAGTCTCTGTGGCGCAATCGGTTAGCGCGTTCGGCTGTTAACCGAAAGGTTGGTGGTTCAAGCCCACCCAGGGACGTAATTTTTTTCCCCTCATAATTATGATAAACGTTTACTTGTTACTTAAATGAATCACTACAGGTGCCATTCCGTGTGGCGTAGGCGGTCATGGCTCTCCACAGCTCTCTCTGTCCACAGTATTATGTATCAAAGTCGTTGTTGTTTCCTTGCCGTACCAGGTTGTCAAACTGTCTAATATTTTCTCACGTTGTCGCCCTCTGTCTCTGGTGCCTTCAATCTTGCCTGTTTTGAATATGTTCTCTAAACCTGCCTGTCTCATGAAGTGGCAAAAAAGAAAGAGGATTACCCTTTTCTTATATTGTTGATTAAGGTCCGTTTCGCATTCAACTCTTTCAACACCTCTACATTAGTTTTTCTGGCAGTCCATGGTATTCTCAGCATTCTTCTGTAGAACCACATACATCTCTATTGTCTCTAATTTCCCACTTTCCAGTTTGTTTATTGTCCAAGACTCGCACCCATATGTTAGTATAGGGGTTATATAGCACTGCAGAACTCTCTAATGACAAGGTCTTATTACACAGTATATTTTTCATTTTTCTGAATGTTTTTTTTCCTGTCCTATTCTGCATCTTATTTCTGTTGAACTTCTTCCATCTGCTGTAATCATTGTACCTAGATATTTTAATTGTTACATCATGTTACATTGCCAATAGCTTCAATGAATTGTGTGATTCTCTTCAGGTCATCCATGGAACCCCTCAAGTTTGGAAGTAGTGCCATCTCAGTAGGCCATATTTTCTCCCTCTCATGGTAGAGTTGACATGCATGAAGAATGTGTTCTAGTCTCTGGGCTCAGTCCACAGTTGCACATGTCTATCTCGCTAATCTTCAGCTTTCGGAACATATATATGTTATCAGATGTTATGTTATCACATAACAGGTGACGGTGATACAGTTCTGATAACAAAAACTATAATCTTGATTTAATATTTTCATATGAATTAGCATCACGACAGTGGGGACTCGTGTGGTGGTTGGGAAAATACGACTCATACCTTGACCTCAACATCCGCTTTTGCTTAGTTACGTTTCCTGCACTCTCTATTAAGTGGAATGCGTGGAACGACAACCGATAGTCTCTTCAAATACCATAATAACCCCCAGGATCAGGGAGCAGCTACACTGGCATCAGCACAAAAACCCCCCAAACATCTCTGTACACAGCCATTTGGACGAGTGTAGACATGTCATGTCCTGACTATTGCAAAATGTTATCAATCCTTTTTCCATGATCGTCTCTTCTCCTTCCACTCTTGACTGCCCTTTACAAAATATTTTTAGAAAGAAAGTCGTGTCTCGTTACATGTCCACACCAAAAAAGTTTGCGCAGTTCCAGCTATATGTCAAAATTAGTTCTTGATAACCTGCAAGTAACAGACCAAAAAAGTTTGCGCAGTTCCAGCTATATGTCAAAATTAGTTCTTGATAACCTGCAAGTCTGTTTATTTGCAGTCAGATTAATATATTTGTCTTGTGTTCTATATAACATTCTTAACAAACATCTCAAACACTTGTATTCAAAAGCCCGAATCCTTCAACTATTCAAAAGCCCGAATCCTTCAAATATTCAAAAGTCCGAATCCTTCAAATATTCAAAAGCCCAAATCCTTCAAATATTCAAAAGACCGAATCCTTCAAATATTCAAAACCCTGAAATACCATGGGAACATATGTCTACAAAAAAGTAGAAAACAGAACCAGAAGAAATAATCACACGAGGAATGAAGATATTACACGAACTATTGAAACAACGTTTTTGGTTAAATATATTGAAAAACAGTGTTAAATGGTTCGGTCATTCAATGGTCAATGAACCAACATTGACCAGTAGCAAAATCATACAAAATGAGAAAAGAAACACACAGTGGCAGAGAAAGAGTAAGAGAAATGTGATTTCATAGACCTGTTTTCTATATGATGCCTAAAATCCATAAGGCATCCAATCCGGGTAGACCTATTGTCTCTGCTGGCTCTTGTCCCACTGAGCGCATCTCCGAATTCCTTGACAGCATTTTTCAGCCGTTAGTCGAACAACTGCCTTCATTCTTGAAAGACACCAAGTATGCCCTGACCATTTTATCTTCCGGCCAGTTGTCTTCTGACCGTAACTATCGTCTGTTCTTGCTTGATGTTTGTTCTTTGTACATTTCTATACCCCATGCAGTTGGTCTCAGGGCTCTGCAGTTCTTTCTTGACAAGAATCCGCATCACTCTGTATGTAACTCTACTCTTATCTGCCTTGCTGAACTGGTGCTTACACTCAACTTTTTTTAATTTGGTGAGAACTTTTTCGATCAGATCAGTGGCGTCTGATCCGATCAGATCTCGGTCTTCCTCTTCTTCTCTCGCCTGGTACTCTGCCATCTAGAATCAGCCTTTTGATACCATCATGTCGCTTTTTAAGTGTCCAAAATACTGTAGCTTCCTTCTTATGATGGTATTAAGAAGCCATCCTTCATTTAGTTTAAGCAATTTAGAAAAAAAAACTTTAATTTTCCTGTTTTTCTCTGTCCATGGTAGTCGTAGGAACTTTCTGTAGCACTTCATTTCAAATGAATTGGAAATGAAATCAATAACAATAAGTAAATATACCAAATTGCAACTGTTTAACTCCAAATTAATAATCAGTATTAACATATGGTTGCGAATGTTAGAAAATAGCAAAGGTACTATAATTAATACTAATGCAAAATTAGATAAACAGGTTACCAGGAATACCTAGCTATGAACAAATTTAGATGAATAGGTAACCTGTTTATCTAATTTTGCATTACTGTTTGTTACTTTGGTTACTGTGGCACCCTCAACTTTGTCAGACACCATCCGACCACTTGGTTATTTATGTACTATAATTAAATTAGTTTGAAAATAAATATCTAATAAAACTGAAATATTGGTCGGGAAGATAAATGTCTAGTAAAACTCTGAAATATTGGTCGGGAAGATAAATGTCTAGTAAAACTCTGAAATATTGATCGGGAAGATAAATGTCTAGTAAAACTCTGAAATATTGGTCGGGAAGAATTCAACTCAAAAATACAAGTAAGAGAAGATATCAAACAGCAATATGTTTCTATAACAATAAGAAGAATATTCTTTCGTTACCGCATGTTTTCCATTGAAGGAATGCAGGGATGCTTTCTATAGACTGAACTTCTCTGATATCTGCGAATTCATAAACACCAAACTTATTTCCGTTAAGAACGGATGAGGAGTTGGGAGAGTTGGCGGACATGTTCAATAATAGCCTTCTAAAGGGCACAGTGAAAGAAGACTGGTTGCACAGCTATTTAGTTCCACTACACAAACCTGGGAAGGACCACACCAGGATACATGGCTACAGAATAATAACTATGCAGAATACGATTGGCAAGCTTTTGGAAAAAATTGTGGCCTGGAAGGTATCGTGTTATCTTGAAAGAAATAAGTGTTTACCAACATTGTTAGGAGGATATCGTCCAGGAAAGAAGACATGGCAAAATGCAGCCATATTTGCGCAGGATGTTTTTGAGGGGTTCGATTCGCGCATGGAGACATGTGCGGTCGCAATAGACCTTGAGGATGCGTACAATAGGGTGTCCTTGGATATCTTGATGCACCAGCTGTTAAATCTTGCAGTTAATCCTTTTGTCGTGCGTTGGGTTGGCGCCGCCCTGATGCACAGGGTTGTAGTTCTTAAGTGTGGTAACTGGATATCTACACCAACGGTTATTAGCCCTGGCCTGCCACAGGTATCGCCTCTATCTCCTGTACTTTTCAATGTATACACAGTACATATCGCTGGCAATCAAATCACAGGTGTTGGCAGAACGATGTCATATGCCGATGATATCCTGGTGTATAGACAGGGCAGAAATCGAGAAGAGTGCGTCGTGGAACTACAGAAGGAGCTGGACAGACTGACAAATTGGTGTCGAGATACGGGAGCAGTGGTTAATCCGTCTAAGGCATTCGTGACGTGGTTTTCCTTGAACAATCACATGATAAAGACACCCATGCCACAAGTTTCGTTGTCCGGGAAAAGTTTAGAAAGAACTAGCACAATGAGATATCTGGGTGTGTTTTTTGACAGAAGCCTGAGTTTCAGGGAACATGTTGACCACATTATCATAAGGGCAGGCAAAGGCTTAGCAGCAATGAAAGTTATGGCTGCTGCGCAATGTGAGCAAAGATTGTTATTTCTTTTGTACCAGGGTTTGGTAGTGGCTGTGGTGGAATATGCACTGGCAATTCTGACTCTTAGCCAAGCTCAGATCGAAAGACTGAATAGAGTCCAGAATGCAGCAATGCGTATCATTCTGGGATGCACAAGAGACACATCGACAAGAGCTATGCGATACCTACTTGACTGCCCAACAGCTGAGCATAGATTACAGTATTGCCGTGCACGGGCGTACCTTCAAATACATGCAGATAAGGAACACCCGTTGCATTCCGAAATACAGAAAGTTAAAGGCAGCAGACTCAAGAGAGGAAGGTCGTGGATGGGACGTGCTGAAGATGTAATACAAAGCGTGTGCCGATTACAGGATGTGGCAGTTGGTGCGGAATGGATAGGTCTACCCACAGATTTCGAAACTTGTTTGAGAGTAGTGGTATCACTTAGCAGGGAATGCAGAGAATGGTGTCCCACAGCTGTGGAGAAAGAAGTGCAGGCTTTAATCAGTGAGAATACCAAAGAGGGGGATGTGATTATATACACTGATGGATCTGTAATTAGGCATGTTCGCAGTGCTTGGGCCTTTACAGCTCAGTGCGCAGGTAAAACGATCAAGGAGGAAAGTGGTGCCTTTTCGGTCACTACGAGTAGTATGACCATGGAGACTATGGCGGTGACCAAGGCATTTGAGTGGCTACGCACACAGAAATTAACGCAGGTCTGCATCTTGAGTGACTCTATGAGTATGATTAAGAAGGTACAAGTGGGTCTCGTTCGCGAACAGTGGATTGAGGCCTTGAGAAATGCGAGCTTGAAGGCGGTTACATTTATTTTCGTGCCGGGACATGTGGGCGTTCGAGGCAATGAAAGAGCGGATCAACTGGCATCGTGTGCGATTGTGGCAAAGGGCGATGGGGCAATGGATCGCGCTGACATTTTAAACTCCTTAAGAGATATAACACGCGAGAGTGAGACTAATGTGGATGATGATTCCTTTTCAATGGCTAGGATTAAAGATCAGGGATTGAGATGCGGTGTTGCTAGAGGTGAACATTTTGGAGGGCGCAGAAGAATGATGGTCAACCAGCATAGGACCGGTACTGTCAGCAGAAGTGTGATGGCGGATACACTCAAGGAGAGATCGGAGCAACTATGGATGTGTCCAGTTTGCAGTGATGATGATCCGACGACTAACTAACTAACTAACTAACTAACTAACTAACTAACTAACTAACTAACTAACCAAACTTATTTAGTATACTTTTTAAAAAAAATATGGCTTTTTTTGGATTGTGAAGGAGGATCACAACCAGTGTAATGAAATATTCAAAAAGAAAACAAACTCGGATACGCGTGTTCTGTTTACATTGTTAATAATACTACACAACATAATACTTGCCGTCTTTCGATATGCTCAATGGGCCATACATGATATTATATCAATTCTTTTCCTAATTTCTTCCTTTATTATTTTGTCTAGTTTAGTAACAATTTGCAACTTTTCTCAGACAACGAAAGACATAGCTCTGTCTAGAGGATAATACTAGAGGATAATAGTAGAGGATAATAGTGGAGGATAACACTAGAGGATACACGTGTATTATATCTTCTTGTTCTGTCTACATTATTAATAATACTACACAACAGTACTTTCATTGGCTTTCTTTTGTTGTTTTCTGTAAATTAACAAATCTTATTTTAATTGTCCGGTTCTGTGGCGAAGTGGTACAAAGCGTCTGTGACGGCCAAGGTACTGAATTCGATCACCCACCACAGGCATTTGAGCACAGGCATGTTCAGAAAGCAATGGCAAACTACTGAAGTATTTATATTGCCTAGAAAATAACTACAGCCCAAAAAATGCTGTGTTGATGACTACGTCCTGAATAGGATACGCTACCAATTAAAAAATCTTTATGTTAATTACTCGACGAGGTTTGGAATTTAAACAGTATTGAGAAACACGTATTGATAGTAATAACTTTATCATTATTGAACATACTGAAAGACCTCAAATAAAATTATTTGGTCACTATCAGAAGGAACCCAAACCAAATACCAATAAGAGCATACAACAAAATATTTGGACATAAAGCCACAGGTAGACCAAGACAACGGCTTAGTAAATATCAAGATAACCTTGAACAAACATGGACAACGCAACGAAGGTAACATATCTGGCATTAGAACGACAACTTTAGCTATCACCCCTACGGCAAGTGTGGATACTAACATCCATCATTAACATGTGGAAAGATAATAGATAATAGATACAGCTATGAATATATAAAATAAAGTCTGACGGTGCAAGGCCAAGATTTCTGGATGTTCAGACCATCATAATAATACTAAATTCGTGCAAGTCTTATCAATCTGTATAAAACACAATTTAATACGTATATAGTGAGTGGTAAAACTTGAACACAGTAAACTATTCATAAATACAGATATTTTTTATTAGGATATTAATTTTGACTATTCACCGGTTCATGTCTGCTAGTGTTATCAGATCAGACGACAACGCAGAAGTAGGGAGGGCTCAGAGACTCGGCACACACATTTTATTGTTGTCGTTGAGCTGTGCAATCATCACAGAAACTGTTCCCACCAAACGATCAGGTACACAGGTGTGTGTTATAATTTCAGTTGCAACATATAATTGTTCAGTAAGCAAAAGCTACTCGTTGATTATCAAGCGTTTAAAATTTAAATATTAAAAAGTGTTCATATTGGAGAATCTGACTTTAATAATAATTCTACTTTCGTTCAGGTTGAAGAAGGTAAGTAATATTTTATATTGGCACCAAACATACTGTCATTAAGACTCATTAAATAGATAGAGTTAAATCTTAACATTTAAAATCGCTACAACATTATATATTATAGCAGATTATCTATAGTCTATAGCATAGGCTACAGCACAACGTTATAATTGGCTATTGTATATATGTTTACTTCGTTAATCAAGAACATAATGTATTGTTATATATGCTTTGAGTGATTAATTTGAAATTAGATTATTCCGAATATGAAGCGAAGTGAAGGATAGCGACACTTACCTACCATGTATGTTGTAAGAGGCGATTAAGGAGGTTTTTGTGGTGGATTGGATGACCCATCCCATATAGTCAAAGGGATTCAACGGCCATGCTGAAGTAGGATATGTCATGCCAGATGTCGCAGCCAATCTATAAGCCGTGACACATCACCTTATGTTCACATGGCTACATCATGCAAATCTGCAGGAGTTTGAGAACGAACGCAGAAGATTGTATGAATTGTTTTTTTCCGTGAGAGTTTGTATTGAAAGATCAGTGGTCCTCACCATGGACCATATGGACCTGGGGTGGAGCGTGAGAGAGCATAGCACTGTTTATGTCACGAAGAAAAGGTTGAAAATTGGGGGTGCAAGGTAATTAACCTTTTGTCGGAGAGTCACCAACCCGGAGGCACAGAAAGGCAACTTTGAATGGCGACTATAAGACATAATATACTAATCTTTGATAAAACTGATAACCTCTTTGTGTAATGTCCAAGGGTATCAATCAATCAAGTGTCATGCCATAGAGGACCATGTTTCCCCAAAGTTGTAACGAAAGAAAATTTGTCCCATAAGGTGGCTACGAGCGGTAGAATAGAGGATAGCTTGTCATCATGTAGCACAAAGTTCTGAGTTTAAGTACTGAATTGACCACTCCCCAGTTGACGAAGCCACAAAAATGATACTATACTTACACAGTTGGGGAATTTAGAAATACGAAACTGTCCACTTCATGTCAGAGTATATTGAGACTAATGTACTGTGAAGTGGAATATACCTCACATTCCTGGCATATGATAAGATATAGACCATTCTTTAACTGTAAACACCATGATATGAATCACGTGGTTAATGTAATGTTCATTGCCATTTTGGGAAACCACAGCTTTAGCTTGCTTGGTCAGCCAACCTTGCATGGTGATTCTATGTGAAATGTCCTTTGCATAGCGCTGTTCTCACTGCAATTACGTAAACCTCATAGTTCTGTGCATGCTGTCCAGCCTCTTTTAGTGTCATATTCGAAAGGTCTTTAATACCATGTGGTAATCATAATATTTGTCTGTCTTAGTGTCTTTTTCTGGAATCGTTTTCCTCCACGAGGTTACTCTTTCTAACCCACATAAACCATTTATAGTTTCAGAATGGTTCAGATCATAGCGGGTATTAAATGCTTTGAACAAAGTATAACACTGCAGAATATTCGAGACTAAAACGAAAGGAGAGAGGTCAGACTGTTTCCCCTCATCTCCTTTCACAGCTTTTATCCTTCAAAATTTAAAAATGTGCATCATTTATCAAATTAAAACAATTTAAGTGAGGTATAAAACAATATTGTTGACGTCTACTTTTATCAATCTCTCTCCCCCCACCCTATCAACGTCTGTAAAATATCTCCTACTCCGTAGCTCTTCCATCCCTAATTGTTGCCGTAATATATGGGCAACCCTAAAAAAATAAATTGTCATTTATAATAATTTGTTTGTTGAATGACTAAAGTAGAGACGCCTTGAACAATAGTGAAGTAGATTAAATAACACTACTGAAGCTAGACATGGGCAAGTTCTGGATCCTACGCATTCTTTGCATAACTTAGTAACAGTTGCTGCGTTCCTATGTATTTCTCCCAACCGAAGTGGCTGCATCGGTCGGTCCTGACTATTTTCGCCGCCGTTAGAAAGTAATAGATGTGTCAAGTAAGTGGGCTTGTGAAAACGCCGCGACGTTTGCTTACGATGTTTACGATACACATGCTGTTGCGTCTGTATCACCAGTGGCCTACTAGACAAACCACCCATGCAATAGAAAACCTTAGTAGACATGCCGCTATATTGAGGTTCTATTATGGAAGCTTTGTAGCATGTCATCTATACAATTATAGACTCCCCTCTGGGTAGAAGGCTAATTCAATAGGCATTATACTAAGCCGAAAGCTGACGCCTCCTGGGTATGAAAGAAAGCCTAGAGAACCACCCATCGCAATTAAACAACAAACAAACGATGTTTACAATGGATTCCAGGCAAAGATAGAGACTGTTTCAGTGACAATCGACTTAGAAGAAGCTGAATAAAGGGTACTTCTAGAAAAATATGCTCTCTCTAGAAATTGTGGCTTCAATCTCTGGATCATAAACCGAATTTCTGCTGCCATACTGAAGAGGATCGATGTTCTAGGTTTGGAAACGTGGACGTCAGACCCTACATGAATATGCCAGAAACAACCACAAGGTTCTCCCCTATCACCCGTGCTGTTCACAACATCTATACAGCAAAGTTAACCAATATTCAACTCCCTGGACAGGGGTGGGCGTTAGTCTTTGCTGATGACATCATAACCTACAGGATAGGTCCGAACAGACAGAAGATGACCTAAGACATACAGCAGATATTAAGATGTAATATCGATTTGGTGTATGGAATCAAATTCCCAGATCAACTCTGAAATGCAAAATAAGATAAACAGGTTACTGGGAATACCTAACTATGAACAAATATAGATAAAAAGGTATATAAGAAATATGCAATAAAACAAAATATGACAATTTTCCTACGTTGTGGTCCTATTGGGACCTTTTTCAAGGGGAAAAAAACGACAAAAAAAAAACACCAAACCGTAAGTATTTGGTTATTTATATTCAACTCTGAAAAAGCGGGAATACTATGGTGCTTGAAGACAATTGTATAGGGATGGCTGATGTACTTGGAGTATTTTTTTATGGGCAAAACAGAGCGTTGTGATAGAGCCTGCATTATCTGGGAGTTGATGGGCAAAACATAGAGCGTTGTGATAGAGCCTGCATTATCTGGGAGTGACCTTTGATATCATTCTATCTTATAACTACAATTTTGAACAAATGATACACAGATATAAGAAAGAGCTTGCAGCACTTACTGCTAGGGTCGTCTAAAGAGAGGAACAAGAAGAATGTTTAATTAGCCGGCCAGAGGAACTATCAGTATGCATACTACTCGTCATCTGCTAGGGGAGACTGAGCACCAATGGATCTTCCCGGAGTGCATGATGCTAGTCGATATTCAATAATCAATACATGTGTTCTGCGTTCTTTAAAAAAACAAACTTTTCTTAATATAAGGGTGTGGTCTTGAGAAGTGTGCATTGTGTTGGTATACAGTAACATCTGCAGCTTTCAGGATATCAAATTCATTATTTCATATTTTGGTCACTGAGTATTCTGCAGTATTGATAGCAAATACTTCACCCAATTTTCCTTAGCTGTTTCTTACAGCATGCACGTCAGTTTATAATTTATATAATTTTACTATTATTTACTTCATTTTTCATTATTACTATGGCTCCAGCATATCTGACAAATTATAAAAGCGTGTTGGGGGGGGGGGGATCACTCCTATGGAAGACGGACGATAAACTCATAGACCTCGTGTGCACGTTACTATCGTAACAAAAATTTGACATGTGATCCTGACTGATAGTCTGGAGAGAGAATTTAACGCACGGCATGTGCAAGTAACACAAGTAACATATCATATGTGTCACGTTTGCAAGTAGACCAACACCCCACTCTGACCCTTCATGTTGTGTATCTTTAAGGATCCATGTTTAAATGCTGTCGACAAATTTCATATTGAAGAATGGTTGCTTAAGTTGTTTTCAACTGTTTTAGAATCATGTAATTGCTACTGTGACATCGAAAGATCAGTTATCTAATTTTAAGAAAAAGGAGTATTACATTATAATTTCTAGCAGTGTTTCTTCTTAGTTCAAGCACTAAATGGAAGTTACGACCAAAAGGTCTTTCAAAGGATTGGAACAAACAAATACAGATTCGATTCAGTGTATTTTTTCAACATCAAACAGCTAATGATCCATGTTGCACAGTTACACTTTACTAGTCGCCCTTTCATTACTTCAAGCACATCAACCTTACATCAGCATATCTGACAAAACACATTCCGTTCTCCAGATTATATCCTGCCAATCTGCAGGAGTTTGAGAACGTACGAATAAGGAGCATATCTCTGAGGCACATGTAATCGCATTGAGTTGAAATGACGTATGGTCATACAGGTCGTGAAGCATGGGAAATATAGTCCATGCAAAATAGGTTACATAAAATGCATCATTTTTTGGCGAGGTACGCTTCTTTCAACCCTGGCTGTTAGTCCAATTTGGTTATATCAGAGCTTTACAACCATCAAACCTATTGAATTATTAGTGGTTCTGATAATCCAGTACCATGACCTGGACTTTTTGCTATGCAGAAGTGTGTGATATTGTATTTTATATATCGACACAGTGATAGAGTGGATAGATGACTTGTGTCACACACCCAGCTCCGTGGAACTAGCTATTCCTGAGTTGAAAACCGTTGGTCAGCATATAATAGCAAGACTATTGGATGTATAAGTGGTGTGCACAAATTTAAGAATAGTTTTAATAGCAAAGTTCTATAT
>CM067320.1:82728873-82976373 GCA_034231615.1 Meghimatium bilineatum
TTTGATAGTTCTTTTGTCATATTGCTGTTGTATGTAGAGTACTTTTGATTTAACAAAAAAAACATGCACTCAAGGTTCTATATCATTCTAGTCCATAGGCAATGGGGCCTGGAACTTCTAGTTCAGAGTACAAAGAATAGGGCCACTGTCTTTTTTCCAAAAGAGGATGCAGGCCAGCAGACATTGCACCTTTGTCTTTCTGTGGCAGACTCTTAGGTGATGGGGAATACTAGATGTGCCATCACGGCGGATGGGTTTACAATCTTTCAGAGAATGAAGATTGGTCAAGATGTGTGTGCTGTTCCTCTGGCAGGACATGGTAATCCTGGGATGCTTGCACACTGGAATGCCTCCCTTCGGGGACTAATCATGCTTTTACAATCAAACTAATCAAACTCCCTTTACACATCCATGCATTTTAGATAACCTTATATGAGCACGGGTGTCGCCTCAGTTACACAACTGGGAAGAATCTGTACTTTTGTCATAGCTGCATATATAGGCTGTCAAGAGCTACCTGCTCACAGCTAAAGGGATTATTTCATCATCATTCTTGATGTGTATGTATGGTGAAACTCAGCATTTGTGCTTATCACATACAAATGTTTTTATCTTTTTATAAAAACCATTAGTATGTAGTTATTCCATACTTATGTTGTTTGTTCACAGACAGTATCACAGCAAACAGGTTTTCTGATATCTTGTTCAGCTTGACTAATTCTGTAAGTAGCTCACTTAACTGTGACTAAATCTGTAAGTAGCTCATTTAACTGTGACTAAATCTGTAAGTAGCTCATTTAACTGTGACTAAATCTGTAAGTAGCTCATTTAACTGTGACTAAATTTGTAAGTAGCTCATTTAACTGTGACTAAATTTGTAAGTAGCTCATTGAACTGTGACTAAATCTGTAAGTAGCTCATTTAACTGTGACTAAATTTGTAAGTAGCTCATTTAACTGTGACTAAATCTGTAAACAGCCAATTTAACTGTGATTAAATCTGACATGTAAGTAGCTATTTTAACTGTGACAAATCTATAAGTAGCTAATTGAACTGTGACTAATTCTGTAAGTAGCTCATTTAACTGTGACTAATTCTGTAAGTAGCTCATTTAACTGTGACTAAATCTGTAAACAGCCAATTTAACTGTGATTAAATCTGACATGTAAGTAGCTATTTTAACTGTGACAAATCTATAAGTAGCTAATTGAACTGTGACTAATTCTGTAAGTAGCTCATTTAACTGTGACTAATTCTGTAAGTAGCTCATTTAACTGTGACTAAATCTGTAAATCACCATTTAACATTGACTACCCATCAATGAATAGTCAACAAACCTAAATACCTGCTAGAATTGACATTCCTAGTTAACACTAACAATCATGCACACCTACTTAGAAAATAATGAAATCACTGCACCATATAACACACTAATGGATAGATAACTGTGCACTACATAAAACCCAGTTTACGTTTTGTTATATGACATATTAGTCTGGCTCTGTGGTGGTGTGGTACAGAGACCATCTTTGGCAGCCAAGATATTGAGTTCAAATCCTGCCATAGGCATTTGTGCATCCGGACCATTCAGAAAGCAATAGCAAACTACTAAATGTATTTATATTGCCTAGAAAATCACTGCAGCCCCAAAATTCTGGGGTGATGGATACATCTTGAATAAGATATGCTAGCAATTTATATGACCTATATTATAGTTCTTTTCTAAAAATGGCATCCCATTGTTTACTTCCACAGTAATCGAGAGTTAGTAGGAGCCAATTATGCTATGTTAACTTTTATATCAGTTGTTTGATTCATAGTCATTTTCAAACTATTAGGCCTACTTTTTTATTGTAACAAGGAATGTAACTATATCCATGTGTTTTGTATAATTCAGAACCATCTTGTCAGCACAGTCTCCAAGAATGGATACAATCCACCTCAGGGTATCAAACTAGGCTCTATTACATTCTATGGCATCAACAAAGCTCCTGGTAGTGTCACTGTTAATGGAGCCACAGCCACTATAAACTACGACTCCAATTTGAAGGTTAGTCTGTTTGACTATTTCTATGTGGCAGCTGTAGATGAATTTGGTATTTGATGTTGATGTAAATGAGGATATTGTAACTGTAGAGTCTGGAGTGAGAAGGGCTACATTATAGTCTACTGGGCTATGGACATCATAAGGATCATAAATATTGGGTCTATTTGTTGTGTGGGCATGTATGAAACTCCAATGAAGAGTGTTACCAGGAAGTCTAGATTGGTAGAAACTAAAGGACATGCCTAGGGAATCTCAACTAGTAGAACTAAGGATATGCCCAGGAAATCTCAACTAGTAGAAGTAGTACTTAGCAAAACACAAAGTAAACATTCTACAGTACAGAGTTTTACAGTGTGTAAAACTGAACTAAAACCTTGTGTTTTTCTCAAGTACTATTGTTATACAGTTTCAATGCAGCCTCTTTTATTATAGATTGTTGTATTACAGAAAAATCTTGTTACTCCATTTTGACTGGAGAAGGCAGTGCCTACATCTATCAACCAGACTATTATTACTATCTGTGTGCGGTGTATGTGCAACATAATGTGAAGAATAAACAAAGAATCACAAAACAAGGCCTCAGATGTGAAACAAAAAGGAACAGAAAAAAAAGAGCTTGACCCAGCGAATCATTGACAAGATCCCAGAATCAATGAAGCGCCATGCTGAGTGGCGTAGGTGATCATGTTTCTGCACAACTCTCTATCTTTTGTATTGTTAATAAGTTTAGTTGGTGACTTCTATTTGTGTCACAGTGACAACCTATCCAGAAATTTCTCTTTGTCTTCCTCTGTCTCTTCTCCCCTTGATCTTTCTGGTGGTTACTAAATGTTCAAGTTTTACTTTTCTCATCCACCACATGCGCTAAAGATCTTGATTGTCTGCTTCTAATTTTTGCTATAATTTATTGTTTTACTCCAGCATCTCTGGCTGGGGACTTCTACATTAGTTTTCTTGACTGTCCACAGAATAGTCATAATTCTTCTAAAAACCCCCATCTCAGTTGCCTCCAGCTTATCTTGAGCTCTTTTGTTTCATCATCATCATCAGGTGCCATGCCTCATTATACTCTCTGTCCACAGTATTATGTATCAAAGTCGTTGTTGTTTCCTTGCCGTGCCAGGTTGTCAAACTGTCTAATATTTTCTCATGTTGTTACCTCCTGTCTCTGTTGCCTTCAATTTTGCCTGTTGTGACTATGTTCTCTAAACCTGCCTGTCTCATGAAGTGGCAAAAAAAAGAAGATTGCCATTTTCTTATATTGTTGATTAAAGTCTGTTTTGCATTTGACTCTTTCAACACCTCTACATTAGTTTTTCTGGCAGTCTATGGTATTCTCAGCATTCTTCTGTAGAACCATATCTCTGTTGCCTCTAATTTCCCACTTTCCTGTTTGTTTATTGTCCAAGACTCGCACCCATATGTTAGTATAGGGGTTATATAGCACTGCAGAACTCTCTTTCTCACCTCTAATGACAAGGGCATATTACAAAGTATATTTTTCATTTTTCTGAATGTTGTTTTTGCCTGTCCTATTCTGCATCTTATTTCTGTTGAACTTCTTCCATCTGCTGTAATCATTGTACCTAGATATTTGAATTGGTGGACCTATTTTAATACTATATCACTCACTTTGATCTTGCAAGGTGTGTTATTTTGTTTCTTTGAAATAACCATTACTTCTGTTTTCTTGATATTTAGGAAGAGGCCTTTCTCTTTACTTTCTGTGACTACTACATTAATTAAATCTTGAAGGTCTTCCTCACTTTTTGCAATCAGAACAGTGTCATCCGCATATCTCAAATTATTTATGTTATGTCCTCCCACTGATATTCCTGGGATATCTACTATTGCACGCAATATGTTTTCACTGTATAAAGAGAACAGGTCTGACTCCTTGTTTTATTTGTTGAAAAGGGCCAAATTGATTTCCTACTCTTATTGCTGCTGTTTGTTGCTAGTACATGTTCTTGTTTATTCTTAAATCCTTGCTGTCAATGTTCAGATTCTCTAGCATGTGTATAATTTAGCTATGTTTAACTTTATCAAATGCTTTTGTGTAGTCTATAAAACACAGGTACAGATCTGTTTTTACCTCTATAGACCTCTCTATTAGTGTTCTCAATATATAAATAGCATTGTTGGTACCTTTTCCTTCTACAAAGCCACATTGTTCTGCACTTATTTATGATTTTATTTTGTTTCTCACTCTCTTCATGATGATTCTGAGAAGTATTTTTGTTATTTGGCTCATGAGGCTGATTGTACGGTGTTTTTCACATGCAGTGGTCCCTGGTTTCTTAGGTAAGGCTATAAATATGGACCTCATTAAGTCATCGGGTATGTTTCCTCTGTTATATATGTCATTCAGCAATTTTGTGATTATTTCAACTCCAATGTCATCTAAAGCAGCTAATTCTTCTAATGTGATATTGTCTGGACCTGGGGCTTTGCCATATTTCATGTGTCTTTTTTTTACCGTCCAGAAAAGCGATGTTAAGATAACAGGCATTGATTTCCTTGATCCCACCGAAGACGGATGTGTCGGGCCATTGGCGCAAATTAAACGGCGACACAATGCATTTCCGTTCTCTGGACTACATCCTGCTGGAAATCTAGAATGGATCATGGTCCTGCTACTAGAGAGATCCAGCAGGAGTTTGAGAATGAACGCTGAAGAAGAAGAAGATTTCCTTGATGAGATTGAGAAATGTGAGCAAAACATTAGGATGGAGAGTAATTGAAATAACTATAAGCATTATAAATATTTATAAACATAACATACTAGAAATGTGACATACGGCATTTTGACTAGACAGTCGTTATAAGGACAAAATAAAGAAAACAAGCAATAAATCTTACATAGACATACACATATGGAATGATGAGATATATGAACATATTTATATTGCCTAGAAAATCACTGCAGTCAGAAAATTCTTGTTTGATGGATATGTCCGAAATAGGTTATGCTTCCAATTTACTAATATATTACAAGAAAAAAAATCTAATTATGAAACATGTCATAGAAAATGGGTAAGAAGATTTGTCTTGTGTTACCCAGCCCACGCATCTCCAGCCTGTTGAGTTGTTTCCCAGAACTTGGAGATTTATCTATATCCAAAACAGAAATGCTTGGAGAGATGCATAATGAGTCCTATGTGATGTCTTCAAGTGGTAATCCTCAGGAATATCATTTTTCGCTTGTAGACATACATCACACAGGATCGAACCCGTACCATCTTGAATACAAGGCAAATGGTACACTTACTATGTCATGGAAGTCATTAAGAGACACAATTAAAGTATATAATTAATATGTCACATGAACAAAATGCATACATACCTTTCAATATCTGCTGGATATTGACCACCAATGTGTATACCTGAAGTGTTATAATATTAATTTAATAAAGAACTGGAAAAGTAAAATGATAATCAATATATTGCAGGTATTGAGAGTCAACAATCTTAATGCTGATTTGCTGAAACCTTTGTCTGTTTTGTTGAACTGAAGGCAATGGATGGTACATTGAACTTTGGACAAGTCAAGAACAATAAGCAACTTTGTATAATAACTGTTAAACTACAATTTACTGAATATTGTATTTCACCATCAATCACCTTTGACCTCTCTGTAGTTTGCTAGCCTTGAACAAATCTTCCATCTCTTCTGTTGTTGGATAGTACAGTGGCTCTTAATGTGGACCATAACATGGGACGAACAAAACTACTGAAATGGGGGGGGGGGCATGGACGTACCTAAGAAGGGGTAGAGCATAGAAAGGTAACCATTTGAACGACATTAAGAAAAATAGTAATAAGTTTAGGCAGGTTGAAATCATATGGGCCAGAGTGAGGGTCACAGTTGGTCTTCTTGGCATGAACAGTGATCCACACATAAAGTCAATAACCTTTTTTTAAGGTTTCGGGGGAGGGGGGTGGTCTGGTAGGAAAATTTTCAGAAAGAGCACCATGGGAGAAAAAAAAGAGGTTGCGAATACAGTTGTTTTCTATCTCTCTTGTATAAAATTCTCTTTGCTCTAGGTGGTTCTCCCTTGTCATGAAGAACTTTCTGAGGTGGTCAAATGGCATCAACATACTTCATTAATTTGTTTGGACATGTCATGAGACACTGTTACTTTCCAAAACTATTTTGCAAGCAACAGTTATGGTGTCTTCTTTTTCAGCGTGCTTTCTCAAACTCCCACCGGATCTCTCTTATAGCAGGACAATGCACCGGATCTCTCTTATAGCAGGACAATGCACCGGATCTCTCTTATAGCAGGACAATGCACCGGATCTCTCTTATAGCAGGACAATGGTCCTACAAGGAGGATGTAGGTCAGAGAATGGAAATGCGTTGTGTTGCCGTTTTATGTGCTTCACTGGCATGACACATCTATCTTCGGCAGAACTTAGGATGTGTAGCATGTGTTACAGTGGACTCTTAATCCATGACAGAAGTGGGCACGTGGAAAAGAAAAAACATCTCAACCTCCCATAGACACCCTCTACAGTTGTCAATTCTGTAAAAGAACATTTTGTGCACGCATTGGATTTGTTAGTCATTTAAAAACGCACTATTAAATTTATTATTTTTATTACTTATTGTTATTATTATTATGGTTGAGTTTTTGGTCATCGTCGATTACGATGGATGAACATCAGTCCATGGTCAGCAAAATTCATAATGGATCGCTGTGTCATGAGTAGATGGAGTATATAGAGGATTCAAACTTCCAGGGTCTTAAGCGGATATTGTGCCCTCCTTAGCCACCTCTTAGGATATGAATTGAAAGTAAACAGTGTCGCTACTCCCCTTCTGGGCTTCAGCAACACACAGGTGTTTTGATATATAATATATTTGGTTTAATTATAGCCATGAACGTCCACTAATTTCCATTTTTTTCTATACATCTCATAATAAACCTGTGTATTTTATAGTTTGGCAATTATTTACTTGACTTAGTTCAGTTATTGAGTAGTGAGACCTTGCAAAGATCATTTCTATGCGGGTATTGTTCATTGTTAACATGTACTATAGTTTCTGCATTGATAGTTATAACTTCTCGTAACTGAAATAATAGGTTAGTCTTGTCTTTCTAAATAGCATATTTCCTATTGTATCATTGTATTTTACATTATTTATATCCTATATCTTTTGCTTGAAAAAACGTTTTGATCGGAACATTGATTTTGTTGTGCAACTAATTGACTTCATGTTTGAATTGTAGCCATTGACTAGTAGCCATATTTGAGTATGAAGATGATTTTTCTGAAATTTGATGTGATGTTGCATATAAAATAAAAACTGATTTTCATATTTTAAAAAAACAGCCATTTCTGTACAGCTGGTTATTTAATAATGTCATGTGCTGGAACATGTAAGAAGTTATTCAACTATGTTTATATAACTCATTTACTCTGCAGTTATGCTTCCATTGTTTCTACAAAATGGCCATTTGAGATGGAGGAATGATGTGGGCATTCCTATTTTAAAATTCTTTATTTACTGTGTGTTTTATTTGTTTGTGTGTCCCCTCCCCCACACACCTTAGACCTAGTAATGATTGAGAATAGTTCAACACCGCTGATCTATGTCAATATTAATCAATTTTACTCAAAATCAGGTCCTGCAAACGACACGGATTGAGATTACTCTGCTTTTGAAACTAGGCCTAGTTTGCACTATTTCTATGTGGGTCATTCCTTGTGGTTATGCACAGAACGTTGTGTATGTCAATATATAAATTTTGAGAAAAACTAGACTATTTTGGATATCTGTTTCACCAGATATCTAGGGCTTTCTTTATGTGAACTAGGCCTATATGTTTGCAGTAGTTAACAATTACAGATTGTTGTTACATCATGTTGCTGGAACGGAGGGCGGAATACTTATGGGAATGTCCCACGTGCTGTGAAGCCAGTTTGTAATCAAGAAGAAGAATCAAGATTGTTGTTGTCATGTTGTGTAAGGGAGACTACTTTGCAGCTTTCATTTGAACATTTATCAGCAAACAAATTGACACAAGTAAATGAAGCTGACATGAAACTAGTGCTCATTTTTTCCCTCTCGCATGCTACATGACAAGTACACTTGTCTTACATGACATTCACAAAGATATGTTCACAGATCAGTACCTCTTCCATTTATCAATTGGACATTGAATCATAAAAATTGATTGCAGATTGTATTTTATATTAATTTTCTTGCACAATCACTTCTCATTTTTATGGAGTTATTCTTCTTGCCCTGGGAATGAAGCCTTGAGTTTTTCCTGATTGGTTGGGATTGAAAGGGATAATCTAGTCTGGAGAATGGAATGCATTTTGTCATGGTTGACACATGTATATCTATGCCTTTTAGGCCTGACACATCTGACTTCAGTATGACTTCCTGGTTCTTTTGACCCTGTATGGGATGGGCCAGCCAATTCCACCACTCAAAACCTCCTTAATCATCTCCTACACCATGTATGGAATGTAAACAGTGTTGCTATTCTTTGCTACCCTTCCCTGCCTTAGCATCACACATGTGTTTTGATATATAATATAGTTGCTGTTATTGTAAAATACAATTGAAGTCTGAACATGGTGACATTTAGTGGTTTACAATTCAAGGAAAGATAATTCCATCCAAATGAGGAAAATAATTCTGGAGGAAAGAGTTCAGCTGAAGATGACTGCTAAAAAAAGCAGTATCTGTGTTGTCCTTCTGTAAGTTGTCTTGTTTTAGCTACTTGTACCGTCAAGCGTCATGGTAAAGTGTGAAACGGAGTCATGAAGTATTTCTAATAAGATGAAACACACATGGGCACACACACAAATCAACGTTTCGACCGGAAGGCCTTCATCAAGGATTACATACACGTATACATAAAAAATGACAAGTCGGGATATTGTCTACTTGTTGTTTTTGATATATACATGTATGTATACAAAATTAAAAATTCAGTTTTACAGGAGTGACAAATACACAGTCAACATTTCAACTTTAAGTCCTTTGTCAAGATAAACACAAACATGATTTGTTTTGTGTTTGTCTATCACAAGCCTGTCAAATTCCAGTAGAATCACATTTCAGCCCAAAATACCCCCAACATTCTGTATTTTACAGCCCATGCCATCTGAGCAGATTTGGCTCAAATCCCATTTGCTAAATTATGACTTTTCTTTAATAATAAATCCTTGATGCTTTATATTGTGTATTTTAGCCAAAATTCTGTTCATACTCTGTATAAAAAGTATTTCACTAAAGATAGAAACTAAAGGCCATTATGGATATATTCAATGAGACCGGAGTATTTTATGTACAAATTTGGAGAAATCAGCACTAATAGACAGGTATGCTATCATGTTAAATTTGGAGTTGGGAGAAGTGCAGTTGACACAGTAGGAGGAACACAAACATGATTCACATAAAGAATGTCAAGACAAACACTTGTTCCTTCAATATTTTATTACTGTATTATAAACAGTCAAGAAATTATCGAATTTTACAAATACTAAGCAAGGTATAATCAAGGAATTGTGAAGTGCAGCTATGAAAAAGAAGTGGCAAAAGTTAAGTTACACAAAAATAAACATTATGAGTACAAAACACAGAATACACTTGATAAAAAAATAAGAAAATTTAGCTATAGAATAAGGTGAACAAAATAGTACCAGCATGTCTGAATCTGGCGTGTGCAGGTATCCATAGAAGACTATATTTATACTTAATATGATTGCATCATTATTTTATGTGACTTTTCTGCTGCACATTATAAACACATCACCTAATTCTAATGTTACCCCCCTCATCATGATCTGCAACTAACTTCTAGCAACTGTTACCCCTCCCCCCCTCATCATAATCTGCAACTAACTTCTAGCAACTGTTATCCCCCTCATCATAAACTGCAACTAACTTCTAGCAACTGTTACCCCTCCCCCCCTCATCATAAACTGCAACTAACGTCTAGCAACTATTACCCACCTCATCATGATCTGCAACTAACTTCTAGCAACTGTTACCCCCCTCATCATAAACTGCAACTAACTTCTAGCAACTGTTACCCCTCCCCCCCTCATCATAAACTGCAACTAACGTCTAGCAACTATTACCCACCTCATCATGATCTGCAACTAACTTCTAGCAACTGTTACCCCCCTCATCATAAACTGCAACTAACTTCTAGCAACTGTTACCCCCCTCATCATGATCTGCAACTAACTTCTAGCAACTGTTACCCCCTCATCATAAACTGCAACTAACTTCTAGTAACTGTTACCCCCCTCATCATAAACTGCAACTAACTTCTAGTAACTGTTACTCCCCTCATCATAAACTGCAACTAACTTCTAGTAACTGTTACCCCCCTCATCATGATCTGCAACTAACTTCTAGTAACTGTTACCCCCCCCCCCCCCCCCCATCATGATCTGCAACTAACTTCTAGTAACTGTTACCCCCCCCCCCCCCCCTCATCATGAACTGCAACTAACTTCTAGTAACTGTTCTAATGAAAGATAAATCCAAGATAAATGTGTTCTATTATAAATTATTATTAAATGCATTCATTCACATTAATAAACCCACCAATCTGTGTCCTACACACAACAAGAAGCATCACAGGAAATTATAACGCATCTGCACTTTCTCCACTAATACATTCTATGGAAACCTGTGCATGCCAGAATCTGATGAATTATACAGACCGGTAGAGTGGAATCCCGTTACAATGAATCCAGTTTTAACGATTTTCCTTCTTTAACGGTACTTTTTAAATCCCCAATTATTTTTCCCTCTTGTCTTAGTTAAAATTTTTTAATAACAAATTCATTTACACACATATCCTTGTATAACAAACTATTTACAATTTGTTTTTGGGAAAACGGTAGTTTCTGAACTTTTTACCAGTGCATGTATGTTTGAAGAAGTAGCCCATAGACTCGAACACATGTGTTCTGGTGAGGCATTCACCTAGAAACAGCATGACATGTTTACTGGCAGTGCATTTGGACAAAGCCCTATTCAGTACTGTACAGGTGTGTCCTGAAAAAAAAATCACTACAGCCAAAAAATGCTGGGTTGATGGTTATATAATAGGATACACTACCAATTTTGTACAGGTGTCGCCAACGTCGTGTGTCGAATAGTCTTGCTGTTCTATCTGGTCCATCCTTGTAAAGTGAGGCATTTGTCTTTTCCTGTAATTGGTGTCTTTTTGCCAACAGCCAATGACAGTCATGGGAAAAGTCACATGTGTCAAGTTAGACTGATTTCTAATTTAGCCCACGTCTTATTAGACGTGTTCAAATAAAAGCTTGCTGTGATATTGTTGGTCATTTGGTCGTGCACAACTATATGCACTGAAAATGTGTGTGGGGGGGGGGGGGGGGGGGGGGGAAAGAAGGGGTCGGGTGTAGGCAAGTGATCTTGCATTTCCTGAACTAAACACACAATGCTTGATTAGCTTGTTAAAGCTCCTGGTGTCAGGGGAACCACGATTTACTTGTTTTGAAAAAAAGGCTGAAAAACTAGGCCATACTGACCTAAAATTATATCTTGGATGGTTGAAAGAGAAACATGAAATTATCGTGAAAGTAGATGTAACTGTCAGCGAAACTGGATCTGTGTATCTGCTTCACAAGAAGCAACTGATACTTGGAGGAGAGTAACAGAAAATTGATATACCATTCTGTTAGTTGAGAGGCAGTAATTACACCATGGAAAAAACAATGCACAAGGGAAACAATTGAAAGGGACATAAAGTATGTTAATAATTGTCATTTCCGTATATAACGAATTTCAGTTATAATGTATTAATTCTGTCCAACCGGACCAATTTGTTATAACGGGATTCCACTGTATTTTTCATTTCAACATGAACCTGGAATAGATTTGGACAGCTACATAAAATGGTTACAACTGATATTTCTGTTCTCAGCCTCTTTCAGTTCACTGAAAGTGCCAGTGTCAGCAATTACACAATAAATGCTCACATCCTCCCTCTTCTCTAGGATGATGTTCAGAATATGTTCACATAGTTCTTCTCCTCTTGGATGATGTTCAGAATATGTTCACATAGTTCTTCTCCTCTTGGATGATGTTCGGGATATATTCAGACTCTCACTTCCTGTGATATCAGCATGTCAGCCATATGTATTCCGCACCTGCTGCCACATCTTGAAATCTGCACACACTTTGTATGACATTGTCAACACGACTCATCCATGACTTCCCCCTCTTAAGTCTGCTACCTTTAACTTTCTGTATTTCAGAATTCTATGAATGTCCTTATCTGCATGTATTTGAAGGTACACCTGAACACGGTAATACTGTAATTGTGCTTTGCCGTAGGACAATTGAGTAAGTATCGCATAACTCTTGTTGATGTGGCTCTTTGCCACATGTGTGTTCTTGATGTGAAAGACACTGGGTAGACACTAGATTATCACTCTAGTTGTTTTTAGTAGAATTAACACCTATTATTCATGTTAAAGATACTAGGTATATCTAATCTTTTAGTAGAATAGACACCTCCTCACATTTTTGAGAAATATGCAGTTCACTGTTAGACCCATATTGTTCTGTGACTAACAGTGAGTTAAGGGTAAATGTGGTCAGCATTACATTGGACAGATTTATTTTTCTAGATGCATTTCAGTACCCATTTCCTGAGGCTGGGTTGATCTTAGAGTTGTGTGTGGTAAACAAAAAAATCAGTTCATTTGGAAATAAAAACCACAGCCACAAGGCTAAGCAGCAAGTTCACTAACCATTGGGTTATCTAGACTCCAATATTCTCTCTAACGTACGTGGGTGAGCAGCTGCATATATGCTTAGAAGATACTACTCACAAAATATGCTACCTGCGCACATAAAGAACGAGCGAATGACCTTTTTTAAGGTAGTATAAACCTTCATAGGGGAAATACTCACTGCTCAGATATCTTCAGATGTGCACACATGAGGAGAAAATTAGAGGGAACAATGCTAGTCTCCCAAATAATTTTGCAATGTATCAGGATATCTGTTACAAAGTGATCAAGCTATTTATCTTGAGGCGTAAAACATGACCATGACATCATGCTTACAAGTGCATTTTATCAGAGGTCCCTGAAGATTATCACTTTAGATATGATATTGATGTGCTCTGAGTGATGCTATTAGCTGGTATGGTTATCCTTTATTGAAAGCCACAAATTAGATATGGGATATTTGAGTACATTGAAATAGATCCTCTACATCATGTGAAACAGTCAAAATAGTACTTCAAGACATCACACATAATTTTTTCCCCCTCTTGTTCATTCTTAAACTCCCATCGGATCTCTCTTGTAGAAGGATATTCCTACTTGATGTCCAGCAGGATAGAGTTCAGAGAACAGAGATGCACTGTATTGTGATTTGTTTTGCACCAATGGTCTGACACATCAGACTTTGGTGTTATATAACACGCCTTATATGGCATAATGTCAATTAGTGGATGACTAGGAAACAACCTAGTTGATAGTGAGCTTGCTTGTTACTGAGTTACAGCTTGCGAGGTTTGAAACGACATCTGGACAAAAAAATCAGAATTGTGATTCTTGCTTGACATGACCACTCCTCCAGTTGACTCAGCTGTAAATAAATACCTGACTCAGAGTTAGGGGAGGTAAAGACAGCAATGAAGGGAATGGTTACCCCACCTAATAGTTGCTGAGGCTTAATATATGAAGATTTAAGTTATCTTCATCCCCGAAGGCAGGTTGCTTCCATGTGAACTACCTTTACCTTTAGAAGACAAATTTCAACCAATGATTACAAGTTGTTCCGGATTATTCATACTCCAAATGTAGGCTGAAAAAATATGCTGAGCATCTGAGAAATAATACATGACCTCATTATTGTGTAAGCAAGCGAACTCATTAACAGTTATAATTGATGAAGAAATTATCAATATAAGCAGTGAAATGGAACAACAATAGTATTTATGTAGAACACAGGTTTGTGATGTTTCACTTGCACACAACAGATGGACTATCACTAAGACTAAGGGGTTATAAGGTATAAACACGAAAACATGCAAATTACAATAGACATTTTCAATGTTTCGAGCTGTTAGGTCTTTCTAAAGTATATATAAAACAAAATATATATTCCATTGTTTTTCACTGTTTGTTCTACCTGTGTTCTACGTAAGAAATTGTCAATACATTAGAATATAAAGTCCAACGATTTATATAATTGAATTCTTAGAAATGCAAATATAGGTTTAATCAATTTTCTCTGGTATTCTATGTAGGTCTTGACAAGCTGTCTTCAGTTCAACACAACAGATAATGGATTCAGTAAGTTAACGTCAAGGTTGTTCACTCCCAGAACCTGGAATATCATGGTTATTGTTGTAGTTTGATATAAATGATTTTAAGTGATGGAATGATTGTTTTAGTTACAGAAAATAAATCAAACAGTCAATAGTCGATTTAATAATCAAAATCACTGAGCGCATTCTGTATAGCAGTGATTCTCAACTTCTGGGTTGTGGCAACATGTTTACCGAGCCTAGAGAATTTCTCTTTGAATTGTAACGCTATTTATGAATATATAGAATTTGTTTAGAATGGACCCTGGTCTTATACACACTTTTTTTTTACTAGACCACAGTCTCACAAAGGTTGAGAAGCACTGCTGTTTAGGACATTGCTTTGTACTATTGTTGAATTTCTAGGTAGAACTTATGCACTGCATTAATTTTAACACAGCTATGTGGTGTGATCTACACTGGGTTTGAAACACTGGACATCTCACAACACTTAGTTATAAGATCATCAATATGGCACTCCGTACACGTCCATAAGTGCTCCAATCTCATATTCAGTGTGTCCTTCAGCATGTGGTCACTGACTGCTCCAATCTCATATTCAGTGTGTCCTTCAGCATGTGGTCACTGACTGCTCCAATCTCATATTCAGTGTGTCCTTCAGCATGTGGTCACTGACTGCTCCAATCTCATATTCAGTGTGTCCTTCAGCATGTGGTCACTGACTGCTCCAATCTCATATTCAGTGTGTCCTTCAGCATGTGGTCACTGACTGCTCCAATCTCATATTCAGTGTGTCCTTCAGCATGTGGTCACTGACTGCTCCAATCTCATATTCAGTGTGTCCTTCAGCATGTGGTCACTGACTGCTCCAATCTCATATTCAGTGTGTCCTTCAGCATGTGGTCACTGACTGCTCCAATCTCATATTCAGTGTGTCCTTCAGCATGTGGTCACTGACTGCTCCAATCTCATATTCAGTGTGTCCTTCAGCATGTGGTCACTGACTGCTCCAATCTCATATTCAGTGTGTCCTTCAGCATGTGGTCACTGACTGCTCCAATCTCATATTCAGTGTGTCCTTCAGCATGTGGTCACTGACTGCTCCAATCTCATATTCAGTGTGTCCTTCAGCATGTGGTCACTGACTGCTCCAATCTCATATTCAGTGTGTCCTTCAGCATGTGGTCACTGACTGCTCCAATCTCATATTCAGTGTGTCCTTCAGCATGTGGTCACTGACTGCTCCAATCTCATATTCAGTGTGTCCTTCAGCATGTGGTCACTGACTGCTCCAATCTCATATTCAGTATGTCCTTCAGCATGTGGTCACTGACTGTTCCTGTTCTATGCTGTTTGATAACTTTACTTTTGATTCGTATATGTCACTTATCATAGATACGGAAGAAGAAATACACCCTATATCTTCCAACTGGTCCAACTCCATGGTTGCAAGTAAATATCAGCACAGTACATTGAACCGCCATTAGTTTCTGTGTCCACACATGCACATCGACTGCTCCTTCATTTGTCTCAACACGAATGTGTCCACGTACAAAATACAAAATTAAGGTAACTCTCTTCAGCAAAAAATGTTCATCCTCGACTCAAGCCACTGATGGTGTAGATAACCCGACCAAATCTTTCAAAGCATATTTATAGAATCAGTAAGAAAACAAACACCTGTAGCACTCTGGACATATCATTTCCTTCATCACTGTCATTACCTCAATCGTCATACTACTAGTGGTTGTATAGAAATAACTACTTTCTTCCCTAATACACTTTCCTCTGCATTAAATGCGTATTTGCTGAACCACAGACCCATCAGTGTAGACAATAACATCCCCATCTGAGGAATTCTCATTGATTAGAGCCTCTAAATCTATACGCAGTGGAATCTCATTCCTATGTTTCCTGGGAAGTGTGTGATTACCCACTTCACAGGAAGTTCTAAACTTGATAGTCTTACTTTCTCCCTCTTCTCCAGGTTCTATGTCTCAACAGCAGTTGGAGTTGATTGACTTTCACTAGGCCCCAGCAGTTGGAGTTGATTGACTTTCACTAGGCCCCAGCAGTTGGAGTTGATTGACTTTCACTAGGCCCCAGCAGTTGGAGTTGATTGACTTTCACTAGGCCCCAGCAGTTGGAGTTGATTAACTTTCACTAGGCCCCAGCAGTTGGAGTTGATTGACTTTCACTAGGCCCCAGCAGTTGGAGTTGATTGACTTTCACTAGGCCCCAGCAGTTGGAGTTGATTGACTTTCACTAGGCCCCAGCAGTTGGAGTTGATTGACTTTCACTAGGCCCCAGAAGTTGGAGTTGATTGGCTTTCACTAGACCTCACCCCTGTTCTATTTGTTTTCCTTGGTGATATATCTTAATTTTGTTGTCCACCTGTTATTGGTGTTCTTCTTCTTCTGATTTTTTGGTCTTGCAAGATCTTCAGGCCAGTCGCACGGATGAAGCTCCCAGTCTTCTACAGATCAGAGCAGCTGCCTCAAAGTTTCCACCTCAGTTCAGTCCAGTGTGGCCAGGTTTTGCCTCACATGTAATCTTTGTAATCTGGACAGTCTTGAAGTATATATATATTCAGAGTCTGTATTTCTGTTCTACAAGGACACTCATTTGTGTGGAACACACCGATCCAGTAGAGGTGACACTGTAGTCTGCAGTGGACAGTACTAAGTCAAAAGCTGATGGTCTGATATATCAATGAAGTTGGTGTATGGGGTCTAGTTTCTTATCAATATCTTTCTTCCACTGTCATGTGTAATGGTTGTGGATTACTGTTTCAGCCTCCCAAAACGGTGCAGGGTAGGTGAATTGTTTCATTTTTTCTCCTGTTTTTGCCAGGGCATCAGCTCTCTTATTTGCAGAGATATCACAATGGGCAGGTAGCCACTGAAGAATGATGTTTGAGCTTTTTATCAATGCTGTTTAGTTATAGTCTAATTTTGTGTATTGTGCTTTCATTTTCATTGTTTAGTAATGCTTCCAATAAAGAAATGTAGGCTGTGAATATTTCTCTGTTAGTTGGTGTTGACTTCTCTACTAGTGAGTGCTCTCAGTGCTTGCAGGAGTGTTTCAGCTGCTGCTCTGAAGTTTGAGAATGTCTTTCCTCAGTCTTCTTTCTGGCCTCTCTCCTCTCTTGAACTGCTTTAGCTAGTTCTGACATCCAGTAATTTGTATGTATTAATCTTTCCCCTTGGGATACACATTTTGGTGACTGCTAGGATTATAGTGCAGATTTTACAGAATATCCCCACCCATGTGGAAACCAGGGCCTGGATTCTAGTTCAGGACACAAAGAATAGTGTTCACACTGTCTTCATTCCAGGCATGTTGTAGGAGGTGACTAAGGAAAGTTTGGGGATAGGCTGACAACGTGCTACCTGTGAAAAAATCACAGTCAAATCTCATCTCAATTGCTGACTTTTGTCTTTTAGCAAATAATCCCTATGGAGGATGAAGAGATTCAAGCCAGTGGACACTGCACCTTTTTATTTGTTTGGAGGACTTCTAGGTGAGGGGTGGGGGGGGGAAGTGATGAAGAATGCTAGATGTGTCATCACTGTGGATGGGGCAATAAATCTAACAGAAGGATGATGAGATAGTCTGTCCACAAGTATGTGCTATACTCCTGACATGATGTGATAATCCTGGGATACTGGTCCCACAACCCAAGCTGTAAGCTGTATAACAAAAAGATAAACAGACTAACCTTCAAATTGGAGTCATAGTTGAATGTGGCTGTGGCTCCATTAACAGTAACACTACCTGGAGCCTTGTTGATGCCATAGAATGTAACAGAGCCGAGTTTGATTCCCTGAGGTGGATTATATCCACTCTTGGAGACAGTGCTAACAAGATGGTTCTGAATTATACAAACACATGGATATAAATAATAGGATTGTTTCAATTTCTGAATGCATTACGCAATGCCTTACTACTATTATTAGATCTTTATTCAAATTGTCAGAAGATATCCCAACAAGTTGGAGAGTGCCGCAGTAACATAAATAAGAAGTGATAACAACTATGCTAATGTATTATTGTCACTGATAACTAATATAACTAATAAACAGGAAATATACCACAGAGAAATATTTAAAAAAAACCATAGGAACAAGTAGTTTTTCCATGTTACTGTCCGATAGGGACTTTTATCCAGAAACAAACACAAACTAGAAATAAACACTAAATGAAAATAGGAAACAATAACAAGTAGAGAACAAAAACAATCTTAGTTAGCGAGTAAAACACAAGTAATAACCAATAGTAATCTGTGACAATAATACATTATCATAGTTGTTAGAAGTTATTTTCAGAAAACATAGGACTGCCACTGTTCCTTTTCACCAAACACTGTCTTTGTCACTTTCTTTGTCATCTATTGATTGTCTTTTCTCTGCTGTTGCTGTTAGATGTCACAGAGTTGAAAGATGATCAGTTTTTGGGCTATGATACATTTGTTCACTTGATATGCAGGAATATTGTGATGTCTAAGAATGTTGTTAATTCCTTCAATCCACTTTCTTCTTGGTCTTCCTCTGTCTCTTGCTGTTTCCATTATCATGTTGTATGTTCTTGCTGCTAGTCAACATGGGTTCATTCTCATGTTGTATGTTCTTGCTGCTAGTCAACATGGGTTCATTCTCATTAAGTGGTAGAAACATTTCAGTCTCTGTTTTTTCCCCCAATATTTTTGATGACAAACAGGTAATTCATCAGGATAGTGTTAGTATTGAGATAATGCTCTAATTTCTATCTGATCCTGCACTGTGGCTATTTACTCTCCATTTTTCTCTCTTTCTTTTAAAGGTTTATTTCTTATCACACCTTGCATGTTTCTTCTTTTCCTCTCCTGCGTCGTTCTCAAAATCCTGTAGATGGCAGGATGTAGTCCAGAGAATGGAAAGTGATACTTCATGATTTACAGCTTAACTGCGTAATCTGCACCTTTTAACCTGACACATCCGACTTCAGTATGGCTTCTGGGCCACTTTGACTCCATTTGGGATGAGACAGCCAACTCCACCCAAAAACCTGCTTTATCGTCTTTACCTGCTTTAAACTTTTATCGCCTCTTACATGAAAGGTAAAGTGTTACTATTCTTTACCCCCCTGTGGACTCTGACAACACACAGACAATACCTTGCATGTGTTTCCTTGGGTAAATTGGAAAGTATCTTAGGAACCTTTACAGAATTTTTTTAAAATCTATAACTTTACTTAGACTACATTTTAAGGATAATGTGTATGATATCGATTTGAACTGACGTACTTGCATATTTGTAGCCATCTTACGAGCATTGCAGTTGACAAACTTCACAATCATCATATCACTGCTATCAATCTTACTGCTAGAAAAGTTAATGCTGTATTGTTTTCTATATTTTCACACTACTGGAAGTATCAGATGAACATTTGAATAAAAGTCTAGCCAATTTAACATTTATTTGGTCTTCTTCATCTTTCATTTAGATTGAACGTGTCTACACAACAAGTCCAGTATTCTGGATAAATGTTGCTGTATGCGAAAACTCCTGAAGGTTCCCATATAGCTCTCTGTGCATGTCTGTCTCTTTGGGCCAGTGCTCCTCTTTCAACTTATTTAGTGTAATTCAGTCTTGCAGGATATGTTCCATAGTCTGTGCTACCAAACCACACAGGCATTTATAAGATCTGTAAATTATCTTTTCATGACAAAATCCTTGGTTGTCATGGTAAAAATAAACTCCCATCAGCGCTGATTTGTAGATAGACTCATGTTCTGCACAACTGTTATTCTATGTCCCATGTTTCAATAATCAAGTATAATCGTACAGCTCATACTGATGTGTCTCTTGTGCACCCAAGAATGATAGGTGTAGCTTCAGCCTGAATTTTATCCAATTTAGCCAATATTTCAGTATCTGTGTAACTGAGTGTCATAAATGCAGTTACACATACTCTTTCACAGAAAAAATGAAGCACTGATATAGACAAAATAGTAACATCTTTTCATTCTGACCAGCAGCCATTAATTTCATTGCTGAAAGACCTTATCTTGCCCTTGTAGTCACTAAGTAGTTAACATGATCAAGAAGTACTTTCAAATCTTTCATTTAACAGTTATGTCAACATGATCTTTGAAACTCAGACACCTGTCACAAAGTACTCCCAAATCTTTCACTGTACCGGTTCTTTCAACATGATCTTTGAAACTCAAGACACCTGTCAAGAACGACTTCCAAAAATTTCGTAGTACCGGCTTTTTCAAGAGTGTCCGGACACAAATTAACACTGTGTTAATCAGCATCATTGAGAGACCCCATTGAGACAAACTCCTTAAAGTGGAGGTGGGGGCTGGAAACTAAAATTGGTAGGATCATCCTCTACATCAAGTAAGACCACAGTCCTGCCCAAGCAAGCACAGGTACAGATATACCAGGCAGAGAGATGCACTAGCAACCATTGTATCACGCAACATGACTAGATAACATAACGTCTTTACAACAACAAAATCATTGAAAGAGAATCACATTATAGATGCTTTAGACAGATTAACTAATGCACCTGTGTCAATATAGAGTCCCTTGGATCATATACAGATAATATGGTAAACAGATTACAAGAGTCTGCTGAAGATGGATGTGTCAGGCCATTGGCACAAATAAAATGGTGACAACACATTTCCATTCTCTGGACTACATCGTGCTAGAAATCTATTAGGGCCATTGTTCTGTTACAAGAGAGACCCAGCGGGAGTTTGGGAATGAACGCTGAAGAAGAAGAAGAAGATAACAAGAGAATACACAATATTTCTAATAAATATTAAGTTTGACTGTTACTTACAGAACTGGTCAAGTTGAAGAAGATGTCAGAAAATGTATTTGATGTTATACTATCTGTGGACAAATAAAACAAAGATTTGCCTGTAAAGTAAAAGTAAAGTAACCCATAGCATTTATTAATGCCATAGGGGTGTGAGATGTTAGCGATCTCACATTTCACAGGCTCTGCAAATGAGGGCGGTAGCCATCTCCTCTCCCTCGCAGTCTTTACTTCCCGAAATACATTTCCTCCTCAACTGGAGAATGAACCCAGGACCACTCATATGCGAAGCCAGTGCGCTAATGCGGCTCCCATTAAGCTTGCCTGTAAGCTATTGGTTTAAAAAAAATGTTACTTCTATCTTTCCATTTTTTCCCCTGGAGACATTTTTTGATATACATGTTCAAGCTTCTATCTTTCTTCATTATTCTCCTGTCATTCATATGCTGGTATGAATTTCTTAAATGAAATGAACTATGGTTAAAAACTCAAAGACAGGACCAAAGAGCTTGCCAACACAGCTTTTTCAAATGGCCAAAATTTTACTCTTGTGGTGGGTAAAGTGGGTAGTTTTGTGTTTTCTGCAGATTGTCCACAGAGAAACATATTTGTGCCGCAAGCTCCAAACCATCCATTTGGTAGGTTGGGGCAAAGATCTGCTCTTTTCACTTTTTTTTGGTGTAGTCTGACACCTACATTTAACCACAGGACAACAAACTGTCATCAATGTGCAGCTTATCTATCCAACTTACATTAGTGAGGGTACCAAAAAAACATACAAATACATGCAGACAATAGAATGAGAATTTATGATATAAATATGTAAAACAGGTTCTTCGCCACATTTTATGGGACAAAAATCTGCAGGCAAAAAGGTGATACTAATCATTATAAAATCAAGGGGAAATTAACAAAAACTGTCAAATAATTGTGACACACATCATTTTCAATCTCTGGACTACATCCTGTTGGAAATCTAGTAGGACCAATGACCTGCTACATGAGAAATCCAGAAGGGGTTTGAGAATGAACGATAAAGAAGAAAAGTTTTATTTCTGTGCTCTATCTTTCTCAATTCCTGTTCCACTGCTTATGTTATCTTGGTCCCCTATGCTTTCTCCAGCCCCCAGGGGTACCCATCTTAGAATAGTTCAAACAACTTCAATATTATTAGGTGTGTTTATCTATGTAAAGTGTGTTCATTCAAGACTTATTATACACTCACCAATGCTCTCTCCATCATCCCAGAACAGCTCACCACTAGCACTGCCAACATCACTAACAGCTACAAGAAGTTGAAATTTCTGTTGACGTCTGCAAAATATGAAGGCTCCTCCACATAAATACATAAGTGAAGTTACCACACACAACTATGCATAAACATGATTAAGTGCACTCCGCTGAATACGGTGAACAAGTATTTGTACCAACCCTAAGTTTTTAACATAAAATATGGGACTTGTCCAGAAAATGATAATGTGCAAAAAAATATAAATGCATTATCAAACTCCTGCATCTGCTGAAGATGGATATGTTGGATTATTGATGCAAATTTTCTTCTTTCATTCGCTAATAATGTCTATATCTGCAGTGTTGTTTCTTGTATAAATTGGACAGTGTTTTCCATTTCTTGTTTTGTACCATAAAGTTTAACATTCATCAGTGTATCAGAAGGCCAGTATGTGCATCTTAATGTGTCATAGTTTGCACATTATTGAAGGATATGTTCTGAAGTCTGGTTGGCTTGTCCACAATTACACTTTGCTGTTGTGCCAATTTTAAATTTTGTATACATATGGCTATTTAGTCTATTGTGTCCAGTTCTGAAATAAGATGACCTGTTCTTGTCTGTTAAGTAGGTGGTAGTCGTCCCGTGGAGGTAAGTTAGGCTTTCGTTGTGCCTTTATCATGGATTTCTTTTGGTGATAGCTGACTGGTACATCTGGTTGCTGCATGTTAGCACCTTCCTTGGTGAGTTGATCAGCTCTCTCATTTCCAGCTATTCCACAGTGTGATGGAATCCATTGCAGTATAACTCTATACCTATTTTGTACTATGGACAATACCTCTTTTAACTCTGGAAGTTTATTAGATTGTAGTGCCTCTAGTACTGATTGATGCAAATAAAATGGCAACAAAACACATTTCCATGCTCTGTGCTCCATCCATCTTGGAAATCTGATAGGACCTTTATCCTGCTATAAGAGAGATTCTATGAGAGAGTGTGAAAGAATGATGAAGAAGAAGATGATTAAGAACAGCCTACATAGGGAATGAACATCTCTTAAAATTTGCTTTCTCACATTGTGGTAGTACATTTTATCAGACATTGCTATTATTTCCTTCCATATCTAGAATTTTCTATCTCTTGTTGAATATTGAATTCCTGATGCATAACGGATCACAAGAAAAATTGCTTTCAATAGTGAAACAATGAAAACTTGCATGGTTTGGACATGTTGACATAATTTCTTCTCAAAAACAATACTGCAGGGAACAGTTGAAGGTGGAAGAAGCAGAGGAAGACAAATAAGAGCATGGACAGACAACATCAAAGTCTGAATAAGATATGATTTTTCCTCATTTATCCGCATTGTTGAAGGTATAAACCACTGGATGGAGGACTCTGTGTGTGTTGATGCAACCATGTGGTACCCCTATGACGTTGACAGATACTGGACTATAGAAAGATTTCTTGCTGTAAAGGTACTTTTTGTTTAGACATATCATTATTGATTTCCTTCCACATCTAGAATTTTCTATCTCTGGCTCCAATATTTTTTTCAAGTATAGCTTTTAACTCAATCCACCAGTAAAAACAATATATTGTTCCAGATTGAACCCCCAAATTGGACGTATCCGGGATATATCGTTGTTGCTGATATGCCATCTAAATTTGCTTCAGTTGGATTTTAAATGAATTTGTATTAACTTATTTAGCTGTTTAATATTTAGAAATCTGGCCAACGGATGGAAACCATTGTGGTACTGTGTGATTAGATGCATGTGACATTTATTTTAAATTAAAATTCGAACAAGGTAGGTTCAATTTTTCTGAATTTTCAAAATGGCATCATCTTCCACTAGTAAGAGAGCTCAAAGATTTAGCAAACATCAGGCTATATTATTCTTTGAGTTTTATAATTGGAGATGTTATTTCAAGTGATGTGTTGGTAAACAACAGTGTTTTCGATTTAGACAGAGATTACCGACTTATTGAAAATCAGAAAATAAATAGGCCTTGATATAATCTAGTAAGGGAAAAATAACTAAAAAAATTATAAAACTATTATTCCCACTGCTATTGTTTCTGAAGAATCAGATAAGCCTAGTGACAGCAATGATAATATTGCACTACGTTATACAGAAAATAGAATTAGACCTAATGATAATATTGAATAAAGTTCAACTTTGTAAATCCAATACTTGGGAATATTTCGTAAAGTTTCACAATATTTTGTTCAGTTCTTAAATTTGACATGAAACACAAAAAATGGCATAAAACACTAGGCAGTTGATAGATTTACTTCATATAAACTAATTATGATCGTTAAATGGACAGTCAAGGTATCTACTTTAGTAAGATTGGATATCAACATTTCAAGACAAGTAAACTTGAGGGTGAGTAGAACAAAATATTAAAAAAAAATATTATCTTCGTGTAACATTCCTGTTTGTGGTGTAATATTTGTATTTTGTTGTTACAATTCTTATATTATTATATTGTATATGGATTCCACATTCAATTATCTTTCTTTTGATATGTTATATGACCTTCCATACCTAAAACTTTGTCTTCAGGAAGCTTTCGCCCAAATCATGTTCCAGTCCAAAAATTTAGCATAAAATTATTTACCGTTAAATTCCGTGTATAACCCGAGAATTTTTGGACAATAAACAGAGATGGCTTCATACTCCTAGGCTTATTTTCGAGAGTAAGATCAAATTTAAAAAAAATTACGTCCAAATCACAGTAAAAATGGAGAAAAACACTTTAAAAAAAATTACAGTCACATGTCCCTATATATTAAGCCAGGATAAAATGACTAGGGCTCACCAGCAATCTAGAGCGTACTTACCATAATGCTAGGCCTCTAATTACATTAATTTCTATATATCATACAATATTTCCTTCGAAATCTCCGATATTTCTTGATAAAAACTCACTTACTAGGTCTATATCGTTATTTCCAACACGTCGCCATTTTTTTAGCAAAATTTCCCGGAAATGCTATTTTTAGCAATGGGTATTACCGGTTTTTTTTACCGTTTATAGTACATATATTTCTATCATAAAGGTTTCAATTGATCATCGAAATTGGTCAGAAAAGTATACCAGTATCTGATGTTATTTATTGACCAAAATACGGTAATGGTCTGTGGAAAAAACAAATGAAATACCATAGCCTAAGCTGATTGGTAGCTTAGGCCTAGTCTTGTTTGTGTAGGGAAACACTAACTACCAGTAATCTAAACACTGTCACACACTTTCTTGTTGTGGTAAAGCAAATGTTACAACAGTTACTGACCGTCTACTAGGCTATAATACCTGTGTACAGAAAATTTAAAACAACACCTCAAAGGCAGATTTTGAGTATTTCCGTGCATGTCGCTGGTCGGTCTTGCCAATTTTTAACATGGGACTCCAAGTATATAAATATTGACCAAGACAATAATCAGAAACATAGAATGAAGTCCTAATTAATTCTGTACAGAGGTCTTACTCTACATACTACGGTCTTGCACAAACACTCACATTTTTGACATCCAAAACTTTGCCGTTTAGGCAGTGTTGGAGGGAGTGGAATGGAGGAAATAAATCAATATTGAAACTGTCTGAGCTGTGCCTCAGTTTATATTACCGTATAAGGTAAACATACAGGTCAGACAAAGTTCAAACTCTTCTGTATCTTTTAAAAACAAACGTGATCTGGCATGTTTTTGTCTGGCCATTCATCTTTCCCGTTTACACGTACAGGATTAAAATCACAATGACAATAAAAATGTATGAACTGGAAGCTAAACTACTTGTGCAGTATTCTTGGCTAGCTAAGTCAGCCGTATATTCTGTTAATTAGTCCAGCCCACTGAGGCCGCAGTTCCAAATCACAACACATCATAGGCATTTTGTAGTAAAATTGCGCCGTAATTGATTCCCTCCCCCAACCACTGTACATTTAGTGGAAGATGAGATCAATTTCACAATCCTCTGTTATGTTTATTTTATTACCGTATTCTCCCCACACGGTAAACATAACCAGTTACAAAGTTCAAACTCTTCTGTATCTTATAAAAACAAACGTGATCTCCCTGTCTTGCCTTTCATCCTTTCCCACTTAAACGTTTCCCACTTAAATGTCACTGTCAGAAGCCAGCTGGTGACATAATAGTTACATAGTAATTACTATTCACTAGCGCTGTTCCGCGTCATAAGGCCCAGACACCCAACACAGACAATTCATTCAGGAGAAACTTTGTTCCCCAAAGTCTTGCCACCTCATAAACCGTCTATAGTCATGGATAGGGAAGTCAGCCTACGGGTATTCATTATTTTCGGATATATTGTTCCAGAATACAGTAGCCACCAGGGTTTCATTCCTTGATTCATTCAAGTTACGTGAGTGAAGCAAATGAAAGGAATGCTATTTTCTTAGAGTTGCAAAAGTTTGTGTTAATTTCCATTTATCATGTCGGTTCTTTCTTATGATGATGAAGTTCATTATTGCCGGCTTTGTTAAGTTGGGGATGTCGGTCTATAGTCGGACTTTCGACTTTCTCCACTTTTGGGAAGGGATAGTTAGGTTATCGGCCTACAATCGGATGGGTTTATATTCAGAATTTAACGGTATGTCTAAGTCTCGGGAATAATTCCGTCCTCAAAGAGTTAATATCATTTTGGTCATTTCATTGATACCTCTTGTGGTGAAGTACTCTTCTTTACACCATGAACACAACCATTTTTGTGAGCCTATTTCTTTTCTGTTCTTACCATTATTATATTAAAAATATACTCATAAAACATGTCATCCTATTCTTCTTTGAAGTGTCCTTTACAGAACGTTGTCTTCATTGTCACTCTGTAATCATCCGGTTATGTGCAACCCGTATAGTCTCCTCTAGTATCATATTTAAAAAAAATCTTTTGATATCCTCCTCAATATAAGGGATATCACAAACCCTAGTTATCCTCAATACAAGGGATATCGCAAACCCTAGCATATCATGTCCTCAATATAAGGGATATCGCAAACCCTAGCATATCATGTCCTCAATACAAGGGATATCGCAAACCCTAGCATATCATGTCCTTCTCAATATAAGGGATATCGCAAACCCTAGCATATCATGTCCTCAATATAAGGGATATCGCAAACCCTAGCATATCATGTCCTCAATATAAGGGATATCGCAAACCCTAGCATATCATGTCCTCAATATAAGGGATATTACAAACCCTAGTTATCCTCAATACAAGGGATATCGCAAACCCTAGCATATCATGTCCTTCTCAATACAAGGGATATCGCAAACCATAGCATATTATGTCCTCCTCAATATAATGGATATCACAAACCCACGCATACTATTTGTATGTTGACCTCTTAAAAAACATTGGTAGGAATATCTTGATATTAAAAACTTACGAAAGGTCTGTGCGCTGTGTAACAGGAAGAAGTGGTAGAATTGAGCCTCCACGAACGTGAACGTTAATGACATCAATAGGTGCATTGAGTTGTACAGTTTGCCCTCTCTGTGTTTGTAAAGCTCCAGTTTCAAAGTTATAAAACGCATCATTTGGGATAAAAGCTTGTACAGAAGTTGCATTCTGCCAAGGAGAACAGAAAGTATCACAGAATTAATATTTTCACTACTAGAAGGGTGTTAGGACACCATAGAATTTTACCATTTTGGTTTGATGAAATAATCCCTTTAGTTGTGAGCCAGTAGTTCTTGACACATGATGATGATGAAATAATCCCTTTATTTGTGAGCAGGTAGCTCTTGACACATGATGATGATGAAATAATCCCTTTATTTGTGAGCAGGTAGCTCTTGACACATGATGATGATGAAATAATCCCTTTATTTGTGAGCAGGTAGCTCTTGACACATGATGATGATGAAATAATCCCTTGGCGTGAGCAGGTAGCTCTTGGCAACCCATAGAGACAAAATAACAAGTTCTCAGCTGTGTAACTAAGGTGACAACTGGAATCATATCAGGTTGTCTCAAAGGTATGGCTATATAAGGGAGGTTTATGGATTCAGGTAAAGTCCCCAAAATGAGGCATTCTAGTGTGATAGAATCCAAGGATTACATTACCATGTCCTGCCAGGAGCACATCACACACATCTTGGTCAGCTATCTCATCATTCTTCTGTCAGATTTGTTGTCCCATCCGCAGCGATGGCATATCTAGCATTCCCAGTCACCTTGGGGAGTCTGATACAAAAAGTCACATTCCCAGTCACCTTGTGGAGTCTGACACAAAAAGACACATTCCCAGTCACCTTGTGGAGTCTGACACAAAAAGACACATTCCCAGTCACCTTGTGGAGTCTGACACAAAAAGACACATTCCCAGTCACCTTGTGGAGTCTGACACAAAAAGACACATTCCCAGTCACCTTGTGGAGTCTGACACAAAAAGACACATTCCCAGTCACCTTGTGGAGTCTGACACAAAAAAGACACATTCCCAGTCACCTTGTGGAGTCTGACACAAAAAGACAACGTTTGCTAGTCTGCGTCTCTTCATCATCTATGGGAATGATGTGATAGACAATAGTAAGAAATTAAGTCATGAAGTGACCATTTTTTTTATACGTAGGCCTATCATGTTGTCAGCCTATCCCCCAACTTTCTTAGTCATCTCCTACAACATGTCTGCAAATAAGACAGTGGTCCTATTCTTTTCATCTTGAACTAGAATTCCAGGTCCTAGTTGCCACATGGGCGGAATTTCTGTGAAGCACTCAACAAACTTTTAAACTATCTGACAACCTTAATGGAGATATATTGTCTATTGTCTATCCCCAGGTGAACGATGGTTGATCGCATTCACACTTGCCATTAAGCATAGGGGTAGGAGCTTACCCTGTCGTTCCAAGGCCAGATGTGTCGCTGTGGTTGCATTTAGTCCATGTCTGTTCAAGGTTATCTTGATATTTTCTATCCACCGTTTCCTTGGTCTACATTTGGTTTTATGCCCAGATATTCTTGTGTTATATGCTCTTATTGGTATGTGGCTCGGGTTATTTCTCATAAGGTGACCGGAGACATTTTACTTGCCGTCTTTCGATATACTCAATACATGATATTATACCAACTCTTTTCCTAATTTCTTCATTTCTTATTTTATCTAGTTTGGTAACCATTGCAGATTTTCTCAGACACTTCATTTCACATGTAATGATTTCCCCCTGCTGCAAGGCTGTTAACCTTCACCGAGCCGATATCATTTCCAGCCGCCGAGAAACAAAATGGCCGCGCGCGCTTTTGGCGGTCCGGCCCTCCCAACGATAATATCGTGAGATTTACACGTACCACAGTCCGTGCACATAGCTGGGGACATGCGCAATCGAAGCCGGTACATCCACCACTTCCGACATGATCGTTTTTAAGAATGGCTAGCTATTCGTAAAAGTTTAAGAGCAATTAATCTGACCACATCTGTACACCGGTACGATGCCATGATGATGGATCGGTTTTACAGACCTTTATTTCATCGTATTTCGAATAAAATAACATTGAATCGTGGCTTGAATCATGGATTATTAGGTTATTTAGTTTCACAGCAGTGAATATACAGAATGCCGTGCGGTTTTGGGGACTTGTACGTTTGATATCGAATATTTTGAAGTGGCAGAAAAAATGACTAGGCCTAAGCTCAAAGAACGATTTTACTGCAAATCTACATGTTTTATACAGTTCCCCCGGCTATATTTTGATAATTTCGCAGTGAAAGAACATAAATACAACAGATTTGCGTGATTTATGTGACAGTGTTGCCAAGGAATTCGATATGTAAGGTAAGTTATTTTTTTCTTCTTATTTTTTCCCTCTTTATTTGTTATAAAATATATGTTTTTTGTGAAAAACGTCTTTACCACTTTCTCATACGTCTGGTATCACACACACACGTACATAAATTACACCAATATATGCACAATTCAATTCTTTATTTATATGTGCAAATATTATTTAAATATCTCTAACAACCAAAAAATTATCACATTTTCAAAACAGTCACCATCAATAACGCAAATTTTCAAAAAAGAATCCGGTGGCAGGGAGACGTTTTGTATTTTTTAATCTGGCTTGCTAAAGGTTAAAGACCATGTTTGACATTAGTAGCAGAGTTCTGGTAAATAAATTGTAGATATTATCTGGGTTTTTTCCATCTTGATCTTTGGGTGAAGAGGTAATGGTGAAATTTGGTAGGTCACTGTGTTTGCTTTCTGGCACCTTGTTTCTATTTCTCTGTCTAGTCTTCCATTTTCAGAAAAAAATGCTGCCTAAATATTTAAATTCTTGGCTTGTTTCAATTTGGTATTATCTATTGTTATATTCATTGGCGTTGCAGATTTGCTAATTTTAATAACTTCTGTTTTTGCACATTAATTTTTACATTGTTGTACTTCTGACATGCTAATAGCAATGCATTCATGTGATTTTGCAAATTTTCCTGTACTTTGTAAAATTAGACTTTGATCATCAGCAAATAATAGTTCAGATATATATTATTTACCTTAAAGTAACCACATCTTTCTTTAAACTCTATTCCTGCATTTGCCTAGAATATACCTTCATTATATAATACAGCAATTAGGTAAAGTATTACCTCATCCAAGACAGGTGACACAAGCAGCTGGTCATTCCACATGAACTGTCTATCTATAGCCTCAGTGCCTGGGTATCTGTTGGACAAGAGATTTTGTTAATGATCTACCTCTATTTCATTATTCTTTCATTGATAGCTAACTTTTAGCTGACTCACTCTGTGATGCCAATCAATCGGCGCAACTATTATCTCAAACTGTTACAAAGCCAGCGGATCAATATTTCAATATTATGTAAATATACAAAGGTAAAATGGCTCAGGAATGTATCAGTTAATATTATTCTAAATCACTTACTCCGTAATTCGTTTTCATCAACAAATGTTCTTCTGCATTTGATAAATATGTCAGAGGATGGCTATTGAGATTACATAGGTGTCAACCAATGCAGATTTTCCATATTAATTCAGATTTCTGACCCTCCAAAAAAATCAAAATTATTTATTTAAAAAATATTTTTTTACTATTTAAAAAAAAAGGAGCTAACTTGGTGTTAAATTTCCTAGTAAATTACTAATGCAGACATTTTTTCTAAAACGCTCATATTGAGGGTAAAAAAAATGTGTAGGGTTTCTTTGGTTTTTAAACATTTTGGTGCTAAATATGGACGTTTCTATTGAAATATGAAAATAAATTGTTAAAAATACTGGGTGGATGCAGAAGTTATGGATGATAACTGCAGAAAATAATGTAATACTCTACACTAAAGGCTCAGTTATTGGTCATCAATGCTGTGCTTGCCCTTTTTCTGCATGGACCAGAGGGAAAGCTATCAAAGAATCTAGCAGTGCCTTCACTACGGCCACAAGCAGTCTTACGATGGAGATAAAGGCTGTGACGAAGGCACTGTCACGATTGATGTCACAGGACTATTCTCATGCACGTATCTTACCCCATGAAAATATATTTAGTCTACTCACATGTAAAACAGAGGCCTGACAATGGGTAATCCCTGAGTGTGTGCTTTGTAGAAAGCAGTATACAACACAGCCAATAGTCTGTATCTTAATTCTATGGCAGTACGTATGTAATCTCTGAATGGTGGTTGGAAGATTGCAGGGTCTTGTTCCTAGGAAACAGAACAGAGAAATGAATTAAAAACCAGTGATATTGTAAAATTAAACACACAAAATGAGCACAGTTGACAAAATGTTTGACTATAAAAAATTATCGAAGAATGGGTGACTCCCCCTCCTCCTCCCCACTGCAACTTGATAGAGTAGACTACCAATCCCAACATGACGAGTGGGCTATACTCAAATAGGACAGAATGGGAGGTTCATGTTAAGCAGATATAGCCTATATTTTACAGAACTAATCTCATACATTATTTAATGAAACAAACTTTTGTTGAAGGTGCATACAATGCAGCATCCATCGAACTGTGAGTATTGCATTGTGAGGCCCCCTCCTTGGACATCCAGGTTGGGTGGGGGGAAAGAAGCTCTCAGCACAGTGCGTTATGTGAAGATTGAACTAGCGTTAGCAGACACTTCGTGCTTTTTATCTCAGCGTCATGGAAGCTCAATGAAATCAGACCTACTATTAAAAAGATGAACAATTATCATGTGATGAGATCACATTTGCATAACTTGTACTGAATTGGCTACTGACATCAACACCACTGAATAAAATCTGACCCAAACATGGTAATAGGGTGACTGACCTCAACATGGAAGAATGGATGACTGACCATAATATGGAGGAACAGATAACTTACCCCAACAAAGGTGCAAAATAATGTAGTCATGCTGTCAAATCAGCAGCACAATGCACATCATGTTTCCTGGCGGAAACCCTATGAACTTTTGTGTTGTTTATCAGAGAGTAAATGCAGAAGACAGGATTGACTTAATAAGGACAATCATGGATTTGTTATAGAATGAAGAAGATGAGTTTGAACACTCTTGGATGGTTGATAGAAAGGAGAGCGGAACACTTATGGGAATGTTCCTGAACTATAATGCTGGTTTCTAATAAAAGATCCGTTCTTACCGGAGAACCAGAATCAGCATGATTTCTCATAAATGGATAGAAAGCTGCAAGTTGGTGCCATCGTGTGCATAACTGTGGTGTTGTTGTTCCACTAAATCCACAGATATCTGCTCCAACTTGGGGTATACCAAATAAGTTGAAGTTGAGAATACCTGTAAAATATAAAATATTTGTTAAAATGTGGTCTCTCTCATCTTTCACAGTAAAACTAATGTCAATGAGAAATAACAAAACACAAAGGAACAAGGACTTTTTTTTAACATTATGGTCCAATAGAGACCTTCATCATGAAACAGAAACAAATCAGTAATAAACACAGTAAACTGTCAATTCTTGATTATTGATTAGAAACTGGTTTCAAAGCAAGCGGGGCATTCCCATAAGTGCTCCACCCTCCGTTCCAGCAGCATTCCAGTGTATGTAGACTCAGAGTCCCAGTCCGGTGTTGATTACGTGATCTTCGGGACTTTCCAAAAAATTTATTTTTCCTTCCCTCACCTCCAGATACAAACATTTCTGACATTCTCTGTATTTGTACTTTCTCAGCCTCATTGACATCATCTTCATCTTGAAATGAATTTATTACTGCCTTGATCAAATCTGCTTTATCTCTTCTCAGCATTGTGCCGTCTAACGCCGCATTGCCTGCCAATAAGTCGGCTCTTTCATTTCCTCTGACCCCAGCATGACCAGGGCAGCATATCTATGTAATGATGTGGTCAACTGAGTTGTTCAATAAGTCCCACCATTCTTTTCTTAGCATGAACTTTTCTATCTTTTGCAACATGCTTTGAGAGTCTGTGAGTATTACCGTGTGTGTTGATGTAAGAGTTATCAACCAATTAAGTGCTGCTGTAACTCCCTCTTTCTCCATCCTCATGCTCAATGTAAAAAAATTGTCAATGCAATAATAAAACTATATTAAGCAAAAATGGGAAACAATAACAAGTAGACAAAGAGAACAACATTAGGCAGCTGCTAATAAACAAGTACAAATAACTAAACTGTTGGAGGATATCTGACAAGGTGGAGAGTGACACAACTAAGAGAGATAACAACTACTATAATGTATTATTGTTACTGGTAACTAATATAACTGTGAAATAGTAAAACTATAACATCAATGAAAAATAACACCAAAAAAACCCAAAGGAACAAGCACTAAAACATGGAAAAAGTTATTTTCCATACCGTTATGTCTGTATATATGTCAATAGAATTTCAGCTTTCTTATTATAATGTTATGAGAGATAGAAAATAAATGTTTCTATAGGCAGTATAACTATTTTCTATAATATAATTATAATGGTTTGCTGAAATAGTGAAGAAAAACTGCTAGATTTGTGGTTTCCAAATCCTCATCACAATGTTTACGACTTTATTATAGTCCCGTATCTTAATGCAGGCATAATTTATTACTGAAGGTAGACCAAGAAAGGGAGGAAGAGAGAGAGGGAGAGAGAGAGAGAGGGGGGTGGGTGGATTAGAAAACAAATACATAAGTGATGGGAGATGGAAATGGGATCCAACTGGGGAATGAAAAATAGCAACCCAGTGGCATTCCATTACCTTGCTCCTTATCCATAGTGACAGCACTTGGGATTATACAAGCATAAATAATAACCAGTAACATCAGAGGTCATCCAAACAAGTGGAGAGTGCCGCAGTAACAATAAGTGATAAGACCAATTACAATGTCAACTATTGTTCCTGATTGCTAATATAACTAATGAATAATGCAAATAAAATATTAGAAATGAGAATAACAAACAAAGACTTGTCCACGTTATGCTCCTATTGAGACTTTCATAAGAAAACAACGATAAACTGTAATGAAATAACAGCCACATGACTGAAATAAAATATTATTACATGCGAACTGTCGTACCAATGTTCCGATGCATTCAAAACAAAATTGAAATGAGCGCTGTCACTAAACATGAGTGCACCAAAACGTTGGTAAGACTGTTCTCGTATATTATTATTTTTTCAGTTGTATGGTTTTGGTTTCATTATAGTTTGTGGTTGTTTCTTGATGAAGGTCCTGATTGGACAGCAATGTGGAAAAGTCTTTATTTCTTTGTTATTTCTCATTCATAATATTTTATTGTCCACTGCTTATTAGTTGTATTATTGATCAGGATCAATAGTTGACATTATCATTGGATCTTATGAGGTTATACATACATTCCTACTGGAAAATGCTAACCTACTATGATTTCTGCTGGTCTTACTGTATACCCCATTGACCTAAAGCAATGTTTCTTAAATTCATTCTTTACCAGCACACTCCATTTATGAAAGTTTTCTGCTTGTATTTCTTTCTCCATGTTTCATACAAATTATAATATTTGAGATAAAGATTCTTAGTTTTCTAAGTTCTTGTCTTGTTCATCTGTGTTTGCTATGAAATTCCTGCTGGCTAGCATATAGTTAGGAAAATGGAATATGTCATATCATGGTTTACAGCTTGGTTCTGATATGTGCACCTTTTGGTCTGACACATCCGAATTTAGAAAATTTTTTTGGTCACTTTAACCTATGGGACACAACACCTTATTGAAGACCTTACTTGAGGGTAAAATCAAAGGGCAGTTTACAGTTTAGCAGAGTGCACCACCAAGACAAGAGACAGGGGATGTTGAAGGTCTGTTACAGTCAACCTTCGTTGCGGAATCGGCACTTGATGATGATGAACCTATGAGATGAGATAGACAACATCCCAATCATCCTTAGTCACCTCTGATGACATGTATGGAAGGTTACAGTGTTGAACTATTTTTTGCTGTCCTTTTGAGCCCATATCAAAATAGTTTCAAGCAATACTTCCCAGTTATCGTCAGAAAAATATACTTGTAAACATCACAGCCTGATATTGAACCCATGACAGCTTGAACACAAGGCCAATGTTTTAACCATTACACCCTATATCAAAGAGATCAGTATTATCAAATTATATCACTGTAAACATCAGATTTTAACAAATACAAGAAAAAGCCAACTACAGGTATAGGACAAAAGAAAAAGCCAAATACATGTATAAGCTACAAGAAAAAGCCAATTAGAGGTAAAAAAAAAACCCAAAGTTAACCCATAGCATTGATTAATGCCATAGGGGTGTGAGATGTTGGCAATCTCACATTTCAGTGGCTCTGCTATATGAGAGCGGTAGCCATCTCTCCCTTGCAGTCTTTACTTCCCGGATTAATTCAGTATCCAATTAAGGCTGGGTTAACCCGGAAGCCATTGTGGTCGAAAAACATTTCCGTCTCAACTGGGAATGAACCCAGGACCAATCATATGCGAAACTAGTGCGCTACACGGCCCCCAGATATAACTAGAGGTATAAAACAAAAGAAATAATCAAACAGAGGTATAAGACAAATGAAAAACAGACCAGGTATTGAATAGAACATTTCACTGAAACTTGAATGGTTGTCACCCAGCCAATGCCCAGCATGCTTCCCACTTCCAGCAAAAGTGGATCTTGTAATGATTGTTGACCTCTTGTTTCCATACAACAGTGCAAGTGTGCTGTAGGATAAGTAAAATTATCAGAGAACAAAACTTATAAATGAGATTGTTAATTGTATTCACTATAGAGTATAGTTTCTTCAGTGTTTGTTCTCAAACTCCTGCATATTAGCAGAATGTAGTCAGAAGAACAGAATGCATTGTGTCATGTTTTACAACTTTGCTGTAATATCTCTGTCATTCATCCTGACACATCCAACTTAATTTCAAAGTGTTTCCTTCCGATGGCATTAGTTAGTTAGTCAAGAGACCATCATCACTGCACATAGGACACATCCCTAGGTGCTCTGATCTCCCTCTGAGTATATCCACAATTACATGACGATTGATAGTTTGTTCTTTTAGACCTGGTCAAAATGGTATTTAGCAACACAAGTAATTATATGATTCATTAACAACTTCACTTCCTGCTAAAGATGGATGTGTAGGTCACTGGTGGAAATAAAATGACGACACAATGCATTTTCTTCTCTGGAATACATCCTGCTAGAAATCTAGTAAGAGTATTGTCCTGCTACAAGAGAGATCCAGCGAGAATTTGAACCTGAAGAAGAACAACGTCACTTGAAAAATAGAATTTATTTTCCAGAATTTGATCTGGGAAGTTGTGCTAGTTCGCAGAGCTGAAAGTCCACCACTGAGTTCTTCAGCGGTAGTTACGGAGTGCTCACATTATATCTGAGCTGAAAGTCCACCACTGAGTTCTTCAGCGGTAGTTACGGAGTGCTCACATTACATCTGAGCTGAAATTTCCATGAGAGTTTCTATTATTACATCGATTGATGATTCCCAGATATGTCATTGGTCAATGAAAAATACAGGCCAAACACTGTATTCCCCAATATGCCTCACTGGCATGGAAAATGAAAAATTTAACTTGACTTTTCTTTACAGAGTACTAGTGGCAGCAATAATATTTAGTATAGAGTATTAGAGGCAGAGAAAGACCATGGAGAAGATAATAGAGGCAGAGAAAGACCATGGAGAAGAGAACAGAAGCAGACAACGACCATGAAGAAGATAATAGAGGCAGAGAAAGACCATGGAGAAGATAATAGAGGCAGAGAAAGACCATGGAGAAGAGAGCAGAAGCAGAGAAAGACCATGGAGAAGATAACAGAAGCAGAGAAAGACCATGGATAAGATAATAGAGGCAGAGAAAGACCATGGAGAAGATAATAGAGGCAGAGAAAGACCATGGAGAAGATAATAGAGGCAGAGAAAGACCATGGAGAAGATAATAAAGGCAGAGAAAGACCATGGAGAAGATAATAGAGGCAGAGAAAGACCATGGAGAAGAGAATAGAAGCAGACAACAACCATGGAGAAGATAATAGAGGCAGAGAAAGACCATGGAGAAGAGAATAGAGGCAGAGAAAGACCATGGAGAATGGAGAGACCATCTTACAACATGCATGGCAGGTAATAGTGTCACTATTTTTTACCTCCCTTTTGAGCCCTGACAACATACAGGAAATCTAACTGTTGTGAACGGTGAACAAATTCTCTCTGGAAAGATCTACAAGTCAGATAATTTACATCTTACTAGGACTACGAGTCTGCAAACTTTTGAATGTCTGCTGGAACGGAGAAAGGAGCACTTCCTGTGAGACTGTCCCATGTGCCATGATACTGGTTTCTAATCAAGAATAAAGGTCAAAAATTTGACATACATTTTCTGAAATATTTTTATAGGAGAAATATAAAAATATCTGGAACTTTCACTATAGACTTACCTTCTAGTAACATTTGCATGGGACCAGCCATACATATTATGTAGGTTGTAATGTGTTGAGATGGATTGTTTTGCTGATGGACAGACAGTTCTAGTTAGAAGATTCCTACTATCAACAGCTGCAAAATTGTTACAAAAATCAGAGAGTTAATTTTTGTTCAAAAAATATGACCCATGTCTGCTTCTAGCTGCAAACAGAAGGATACGCTTAGAATATCTGCTAATGATACCTTTAGAATGTCTGCTAATTATATACTTAGAATGTCTGCTAATTATATACTTAGAATGTCTGCTAATTATATACTTAGAATGTCTGCTAATTCTATGCTTAGAATGTGCTAATTCTATGCTTAAAATGTCCGCTAATTATATGCAAAGAATGTCTGCTACTGATACCTTTGAAATGTCTGCTAATGTTGTTAAGCAACAAAGAAATTGAGGAGATTATATTATCAATAATCATGGCACTGATGGAATCAACAACAAAAATAGTTAATAACACTCAGGGACGATTGGAATAGTATTACTTCACAATCTATCTAGTTCTGATATAACATTACTTCTCTTTTATTTAGTTGTGACATAACATTACTTCACTCTAATTCTGACATAACATTACTTCTCTTTCTATATAGTTACGACATAACATAACTTCTCTTCTATCTAGTTCTGACATAACATTACCACTATTTCTATCTAGTCCTGACATAACATTACTTCTCTTTCTATCTAGTTCTGACACAACATTACTTCTTTTCTATCTATTTCTGACATAACATTTTATTTCCTCCTATAACATTTCTAGTAACATATATAAAAGGCAAACAAAGAAGATTCAAAGAGAACATTGATATAATAAATGTGTGAAATTAGTAAAACTGTATACACTTGCATGTTAGAGTTAGTGACAGGTTTACCCAGTGTTCACAGATTCAATATGCACATGCAGTTTTCATCAACTGTTGGAAGAAACTCAGCAACTATTTGCTTGCTAGAGAGAATTGATATCAATTAATAACTCATTCTTTATTAGAAGCCAACATATTTGCAGATGGCATTATTGCACAGAGGACATCATTGCACAGAGGACATCATTGCAGATGGCATTATTGCACAGAGGCCACTCATACGCTCTGCTCTTTGTTGTATCATTCCCCAAAAAGAGTTTAACTGGGAACCTCAGTCAAATATTGATTATATAATTTTCAAATCTTCTCAGAAACACCTTCTTCTGTCAGTCACTCCTAGTTATGCTTATTTCTATCTGTCTCTGTACATAATCAACCCCAGCTCCCACATTTTCATTTTGAAGCAAATCTATGACTGCACAAATAAGTCTCTTACAACTATTATGAGTTATGACTGCCAGTTATCATCGGCGCACACTGGACAAGTCCATCAGTGGTCAGATCCCCGTCTCAATAAATCTATTTGAGTGTAACGGGTGAGAGTTTCAGTTCAATTCTGATTTATCAGTCTCTTTGTATATCTGTTATGTTTAGTTTTACAGGCTGTTCTGATCTTTCCAACAATTTTATGCAGTCTTGAGAGTGACCATAATTCATATTTTTGAAAATCGTCTGAGCGGACAAGGTCTATTAATGCATAATGTCAGATCGATCCATTGATGTACCTATTGCTCGTCAGTATATCTGCTCACAGTTTGCCTTCAAAGCTGGCATGCCCCCTGACATGAATATAAAGGTAATCTTTCTGGTCATAGATTGTGTCAATAATTCTACCCAATGATGGTGGATGACTCCCGCTTCAACATTCATGGTGGATGACTCCTACTTCAACAATGATGGTGGAATACTCCCGCTTCAACAATGATGGTAGAATACTCCCACTTCAACAATGATGGTAGAATACTCCCACTTCAACAATGATGGTAGAATACTCCCACTTCAACAATGATGGTGGAATACTCCTGCTTCAACAATGATGGTATAATACTCCCGCTTCAACAATGATGGTGGAATACTCCTGCTTCAACAATGATGGTGGAATACTCCTGCTTCAACTGTGCAGATGATATTCATAATAAAGTCACTAAGTATGCATACATGAGAATAGTTCTGTGACAGCAAAAACCGCTTCTCTCTCACAGACTTTATATCTTAGTACTGTGCTATCTACCATAGCATTTTTCATCAATGATTCTGCTCTTCTGTTACCTTTGACCTCAGCATGACCAGGACAGCATATCCATGAATATACCCTTGATACAAGAATTGCTTATAAATCTAAACTAAATTGCTTTCTTAGCATAAACTTCTCCATCTTACATAGATCTGACCAACTGCTTTCTTAGCATGAACTTCTCTATATTATGTAACATAATACAGAAGCATCAAGAATGTATTAAAGAAAAAATCATAATGCAGAAAACTGGATTTGAACCAAGTTCACTTAGATGGCACCTACTCATTCTATCTTACATAACAGTAACCAATATGGAATATTATGTGTGCTTGGACAGTTTTTAATTTTCTTACTTGGTGGAGTAAATGGAGGGACATCCAGGTGGTTTGTCGTACATCCAAATGTTGAACCACTCACAAAGCTGGCAGGCTCATTCATATCCTGATTAATGTACAAGCAAGCAGATAAAAATAATGATCTTGTTCATAATTCAGGTGGTAAGAATGCAGTAAAACATGAAATCAGGTTATTTAACACAGCAATAGCTATTAGTATTAGGTCTATTGATTATCCTCTTTGCACATCAGACATGTCCATAGGTGCTCCGATCTCCACTTCAGTAAATCTCTCAAGGTATAATGGCTGATGGTTCCGGTTCTATGTTGGTTCACAGCTCTTTTTGAAATCTTTGTCCGGGGTTCTCTACAGGCCATACCCATCCTCACTCCCAATTCTCGCATTTTCGATATTGACTCATGCTCATTCATCTCAAAATCCTCTGATCATGAGGACTCACGAAGAGCAATGAGTATGTCTGCTCTGTCCATAGGCTGACCATCTGCTGTGGTATTTAACACAGTGAAACATTGGATCAGATCATAGTTTTCATCAAATAATGAAAAAAATTCTTTTCACCTAAAGTCCCACTTTTATAAAGAAAGACTGAACCATTCTCAACTGTCAAAAAAAACAAAAACTGTCAATACTGCATTTTTCCTGTTAAGGAGTTGCAGGGAGGGGATTGAATAGCTGTGTGATCAAGGCCACATGCTCTTGCTGATGTCATGTACAGAGTGAGTTTTTAAATTTACCTTCTGACAGAAAAAAACCAAGTCCTTACCTGAGATCGAATTCTAGACCTCACTAGTGTGAGACCCACATTCTAACCTCTCGGCCATGTGCCACACCATTGAGAATTATGGAGAAGATGTTAACTGGGTGTTGTGTTTTCTAGTGTGAAACAGATCTTTAAGAAATGATCTATGCTGTGATGGACTTGATTTCTAATGCTGAGAGACTTCAACCTCTGTCAGTGTATATAACTGTATCCTATTTATGATATAATTCTGCATGCATAAGTGTAAGCAACTAGATGTTATTGTTGAGATAATTCATGTCAGTTATAATATGATGATGATGATGGCGTTCATGGAAGTAGGTTTTACTTGGTGTGTGGATCGCCCATGTGGCAACCAGGTTCTGGAGTTGTTCTATCTGATGTGGAATGCCAATGTGGTAACCAGGTTCTGTTCTGGAGTTGTTCTACCTGATGTGGAATGCCAATGTGGCAATTGTGATCCTATTGTTGAGATCATTAATATCAGTTATAATATGATGATGTTGGTGTTCATGGCAGTAGGTTTTACCTGGTGTGTGGATCGCCCATAAGCAACCAGGTTCTGGAGTTCAGGGTGCACAGAATATTGTCACTGTCTTCTTTCCAGGCAAGTTGTAGGAGGCGACTAAAGAAAATGGGGGATGAATTTACACCCTCTCAGCTGTGAAAAATTCTTTGTCACATTTCGTCTTAATTTCCTACTTTTGTCTTCTATCAAATAATTCCCATGGATGATGAAGAGATCAGGCCAGCGGACATTGTACCTTTGTCTTTTTGTGGCAGAGAATGCTAGATGTGCCATCATTGCCGATTGGTGAATAAATCTGACAGAAGAATAATGAGATAGATGGAGTAGAAGTGTGTGCTGTGCTTCTGGAAAGACGTTTAATCCTGGGATACTGACTCAATGGAATGTCTCCCTTCGGGGACTAAACATGCATCCATGACTCACTCCTTTACAAGAGCATGCCTTCCAGACAACCTTATATGTGTACGGGTGTCTCCTCAGTTACACAAATAAAAAGAACCTGTGCTTCTGTCAGAAAGGTTATGGGCTGTCAAGAGCTACCTGCTGACAGCAAAAGGGATTAATTCATCAACTAAATAATTATAGTGGCAATAATTATGGCAGTATAAAGATAATATTACACAAGACACTGGAGGAAGCAGAAAAACATGCACACTAATTAAGATATTGATGTTTCATGATGATGATGAATGAACACCTTAGCTGCGGAGGTATCCTTAAGGATATCATGAGGAATTGCCACCATTTTGCTGAGATCTTTTTCTTGGTTTCCCAGGGAAACAATTAGTCTGAATACTTTTATTATAAGCATCCAGGCAGATTTTTTTTACCTGGGAAGCTAAGAAAAGGAGGATCTCCGCAAAATGGTAGTGGCTTTTCATCATATCCTTAAGAATACCTCCGCAGCTAAGGGGTTAACCATACCAGAAACATGCAGTAAAGTAGTGATGACATTGGTATCTAATCAAGAATGAGGTTGTAGTAAGTACATACAATCCAGAGTCCATCAAATGGTATCTGGTCATGAAAAGGTTTGGCCTGCTTGTACCAGTACTCAACAGCTCGAGGATGGAAAAAATCTGGAAATGCAGTTTCTCCTGGCCAGACCTTCAGAGTGAACAATAAAATATAAGTTAGACTGTGGTATTGAATCGGATTAATAATGCTGAGATATATACATATGAAAGTGGGTCAATATTTCCTGGAATTTTTATTTTCTCTGGTAAACCGTTACACTTACAGGCCAGTTTGTAACTTTTTTTGAACAGTTTGTAAGCATCTTTAACCTTGTATTGTTTTTTTTTTTGTTATTTACTATACTCATTTTTTAAATTTATGTTACCAGCACAATTCTATGTAGTCTCCTTCTATATTGGTGTGCCTTTCCTTGTTTATCCCTATCTTGTGAAAGATCTTTTGGTTGTAATGTTGATTTGTTCTGCTGTAGAGTTTCTATAAAATCCATTAAAAAAATAATTATCTACCTATTTCTTCTTCTGCATTCACTCTCTGATAACCAACACAAGAGTTTGTGCGATTTCTGCCAGGGAACGTGAAGTACAGTGTGCCACTGATTTCACAGCAGATTTGAGTTGTTTTGTGCCTAATGGCTCAGCATAACAATTTTTTAGCATTATCTACCTATTTGACTTATATCAATACATTTAAAGCTAGGTATAGTCAGGCAGGCATATTTCACATCCAAGCTGTAAACTATAATACAACACATTTCACTCTCTGAACTACATCTTGCTATACAGCTGAAGTTTAAGATTGAACACAGAAAAAGATATTTCCCATGTCCAGTCCGTCTTAGTTGCCTTAGACTTACATGACTTGACATTGCTATTATTATTTCTTCTGATATGGGTCTCAGTAACTACAGTAAAAAGTTGTCAAGCTGATACATACCCCGTTACATCTTCTATGAGTCTCAGTAACACAAGGTCATAGAACAAAATAAAAAGTTGTCAAGCTGATATAGGCCTACACCTTTATATTCTGTAATTTTCATTTTGTGTTTCCAATCTGAAGCTGTTGTAGATTAGTGGTTAGTTCAATGGCTTCTTAGTTGGGTGGTCAAGATTGAATTTCCAGTTCAGTTTCTTTTTCTTCGTTCATTCTCAAATTCCTGCACATTAGCAAGATGTAGTCCAGACAACGTAATGCGTTGCCATGGTTTACAGTTTGGCTGCGATATCTGCACATTTTTATCTGACACATATGACTTAAGATCACAATGACCCAAATGGGATCGACAATCAACTCCACTCCCAAGAACATCCTTCATTGTCTCTTACGACATGCATGAGATAATTAGTCTTGCTATTACTTATGCTCCCCTTTCAAGCCTTCCAACACACAGGCACAGATCAGCATGACATATTTTGACCACAAATGGCTAGTATGTCAACCTAGATTCAGGAAATAGGTACCAGTTAAATTCTGGGAAAGTAAAGGCAGTTTGCACAATGCTGACATCCTATAGTGCAACTGGTCATGAAAAATACTGGCCAAAACCATATTCTACAAACACCTCAATGTTGTGAAACTGGACATTACTTTAACTTTACTTCTAGCAGTGTCCATCAAACAACTATACCTTGCCCAAAAGAATAGCCCCAGTATCATTCTTAATAAAGATATCCATCTCTACACCATCATCAAATGGGGGATATGTTCCATTGGGTTGTCCACTAGAAATAGCTGGGTCCTGAGGAAGATAATTTGAGTGAAGACCTATTACATGGTTATATTATTCTATTCTTCATTTTGTTATTCTTGAAACTATCATTAGAGTATAACAAATTTCTATTTCAAGGAAAAATGGTAAAAGCAGCAATTCACAATTCAAATATTATGTGTTAATATAATTATTTTTGGTGGATCGCTCTCAAACTCCCACTGGATCTTTCTTGTAGCAGGACAAGACCGTACCAGATTTTCAGCAGGATGTAATCCAGGAAATAAAATTGTGATATATCGCTGTTTTATCTGCGCTAATGGCCCGATACATCCAACTTCATCATGGTAACCAATATGTTCAGTATTTTTGTCACTTTCACTGAACGGTGGACGTCAGTAGCCATATCTATAGTAGGCCAGTCTTACGAGAGAACTGGTTCCCACATTGTACATTCAACACTAACCTGAAAGTTAATCACAGTCAAGTGTGCTCGGCATTTTCATAGCTGAAGTAGGTATTGTTATTGACATAGCTACAAATGCCAACAATCATATCACCCATATTGTGTTATTATATGTATTTCTTTTGGAGTAGTGTAGCACTGGATTCAAACACACAAATGCAGGAGCTTAAATCCTGGCACAAGTTCTTTCTACATGTTGATATCCCTTTTTTTTGAGTTATGTAAAAATGTGTAGTTGGCGCTGCACGAGAGCAATGAAGTAACCTTTGCACCCCAGTTAACCAGTCATATTCAGTTTCTCTTCTTTGCGGGGATTATATTATTGGAATGCCTAGATTTTCTGTTCACTTTAAGCAAAGTCAGAATTGACCTGTTCTATGCCAGGGGATAAATAGTTCTTTATCTTGTTCAATGATACTGCATCTAAGGTAAGTTTCCTTGTACTCATTGCCATCTCCAAGACAGCTTACTGGACACATCAAGTTTTCTCTATATAGTCTCTAATAATCAATATGTCAGAGAATATCAAAGAGACGAGGGCTATAGTAAGACACATAGAAAATGATATTAACAAGGATTAGTAATTATATTTTACCATGAACAAAACTCTCATAATTATTAAGTATAAATTGTAATAAATATAAATGATTGCAACATGAAACAATTTCAATGCAAGAAGCAACAACAAAATAGAAAAATACATAAATTAAATAGAACATGCTCACCAAATTGTTGTGTTCAGTATGATTCTCCAATTAACACTGGACCTAAATGTTTAGTCAGGTCATTACATTTAACATGAAGATAAATATAGAAAAGACCGAAGTAATGGAGATAGGAAGAACAGAAAGAAACCAAGCCTAGGGCACAGCATTGGCATAAGAATTATTTTGAATAGTGTTATTTTGCTGTTTAAATTTACATTTTTGTTTCTGAAGATTGGTGTCATTTGCCTAGAGCTTGGTATGCTTTACTACATCTATTGTGTATTTCTTTACTGCTCTTGCCGTCTGTTGTTATATTGCTTCCTGGATATGTGAATTCTGTCACTTGAAGTCTGTTGTTTCCAATATATATATTGGTGTTTATTTCTGTTCTTCCTATCTTCATTACTTCAGTCATTTCTATGTTTATCTTCATGTTAAAGGTCTGGCATGTTTGATGTAACCTGTCTCCAAGCATGTTATGGAACAGATTTCCAAAAAAAACTGGAAGGTATAATTACTCTCACACATTATTTTTAGATAACAATAATAAATAATGATGATGATGAATATGACAATCTACACATTTCTTCTTCTTCAACGTTCATTCTCAAACTCCCACTGGATCTCTCCTGATTTCCAGAAGGATGTTGCCAAGAGAATGGAAATGCGCTGTGTCGCCATGTTATTTGCGCCAATCACCTGACACGCCCATCTTCAGTGGGATTCTACATATTTAATAGCTAATTATTCTATAACATACAGTCATTATGATGTATCTTTGGTTGTTGTCATGTAGGTCTTTCACAACATTGGACAAATTTGCATATCTTCTTGCATCAAGAGTCCAATCTTTAGAACCATTCGCATAGTCAATATCATTCCATTGCACATCCTGTAAGAATCAACAAGCAAAGAAAGAGTTAAGGTTGAAACCTATTTTTGAATAAAGAATATTTGGACTGGTAAAAGGTAATTTTAATTTTGAGTTTTAGGGACAATCATTGTTGTATTTTCTGTAAAAGTATTTTAACAGATGATAAAAAAGATCAAATAACATGTAAAAATGTAACAACATGTGTTCATTGTAATACTTATTGACCTTGTGTTTTATGTAAATACAAAAATATACAAAATAGTTTACACAACAGACTAAATAGCTTGACAAAATATACCAAATAGTTTACACCAAAGACTAAAAAGCGTGACAAAATATACCAAATAGTTTACACAACAGACTAAATAGCTTGACAAAATATACCAAATAGTTTACACAACAGACTAAATAGCTTGACAAAATATACCAAATAGTTTACACAACAGACTAAATAGCATGACAAAATATACCAAATACTTTTACACAATAGACTAAATAGCATGACAAAATATACCAAATAGTTTACACAACAGACTAAATAGCTTGACAAAATATACCAAATAGTTTACACAACAGACTAAATAGCTTGACAAAATATACCAAATAGTTTACACAACAGACTAAATAGCTTGACAAAATATACCAAATAGTTTACACTACTGTCTATCTTTAGTTGATCATATTCACACTAGCTGTTAAACATAGGGGTGGGAGCTTCAGCTGTCGTTCCAAGGTCAGATGTGTCATGGTGGTTGCATTAAGTCCATATTTGTTGAAGGCTATCTTGATGTTTTCTATCCACCGTTTTCTTGGTCTACCTTTGGTCTTATGTCAGGATATTATTCTGTTATATGCTCCTATTGGTATTTAGTTTGGGTTCATTCTAATAAGGTGACCGAACCATTTTACTTGCCGTCTCTCAATATGTTTGATACATGATATTATACCAACTCTTTTCCTAATTTCTTTATTTCTTATTTTATCTAGTTTAGTAACCATTGCAGTTTTTTTCAGATACTTCATTTCACGTGTAACGATTTTCCTCTTCAGTGAGACTATTAAGGACCATGTTTGACATTGGTAGCAGAGTATTGGTATACAAATTGTAGATATTATCTGTCTTTTGATTTCCATCTTGATGTTTGGACCACGAAGTAATGGTGAAAGTTAGTAGGTCACTGTGTTTGTTTTCTGGCACCTTGTTTCTATTTCATAGTTTACATAACAAACTAAATAGCTTGACAAAATAAAGCAAATAGTTTAAATAAATAATACAATATAATATAAAAGCATCAAGGATTTATTATTAAAGAAAAATCATAATGCAACAAACATGATTTGAACCAGGTCTGCTCAAGATGGCAACCCACTCACCAAGCAATTTGAGTCTACATGTTTTCTAGGGTTAACACATAGAGATGCAGTGTGGTTGAGTTTCTAGGGTTAACATATAGAGATGGAGTGTGGTCAAAGATTCTAGGGTTAAAACATAGAAATATGGTGTGGTCGAAGTTTCTAGGGTTAACACATAGAGATGTGGTGTGGTTGAAGTTTTTAGGGTTAACACATGGAGATGCAGTGTGGTCGAAGTTAGAAAATGTGTTGAATCATGCTGCTAGGCAAGTGGGTGCCATCTGAGCGGACCTGGTTCAAATCCCATTTGCTGCATTATGATTTTTCTCTAACAGTTTTCAAAACAGATGAAATAACATGAAAAGAAACCATCCTTGTGTTTCCTGGGCCGAAAGGGGAGCAAAGAATAGCAATATTGTTTATCGGGGAAGGTGATATAGGGAAGGTGATATGGGAATTCCAGGGAAGGTGATATAGTTATATATACAGATGGGTCTGTTGAGAGACACATCAGGAGTTCCTTGGCTTTCATGGCTCAAAGGTGGGTGGAGACTATCAGAGAGGAAAGTAGTGCATTCGTTCAGACGACAAGCAGCTTGGCAATGGAGATTCTGGCGGTGACCAAAGCTTTGCAATGGGTCTGCTCACAGACTGTCTGCGAGCATGCCTGTATCCTCAGTGACTCCATGAACATGATTGTGAAAGTTCAGATGGGGTACGTTCGAGAACAGTGGCTGGATGCAGTGAATAATTCCTGTGTGCGTACAATGACTTTTATTTTTGTGCCGGGACACACAGGAGTCTGGGGTAATGAAAGAGCGATAGGTTGGCCGCCTACATGCTACTACGGCTGTTGGAGCGATGGATTGGGCAGACATTTTGAATGCCCTATGTGAAAACGCACGAACAAATGACTGTACAAGTGACGATGACTCTTGTTCCATGATTAGAATAAAGGAACTTGGTTTGAAATGTGGTGTCGCTAGAAAGGAGAGTTTTTGTGGGCGAAAAATAATGATGGTCAATCAACAACGTACTGGGACTGTCAGTCAACGTGTAATGGTGGATACACTCAAGGAAAGATCTGAGCACCTATGGACTTGTCCGGAGTGCAATGACGATGATCCAACGACTAACTAACTAACTATTGTTTATCGTCCATGCATGTTGTAAGAGGTGACTAAAGAGGTTATGGGGTGTATTTGGTAGTCCAATTCCAAATAGGCTGAAAGTGACCCAAAAGCCAAGCTGAAGATAGATGTGTCAAACCAAAAGATGCAGATATCATAGCTAAGCTGTAAACCATGGCACAACATATTACATTCTCCAGACTACATTCTGCTAATCTGCAAGAGTTTGACAATCAATGCAAAGGACAGAAAAAAAAAGAAAATGCAGAAATATAGAGAACAGTTTACAAAACTGACTGAATAAACATTTTGATCAAATGGCAAAATCAAGAAAAAATACAAATCAAACAAAAGTAACTAGAATAATAATAAGACCCATAACCCGTCAGGTCGTAGGGGTGCCACACTGGAGACATCAGTACAAGAAAGTACTCCCAAATACCTCTATCCTCAGCCAATCAGAGGAGGAGTGTAAAAAAATCTTGCCCAGATCATTCTTGGACGTTATAAATCCAGGATTCAACCTCGACTTTCCCTTGCAAAATAAATTTATAAAGTGATTTTGTGTTTCATTACACGTCCAGACCAAACAAGTTTATGCAATCTCACCGCTGAGAATGTGATTCTTGATGACCTGCAAATGATGAGATCAAGTGACAGTGTAATGGAATTAGTGTTTGTTTATTTGCTGTCAGATGAACATATTTGTCTTGTGTTCTATACAACTAATTCTTAACAAACAACTGTAGTACTTGTATTCAGAAGTCTGTAACTAGAATCTATCTATATGCAGAAGAGTTCGCTGGAGATGACCTTCTTGTGTGTTGTTTGTAAGCTTGTTCCAATGGCCTCTTTGATTTTGGTGATTCATCTTTCACATGGTCTGCCTCTGGCTTTATAGCCACGATGTCTATGTACGTGTGTCATGGTCATCTGTGGCATGCTGTCTGTTGGTAGTCTGGAAGTGTGCGAAAACCATTTGATTTGTTGTCTCTTGATGTGTTCCAACACTGGTATTGTTGTGGTTATCTGTCTGATTAATGTAATTGGTGTAACAGTGTATAGGATTGGTGTAATGATGTATGGGATTAATGTAAAAATCTGTCAGATTAGTGCAATGATGTATGGATTAATGTAATGGTGTATGATATTAGAGTAATGGTGTAAGGGATTCATGTATGGGTGTATGGGATTAATTAGTTAGTCATTGGATCATCATTACTGCACTCCAGACAAGTCCATAGGTGCTCAGATCTCTCCTCGAGTGTATCTGCCATTACACGTTGACCAATTGTCCCAGTACGCTGTTGATTGACCATCATTCTTCCTTGCCAATGAAACTGCTCCCTTCTAGCTATGCCACATTTCAAATGAAGCTTCCTTATTCCAGTCATGAGACAAGAGTCATCATCATTTATACAGTCATTTGTTCGTGGATTTTCTCATACGACATTCAAAATGTCTGCCAGATGCATTGCTCCACCAACAGTTGTAGTAGCCATGTGTGTGGCCAAACAATTTGCTCTCTCATGACCCCGTACTCTCGCATGTCCCGGCACAAAAAGAAAAGTCACTTTTCGCACAAAAAGGAATTCTTCATTGCATTTAGCCACTGTTTCTGAATGCACCCTGATTGCACTTTCACAATCATGTTCATCGAATCACTGAGTGTATAGGCATGTGTGGCAGTCTGTTAGCACACCCATTTAAAAGCATTGGTTACTGTCAAAATCTCCATTGTCAAGCTGCATGTTGTCTGAGTGAAAGCACCACATTCCTCTCTGATGGTCTTCCCCCACCTTGGAGCTGTCATGGCCCAAGCACTCTTGATGTGTCTCACAACCGATCCATCTGTGTATATAATCATATCACCTTCACTGGAATTCTCGCAGATCAGAGCCTGCACCTCTGACTCCACAAATGTCAGACATAATTTCTTGCATTATATATTGAGTGTTATTATTACTTTGAAGGCTGTTGGACACTCTAAAGGCACCCTACTCCATTTCCCACCAGGTAGCACATCCTCCAACCTGCACACACTTTGTATAATGTCCTCTGCGTGCATCACCCACGACCTTCCTCTCCAAAGTCAACTGTCTTTCACTTTGAGAATTTCAGGGATAGAGGGTGCTCTTTATCAGATGTGATTTGTAGGTACATCTCCGCCTTGCATAATTGCATTCTTTGTTCTGCAGTTGCGCAAATCAAGTAAGTATCGCATAGTCTGTACTGATCTATCTCTTGTACACCCCAGTATGATTCACATTGTCTCATTCTGGATTCTATCCAATCTTTCTGTTTGAGTCTGACTCAGTGTCAGAATCACCAGTGCACCCTACTACCACCTTCACCACTAATCCCTGATACAGCAGAAATAGCAGCTTCTGCTCAGACAGAGCAGCAGCCATAACTTTCATTGCCTCAAGATCTTATGGGATTAGTGTAATGGATTAGTATAATGGCATATGGGATTAATTTAATGATGTATGGGATTAGTGTAATGGTTGACGCCTGTGTGTTGCCAGGGACAAAAGGGGAGCAAAGAATAGCAACACTGTTTACCTTCCACGCATGTCGTAAAAGACGACTAAGGAGGTTATGGGATGGAGTTGGCTGTCCCATCCCATATAGGGTCAGTGACACAAAGCCATGCTGAAGTCGGATGTGTCAGGCCAAAAGGTGCAGATATCGCAGCAATGCTGTAAACCATGACACAACGCATTCCGTTCTCCAGACTACATCCTGCTAATCTGCAGGAGTTTGAGAATGAACGCAGAAGAAGAAGAAGTGTAATGGTGTATGGGATTAGTGTTGTAACATGTTGTAACAATAAGGTTCTTGCGGCAAGGTTTTCATACAAAACTCACGTAAGGTATTTGTGCCTGCCTGTTCCTATATATGACATTCTTTAATGCAGCAGCTGTGGGGTAACCAAATTTACACAAATGATATCCTAAAGCCCAGAATGGAGGGAAGTATGGATGTCCTATCACATCTGCGTACTGAGAAATAACTGAGATTGGTTCAGGTCCCAGCAAAATATAAAAATCAAAAATTCCACCCAAAAAGCGATAAGTGACAGCTCCTGTTTGATTCTGGCCAAATGGCTGCAAGACCACTTCTGAAAAACAAAATCAGTAATGCAATTAATTTGACAGACTTTGAAAAGTGTGGTCAACTATTAATTACCATAACATCTTTGAAACAAAGTTGAGTGTTGCAGAAAGTAGTCACACTGTGACTGTTGTAGGACTTGCTAAATGACTTAAAATAATATATATATGACTATTTTTTGGTAAGCTACAAAGTATAATGATATGTGTGAGATTTCTAAAGCTATGGGGTTGAACGAAGTATGTTTGAGCTTTTGACTTGACAAGTTGGGATTTTTCCTCACTCACCTGCATCGCTGAAGATAGAAATCAATGATAAATTACTTAATTAAAATAAAGTAGCCATACTTTCATCTGAGGTATGTGTGTGAAAATACTCATCTACAAACTTAGGGCAAATACTACTCAGCTATAGAGAATACGATTTGTGATTGAATTAAAGTAAGTGAAGCAGCTATCATCTTAGTATAAGTGTTCATCTACAATCTTAAGACATGTACTCATCTACAATCTTAAGACAAGTACTCATCTACAATCTTAAGACAAGTACTCATCTACAATCTTAAGACATGTAAGTACAATCTTAAGACAAGTATTTAAATACTTATATTCATCAAGTATAAGACAACTATTCATAATAGATGTTCGTGTCATGAAAGCAATGTGTGGAACTGAATGCTGGACTAATCACCAGCTTATAATGTCCAAACTAAACTTCATGATTGCAGGAAAAATGTTCAAGGACTTCGAAAAGTTGGTGGACAGAAAAAGTGCTTCAAAGACACACTCAAGTCATTACTGAAACATCTTAAAATTGATGTTGGATCTTAGGAGACCTGCAATCAGGATAAAACAGCATGGCGTTAGTCTCAGCGTGAAAATCTATATCAATATGGAAATCTGTACTTGTTGACACCTATGATTTATATACAACCTTAAAACAAGTACGTACCTACAATCTTTGGTCAACCACTCATCTAATATCTTAGATAGGTAATCACATACAATCTTGGGACAAGAGCTCACCTACATTCTTAGAATAAGAACTCACCTCCACCATTGCTGTTGAGTAAAAAGACTCCATGAGCGTATGAATTTGATGCTGGTCCTCCACTCTCCAGATTCAGAAAGAAAGGATGAGTGCCATATCCATTGTTATCAACCTGAAACAATACAATGTGAGTCTGACTATGATTACTCTCACATCTCTTGATTACTAAGCTGCTAAGGTGGGGATCTCCTTAGCATAGTGATTAAACTGTTTCCTTGCGCTGAAGAGGTAATGGGTTCAAATCCGACTCATAGTGTCTTGTTATCCAAGTGGGGTTTTTACGAGATCCCTGGGGATTATCGCTGAATCTCCGGATTGCTATGCCATGATTGGTACTCTCATGTTTACTAAAGTACTAATCTCTCTATTCTTCAAGAGAACACAAAACTGTATGTAACATCACTCAGGTGTTTCTGGGGTCTGAAATAGTAGCAAAAGAATGGCAACACTGTGACCTAGACATACATGTCATAATAGGTGACTAAAAAAACTGTCAATACTGCATTTTCCAATTAGAGTGTTCAAGGAGGTTTGGAGTGGCTTGTATAATAAAAGGATGCATGCCCTTGCTGTTACTACATCTTGTACAGAGTGAGCTTTTTTAAATTTACTCTCAGACAAAAAAACCTATTTCTTACCAGGAGTGGAACCTTGGACCTCACAAGTGTGAGACCAACTCTCTAACCTTTTGGCCATGTGCATGTATAATAGGTGACTGAAGAGGTTTAAAGGGTGGAGTTGATAGCCCCTTCCAAAGATCAAAATGACCCAAAAGTCATTATAAAATTGGATGTATCAGGATGTCCATAACTTCATAACCATAACACAGCATATTCTGTAATCTCACATCATTAATATTTTACCACTACAATTATAGACAGCATGCCACAGATGGCAATGGCACATAGACATAACGGTTATAAAGCCAGAGGAGACCATGTAAAAGATAGATTACAGAAATCAAAGAAGCCCCAGGAACAAGCTTACAAACAGCACGCAAGAAGGCCATCTTCAGAGAACTCTTCCACCCCTGACGCAGCAATAAAAACAAGGGCCACAACGTATAGATAGAATTATAGATAGAAATACACACACCTCCTCACCCATATACACAGAGAGTGAAAGAGAGAGAGAGAGAGAGAGAGAGAAAGATGAAAAATCTATGGCAAGTTAGAACTATTAAGCACTACTAACAGTTATATTTTTACTTATCCAATGGCAACATATAGTTGTGAGAAGTGGGCAATGACATCCGCAATGGAAAAGAAACAAATATTGAAATGAAATGTTATATAAAAATGAAAATGTTATAGAAAGGTTCTAAGAATATCATGGAAAAACATATGCAGATGTCCTTAACCCCTTAACTGTGGAGGTATCCTTAAGGATATGATAAGGGGGTTGCCACCATTTTGCTAAGATCTTCTTAATTTCCCAGGGAAACAATTTGGCTGGATGCTTTATTATAAGCTTTCAGATGGATTTTTTCCATTGGAAGCTAATGAAGAGTAGGATATCCACAAAATGGTGGTGGCTTTTCATTGTATCCTTAAGGATAGCCCTGCAGTTAAGGGGTTAAAGAACTGAACATAGAAGAAGGTTGGCTCCTCAAAACCTACAGAACCAAAAGGTTTACAGCATGGCAGTGAGGACAATGTTCTGTAAAGGGCATGCAATATATATATAATAGTATATACGCATCCCTTTAAAACCAACTTTAGCCGTAATTTTTTGAATTGGCATAAGAAGAAACTGCACTGCAACAAAATTTGTTCTGTTTCCCTTGATGTAGCCAGCATTTACAAATGTGAACAAAATGATTTCTTAGATTTATGGAATAATTCTCTGGCAAACAACTTATGTCATTAAAAATCCAGTATCTTATGAAAAAATCTGGTATGTTATGCATTAGTCATATCCATCTGCTAAAGACGGATGTGTTAGGAAATTATCGCAAATAAAACAATGCATTTCCATTCCCCGAACTACATCCTTCTGGAAATCTAGTTGGACCATTTCCTGATACATGAGAGATCTAGCAGGAGTTTGAGAATGAACACTGAAGAAGTTTTATGCAAATACCACTATGCTTGTGTTTCGAGTTTCATTCCCCTTTGCTTATAAATACCTCAGTGAGAGTAGATTTTCATTTGAAAACCAAAACAAGAAATATAATAATTGTTGAGAATGTCATGAGGTTGGCATTAAACTTCTATTACATGATTTAAGGTTTTCCATGATAAAAACATGATTACTGAATATTTTAATATCAGGTTCAGATATTTAAAATATATTTAAAAAATTTGGGAAAAGTTGTATATTGATGTTTCTATGGGCATGGTACCCTTTTCTCTATAATGTGATTTTTGAAGAGAAAGAAGTCCCCCTTTTTTTTTTTTTTTACAAAAGACTGAATGCATAAATAAACTAAAGTGGTATCAATACTTTATATTTCATTGTATAAAACTAACTTTAGTGAAAGAAAAATATATCTTGTAAAAATGAAATAAAAATCTTTATTTACACAATTAAAAAAATTATTTGTTTTCATAAATGTAAATGCATGCAGAATATCATACACATCATGTATCATTCTTGATCATATCAAGTATACATACAGAAATATCTGTCTTTCAAGGGAAATAACCATTAAAATTATGAACACAAAACTGGCGAAGATATTTGAGTAGAAATGGTATGTTGTAAAAAATCAACAATATGTCTCTTTTTCTTCTGTGTTCGTTCTCATACTCCTGCAAATCAACAGGATGTAGTCCAGAGAACGGAATGCGCTGTGTCATGGTTTACAGCATGGCTGCAATATATGCGCCTTTCGGCCTGACACATCCGACTTCAGCATGGCTTTGGGTCACTGACCCTATATGGGATGGGACAGCCAACTCCATCCCATAACCTCCTTAGTTGCCTCGTACGACATGCATGGAAGGTAGACAGTGTTGCTATTCTTTGGTCCCCTTTCGGGCCCCGACAACACACAGGCGAACAATATGTAATATAGGGTCTAAAACGTAATCATATATTTTGTAACCACATATTATAATGTGCTTCTATAAAATTGGGTAATTACTTGAATAAAGATTGGGAACCGGTGCTATAAATCATGGTATATTACAACCAAAACTTTCTTCTTCAGCGTTCATTCTCAAACTCCCACTGGATTTCTCTTGAAACAGGACAATGATCCTACAAGATTTCCAGTTGAATGTAGTCCAGAGAATGGAAATGCGTGTGTTGCCGTTTTATTTGCACCAATGGCCCAACATATCCATCTTCGGCGGTAACCAAACATTTGAAAATGTAACATTTCATCTGGTCTAGTTATTTGACTATACTGTAAGAGATTTGGTAGAAATTTCTTTGTATCAGCATGTTGTTGTATGACTGGCTTATCCCCACTCTCACAACGATGTAAGAACAACACTTTGTATCAGCATGTTGTTGTAAGACTGGCTTATCCCACTCTCACATCGATGTAAGAACAACACTTTGTATCAGCATGTTGTTGTAAGACTGGCTTATCCCACTCTCACAACGATGTAAGAACAACACTTTGTATCAGCATGTTGTTGTAAGACTGGCTTATCCCACTCTCACATCGATGTAAGAACAACACTTTGTATCAGCATGTTGTTGTAAGACTGGCTTATCCCACTCTCACATCGATGTAACAACAACACTTTGTATCAGCATGTTGTTGTAAGACTGGCTTATCCCACTCTCACAACGATGTAAGAACAACACTTTGTATCAGCATGTTGTTGTAAGACTGGCTTATCCCACTCTCACATCGATGTAAGAACAACACTTTGTATCAGCATGTTGTTGTAAGACTGGCTTATCCCACTCTCACATCGATGTAACAACAACACTTTGTATCAGCATGTTGTTGTAAGACTGGCTTATCCCACTCTCACATCGATGTAAGAACAACACTTTGTATCAGCATGTTGTTGTAAGACTGGCTTATCCCACTCTCACAACGATGTAAGAACAACACTTTGTATCAGCATGTTGTTGTAAGACTGGCTTATCCCACTCTCACATCGATGTAAGAACAACACTTTGTATCAGCATGTTGTTGTAAGACTGGCTTATCCCACTCTCACAACGATGTAAGAACAACACTTTGTATCAGCATGTTGTTGTATGACTGGCTTATCCCACTCTCACAACGATGTAAGAACAACACTTTGTATCAGCATGTTGTTGTAAGACTGGCTTATCCCACTCTCACATCGATGTAAGAACAACACTTTGTATCAGCATGTTGTTGTAAGACTGGCTTATCCCACTCTCACAACGATGTAAGAACAACACTTTGTATCAGCATGTTGTTGTAAGACTGGCTTATCCCACTCTCACATCGATGTAAGAACAACACTTTGTATCAGCATGTTGTTGTAAGACTGGCTTATCCCACTCTCACATCGATGTAAGAACAACACTTTGTATCAGCATGTTGTTGTAAGACTGGCTTATCCCACTCTCACAACGATGTAAGAACAACACTTTGTATCAGCATGTTGTTGTAAGACTGGCTTATCCCACTCTCACATCGATGTAAGAACAACACTTTGTATCAGCATGTTGTTGTAAGACTGGCTTATCCCACTCTCACAACGATGTAAGAACAACACTTTGTATCAGCATGTTGTTGTAAGACTGGCTTATCCCACTCTCACATCGATGTAAGAACAACACTTTGTATCAGCATGTTGTTGTAAGACTGGCTTATCCCACTCTCACAACGATGTAAGAACAACACTTTGTATCAGCATGTTGTTGTAAGACTGGCTTATCCCACTCTCACATCGATGTAAGAACAACACTTTGTATCAGCATGTTGTTGTATGACTGGCTTATCCCACTCTCACAACGATGTAAGAACAACACTTTGTATCAGCATGTTGTTGTAAGACTGGCTTATCCCACTCTCACATCGATGTAAGAACAACATATATTAAGAACACAATCATACATAATTTGGTGCATATGTCATGTCTTCTTCTTCTTCTGTGCTCAATCTCATACTACTGCAGTTAGCAGGATGTAGTCTAGAAAATGAAATGTGTTGTGTCATGGTTTACAGCTTTGCGTGATATCTGCACCTCTCAAACTAACACATCTGACTTCAACATGGCTTCTGGGTCACTCTGACCGGTATGTGGGATGGTCAACTCCACCTCATAATCTCCTTAGTATGACATGTAAATTCAAGTAGGAAGCATGAGGATAAATGAAAATAATTATTACGGCTGATGGGAATTGAACCAGATCCATGCTAGCAGCACCGAATTGCCTTGCAGATCACGTTAAAAGGTTTTTCGTACTTGACCAACCATATCCCCAAAAGAAGATGTGATCTTGTCAAGACATTCAATCTATGTACTCAAATCACTGAGAATGGACCATTCAACAACAAAGAACATCCTGTACATGTATTGAAGTATCCCCAGGAACACACACATAGAACATCCGTATTCTTACTCTAAGGACCTATTATCATCATCATCAAGTGCCGTCTCCACAACGAAGGTTGGCTGCAACAGATCTCTTGTTTTGGTGGTGCACTCTGCTAGACTGTAACCTGTCCATCTTTTGATGTTACTCTCTGCTACTTGTATTTCTGCCTACCTCTTCCTCGCTTCCCTTTCGATTTTACCCTCAAGTAAGGTCTTGAACAAGGTGTCATGTCTTTTAATGTGTGCAAAATATTTTATTTGCCTGATCTTTATTTCCCTTAATAATTCTTCATATCAAATATTGTTAGACCCTCTTTGTTTTCTTATCTTTCCATAATGTTCTCCTATTCTTCTATATATCCACATCTAAGGCATCAATTCTATCTTCTAATTGTTTGTTTAGTGTCCATGTTTCTGAGCCATACATTAATATATAATAGATATAGCATTTTATAATTCTAATTTTTAGCTTGTTCGTAATTTGTTTAGCCTTTATGACTCTATAGTCCCAATATTGCGCCTATGAGCACAGGCTCCATTGTATCTGTAGGCGCAATCTCGCTACATGCAACATCGCCCGGTTCCAGAGTACGGAACTTCACGAAGTATTGCTTATATGACGTAGAAATTCCCGCCACATGAAGCTAGGAATACGTCACAGTTTAAAGATCACATTTCTTTACACATTACGATTGTATGGAGGAGAAAGCCGGCAGATTTTGTCAACGCATTTCAAGAACGACGTTGGCCATTTTCGGCTGTATTTTACTATCAAATTGAGTACCGCGTGGCATGGGTAAGGGATCGTGACTACATGTTCTAATTGGCTTTTTTGTGTGTTTAATATGTTGTTATTTGATAAGAATGTTTATGTATTCATTCAAAAACACAAAAATAATATGTATCAGGGGTGCCACATGTGTGCATGGACAATAATTACGTTGCGTACGGCCTAGACCTAGTGTTGACCGGATGGATGATATATGTGATTTCTTCACGTTTCATTAGTTTTTTAGGCCATATTATATTAGTTTGGATATGAAACAATATATATATATATAAGTATAGGTATTTATGAGGATTTTATCAATGTTTCCACACAATGATCAAGTATTAGGGCCGTCAGGACGTTATATTTGTGATTTTGAAAATGGCGTTTTGAGATTTTTCCCTGACTTTTCAACTTCACAACTTGCTCACAACTGTCATATCATACATACAGCAATAAAAAAACATGACTATATTCACTATTCACTCCTTTATTTAGATATGTAAAAATTATTTTGGTATCTTTTAAAACAAAAACGTTATCACGTTTTCAAAACACCCACCATCAATTACGCAAATTTTCCAAAAATTAATTCAGGCCCCAGGGGGTGTATTGCGTAATGTTAATTCAGGGTCGTAAAGGTTAGATGTTCATATTTTCCTCATGTCATTGAAAGTACTTTTAGCCATTTCTATTCTCCTTTTAACTTCTGTTTCACATCTGCTGTCATTTGTGATTATGTGTCCAAGATTTTGATAGTGTTCTACTTATTGTAGTTTCTCTCCATGTAGGCCTATGTTTATGTTTACCTCCTGTTCTTCTGTGATTTTGCTGATTATCATGGTTTTTGTTTTTATTGATATTTATATCCAGCCCATATTCTTTAATTGATTTATCAACTTGATCTATTAGTATGTGTAGTTCATGTTTACTTTCTGCAAAAAGAACAGTGTCATCTGCATATCTCTGGTTGTTTATTATTTTCCCACTTTTTAAGTCCTGACATTCCTTCTATATGTTTAAAGATATTCTCTGTGTAGATATTAAATAGACTGGGTGATTAAATACATCCTTGTTATTTCTATGTATAGTGAATCTGTTCCAAATATATATTTCTAATCAGTCTGATGTCTTTAACATCTAGGCTTATTTCTTGAAGATATTTAATTAATTTTTCATGTTGGATTCTGTCAAAGGTTGTGCTTCAATTTCTGTAATCCTTAAGAATTATTATAATTTATCCTAATGCTTTCTATGTGAATTTACTTGTATAAGCTATATTTGTACGGGATGTTAGTTGTTGTAATAGTCCTTATCTCGATTGATCTATTCTCAGTGACTTCAGTACACAGGTTGAATGTCTTGACGAGATTACATCTTTTCTTGGGGATGTTTTGGTCAAGTATGGAAAACCTATTCACTTGAGTTGTACGGCGATTCGGTGCTGCTAGAATGGACCTGGTTCAATTTCCATCAGCCTTAAGAATTAGTATGATATACATGAAAGGTAATCAGTATTGCTATTATTTGTTCCCCTTTCAGGTCCCGACAAAACACAGGTAGATATATTATTAAAAATACCCTTGGAGCATCATCTCTGTTCCAGAAGACAAGCCTCCTCCACAGAGAAATGTCTTGAAGGAAGTTGCTTCGGTGCTCTCCAAACCCATACAGATACTTTGTTGACAACTGCGTAGCAATCTGTAGGAACTGGTCACTGAAGATGAGCGGAATTGTGTCCGTGGTATCAAATCTGAAAATATAAACCACAATCATAATACATTTATTCACTGCACACAAATACTAGAAATCATCATCATCATGTGGCATATTATTTCCTGAATGTGGTCTTCCTTATTGATTCTATAAACACTCCGCGATTCTGAGTGAGTTGACTTGAAGCAGCTAGGGAGATATTTAAACAATTTGATATATTACTGCGCAATTGTCATCTTAGGCATCCTCTTTCCCTGTTGTCGTTAACTCTGCCTTCAGCTATTAATCTTTCCATGCAGTTATGTCTTTTTATAAGACCAAAAAACACAGCTTTCTCTGCAATTCCTAATAAATCTAATCCTAGATGCCCCATTTCTTTAGCTACAATATGTATATTCTCTTGATATAAATTTAAAACGTCCTTGTGCCAAACATAACAATATTAGAAATAGGATGTGGTTATACTAAAAATTAGAGAATACAATGTAACTATTATTTTAAAAAAAACAAGGATTTTTTCTATGTTGTGGCCAATGGGACCTTAATCAAGAAACTAATATGAAGAGGTTATAAACTAGCAAAGAGGATGTCAACACGGAATAAAGATATATGTAGGACTAGGCAGATCTAAGATCAGGAGTATAATAAAGGACACAGTACTTTAGGAGTGGACAGAAAAATGAGATGCAAGTGTAAAAGAGTGATATGCACATGCTCTCCTAAAGGAGACATCTAGGATATGTCACATTAAGGAGCTGAAAATTTCTGATGACCGGAAACTATTATGATTAAGCTTGGAACAGGGAATCACTTGAAACACACATAACACCCAAAATGACATTTCGATCAAAAGACCTTTATCAAGACTACATGTACACACATAAAAAATTATGAGCAAAAACAGCACTATTGATGATTCTTGATTAGGAATAAGTGTTACAGCACTGGGGGCATTCTCATATATGCTCTGCTTACCGTTCCGTGTGCCATCTAAAAGTGTATAAGCTCAGTGTCCCAGTCAGTTGCTGATTACGTGTTCTTCTGTTCTTTCCGGAGAGGGAGCACTTTCTCCCATCACCTCTAGTCACTTCCATTTCTATCATTCCCTGAAAATGTACATTGTCACGTTCAACTTCCTCCTCATCTTCTCGTAGGGTATCCATGACTGCTCTAATCAATTGAATCCTGTCTCTTCTTATCTCGGTGCTGTTCACCAAAGCGTTACCAGCCAACACATCGGCTCTTTCGTTTCCCCTGACCCCAGCATGACCAGGACAGTAAATAATGCTGTGCGCATTGTTGATGTTCACATGATAGAGATATGTTATTATGTGTATTCCCAGTGACTAGCAAAACTTTATTACTCTCTTTCAACCTTTGCCTGTTAGATTTAAATTTTGCATAGTGAGTACATATATTATCGATTATATGATTAAGAATGGGAGCTCTGTTACATAAAATTAATGTAACCAATATGTGAAGACTGTGGAGAAGAAAATACAATTGAATTGCTGAAATCAGATATGTTAGCCATTAATGCAAATAAAACAGTGATATAACACATCATTATCTGGGTTTAATCCTGCTGCGAATCTTGAGAGATCATTGCCCTGTTACAATGGGACATCTTGAACATCTAGTTTGGTCTACCTATAATCGCTCGTTCCTATTTCTTTTCACAGATATTGACATATTGACGATGGGATAGGTATCACCGACATGTCCGAAGTAGAATTGTCTCACTTCATCAACAGTTTCAACCCTGCTATTCAATTTATATCTAACATCTCCACTATCTCTGTCAACTTCCTTAACATCATTGTCACCATTCATCCCCCTTACCTTAGCACATCCATTTTCCATAAACCTACTGATGCACATGGCTTTCTGCTCTACACTTCTTCTCATCCTCCCGCTTGTCGCAACTGTCTGCCGCACTCCTAGCTTCTTCGTGTGCACCGCTTATGTAGTGATTATGACGATTTTCTCGATAAGTCCTATGAGGTGATTGAGTTTTACCATAGACGCTCATTCCAGGACAGCATTCTTTCATCCGCTTAGCTCTGTGTGCGCTCATTATCTCACCTCGATACCATGACTAACTCTCAGGGTTCTTCAAGGGTTAAACTTGTTCTTACCTATCATCCCCATTACTCTTCAGTCCAACGCATCATGATTAAACATTATTCCCTTCTCCAGTCTGATCCTGACTCCTGTTCCGCTGTTCACGATTTACCTCTGATTGGCGTATAGGCGTGACCAAAATCTGAAGGACATCTTGGACCATAGCAACCTTAAGTCTTCTGTTCGCGACCATTTTGGCACTGTTCGTTGCTCATGTGGCCATTGCTATACATGTTCTCATGTGGTTCAGATGCGCTCCATTTCATTTCCCAATACCACTTTCTTCATCATGTTCTCATGTGGTTCAGATGCACTCCATTTCATTTCCCAATACCACTTTCTTCATCATGTTCTCATGTGGTTCAGATGCTCTCCATTTCATTTCCCAATACCACTTTCTTCATCATGTTCTCATGTGGTTCAGATGCACTCCATTTCATTTCCCAATACCACTTTCTTCATCATGTTCTCATGTGGTTCAGATGCACTCCATTTCATTTCCCAATACCACTTTCTTCATTATGTTCTCATGTGGTTCAGATGCACTCCATTTCATTTCCCAATACCACTTTCTTCATCATGTTCTCATGTGGTTCAGATGCACTCCATTTCATTTCCCAATACCACTTTCTTCATCATGTTCTCATGTGGTTCAGATGCGCTCCATTTCATTTCCCAATACCACTTTCTTCATCATGTTCTCATGTGGTTCAGATGCTCTCCATTTCATTTCCCAATACCACTTTCTTCATCATGTTCTCATGTGGTTCAGATGCACTTCATTTCATTTCCCAATACCACTTTCTTCATTATGTTCTCATGTGGTTCAGATGCACTCCATTTCATTTCCCAATACCACTTTCTTCATCATGTTCTCATGTGGTTCAGATGCACTCCATTTCATTTCCCAATACCACTTTCTTCATCATGTTCTCATGTGGTTCAGATGCGCTCCATTTCATTTCCCAATACCACTTTCTTCATCATGTTCTCATGTGGTTCAGATGCACTCCATTTCATTTCCCAATACCACTTTCTTCATCATGTTCTCATGTGGTTCAGATGCACTCCATTTCATTTCCCAATACCACTTTCTTCATTATGTTCTCATGTGGTTCAGATGCACTCCATTTCATTTCCCAATACCACTTTCTTCATCATGTTCTCATGTGGTTCAGATGCACTCCATTTCATTTCCCAATACCACTTTCTTCATCATGTTCTCATGTGGTTCAGATGCACTCCATTTCATTTCCCAATACCACTTTCTTCATCATGTTCTCATGTGGTTCAGATGCACTCCATTTCATTTCCCAATACCACTTTCTTCATTATGTTCTCATGTGGTTCAGATGCACTCCATTTCATTTCCCAATACCACTTTCTTCATCATGTTCTCATGTGGTTCAGATGCACTCCATTTCATTTCCCAATACCACTTTCTTCATTATGTTCTCATGTGGTTCAGATGCACTCCATTTCATTTCCCAATACCACTTTCTTCATCATGTTCTCATGTGGTTCAGATGCACTCCATTTCATTTCCCAATACCACTTTCTTCATCATGTTCTCATGTGGTTCAGATGCGCTCCATTTCATTTCCCAATACCACTTTCTTCATCATGTTCTCATGTGGTTCAGATGCTCTCCATTTCATTTCCCAATACCACTTTCTTCATCATGTTCTCATGTGGTTCAGATGCACTTCATTTCATTTCCCAATACCACTTTCTTCATTATGTTCTCATGTGGTTCAGATGCACTCCATTTCATTTCCCAATACCACTTTCTTCATCATGTTCTCATGTGGTTCAGATGCACTCCATTTCATTTCCCAATACCACTTTCTTCATCATGTTCTCATGTGGTTCAGATGCGCTCCATTTCATTTCCCAATACCACTTTCTTCATCATGTTCTCATGTGGTTCAGATGCGCTCCATTTCATTTCCCAATACCACTTTCTTCATCATGTTCTCATGTGGTTCAGATGCACTCCATTTCATTTCCCAATACCACTTTCTTCATCATGTTCTCATGTGGTTCAGATGCACTCCATTTCATTTCCCAATACCACTTTCTTCATCATGTTCTCATGTGGTTCAGATGCACTCCATTTCATTTCCCAATACCACTTTCTTCATCATGTTCTCATGTGGTTCAGATGCGCTCCATTTCATTTCCCAATACCACTTTCTTCATCATGTTCTCATGTGGTTCAGATGCACTCCATTTCATTTCCCAATACCACTTTCTTCATTATGTTCTCATGTGGTTCAGATGCACTCCATTTCATTTCCCAATACCACTTTCTTCATCATGTTCTCATGTGGTTCAGATGCACTCCATTTCATTTCCCAATACCACTTTCTTCATCATGTTCTCATGTGGTTCAGATGCGCTCCATTTCATTTCCCAATACCACTTTCTTCATCATGTTCTCATGTGGTTCAGATGCTCTCCATTTCATTTCCCAATACCACTTTCTTCATCATGTTCTCATGTGGTTCAGATGCACTCCATTTCATTTCCCAATACCACTTTCTTCATTATGTTCTCATGTGGTTCAGATGCACTCCATTTCATTTCCCAATACCACTTTCTTCATCATGTTCTCATGTGGTTCAGATGCACTCCATTTCATTTCCCAATACCAATTTCTTCATCATGTTCTCATGTGGTTCAGATGCGCTCCATTTCATTTCCCAATACCACTTTCTTCATCATGTTCTCATGTGGTTCAGATGCTCTCCATTTCATTTCCCAATACCACTTTCTTCATCATGTTCTCATGTGGTTCAGATGCACTCCATTTCATTTCCCAATACCACTTTCTTCATCATCTTTATATGTAAATCCCGTAATGTTATTTACGTGATCATATGTTAACGCTGCGGCAAACAGGGAAACTGGGTGAAAATTGAGCGATCGCTTTTGCAACCATCTTCATGCCATCAAGCACAGAGCATCCACTCCTGTGGCCACAAACTTCAACGGTAATGGTAAATCGGTGCTCTTGATATTCAGGTCACTGCCATCAGATCCTGCATCACTGATGATAGATCTAGGTATGCTCTAGAAAATCAAATTATTTTTGAGTTGGGTACACTCAAGCCTTTTGGACTCAATTTCGACCACTCTTTTGTCTAGTACTGGGTTGGTGTGGTCTATCTTTATTCATTTTGTTCCATCATTTACATCATCTTTTTGTTTTTTGTTTCCACATATATTTATGTTTTTTATGTACTTCCTGTACTTCCAGCATCTCATTTTCATATTTCCATTGCATACATTTGTTTGTTGTGATAATTTACATTCGTCGTCTTTTGATGTTTTGTGCGTATCTTGATAAAGATCTTTTGGTTGAAATGTTGAATATGTTTCGTGTATTGTAATTTATGCACATCATTACCCACTAGTTTTAGTGATAGTCCATCGTGTCTGAGTGAAACGATTATAAAACCTGTGTTTTACGTAAGTACAATTGCCCTGATACATGAGAGATTCCACTGGAGTTTGATAATGAACATTAAAAACAACTATATTAGTTATGAAAAATTCATATTATATATATATATACATGGGGCCTATAGATAGACTCACATGGTAGCCCCTGTTGATGTTCTCTTGACAACAATATTAAACGGGTTCTGCTGAATGGCTACTGTATACAATGGATTGTGCAGGTTAGTAGACCCAGACGGAGTAACTAGTGGAACCTCAAATCGTGCATTGTTTGGATCATATATCTGAAAGAGAGAGAAAGTGAAAAAAAAAACATATAGTTTAACTCAAAATGCCTCTAGAATAAACACTTTATATAAACAACCACATATAGGAAAAGTTAGACAACATCAAGACCATCTTGAATAAACATGATTACACCTCAACCAAAGCAACACACCTGACTCTAGAACACAGACTACATCTCCCTCACAAACCCCTACGCTCAATGACAAGTGTGGAAGTTACAACAACATCACCACCTGGGGACAGACAATAAACAACCACAATAATGATTTGTTTAAATATTAACCACATTGTCAGAGGATATCAGACAAGGTGGAGAGTGCCACAGTGACAAAACTAATATGCGATATAGCCTATGATAAAGTATTATTGTCACTGGTTGCTAATACAACTAAAGAATAGCAAAAATAATGTAAATGAGAAATTACAGAAATCAAAGACTTTATCCACTTTCGATCTCATTGTATTGAAAGTTTTGTGTGCTTATTTGTAGTTTGTTATTGTTTCTTGATAAAGGTTGGACTATAATGTGGATAAAAATCTTTATTTCTTATTGACACTACTTTTGTTATTTATTACTTATATTAGTAATGAGTGACAATAATACTTTATCCTAGTTGTCAACAATATGTTTATAGAGAAAAATAATGACATAAAATTGGTTGAAACAATAAAGTATAGTAGAAAATTACTGCAAATTTAGGAAAACATTTTGGGTAAATATTAATTATCTTTATAGCAAAAAAATGCAATTTCCTGCAACTCTGCATTCTATTCTCTTTCTCTCTAGTATTATTTGCAACCTAATGTTGTCCTCATAATCAAGAATTATTTGTAGCTTAATGCTGTGATTGTAATCATGTAGTATTTGTAGCCTAATGTTGTGCTCGTAATCAAGGATAGCATTCTTATATTCTTCTTGTTCTGCAACAAAAATTCCTATATTCAGCAAACTACACAAATTGGTTATGTGCCTCAGTGAATCTGATCAACAGCATGAAGTCATATTGAGACATTTTGTGCAGAAAGATCTCCACATGTCTATATCCTCTACCATCCTGGTAAATTTTGAAACTTCACACCCTGTCCAGTAATTGATATTATCCAGCTATGTCTTCTTCTAGCCACCTTGTCTTCTTCCACCATCCATCACACTTTGTCATACTTTGAAGAACATCTTTTGTCATCACGGAATGTTCATAATGTGCCAGTATCACAGGAGTTTACAAAGTTTTACTACTGTTAACAGTGGTTCTCTTTGAGGCACTAATACATTAATTCTGTCATATACAAATACACTTGGTTCTCTGTAACAGATACCCTACACAAGTCTATAGTATTTGTTTTCAAACACCTGGATTCTTCTCTACAAGTCCGCAGTGAGAGTTCAGGTCTCATGGGGATACCTTTTGATGAATATCTTTTGCTTCTTTCAATACTGCTGTGCGATGATATTATTGCTTCAATTATGTGCCTCTTTTGTGAACTATCAACTGTACCATTTCCTGCAAATCTGCAGTGTGAAGAGATTCACTGTGAAAAACATTATGTTGTTGGCATACGGCTGATTAAATATCAGAGCATTAGGATAAATTTGAATAAAATTTAAAATTTGAATTTTAAATTTGAGTGTAATCTGAATAACAGACATGAAGTTGCACAGGGGTGCTCTGTTCATTCTTTTGAATTTTTTCTTCTAGTGCCTTTGAAACTTTTACTGCTGCTTGTATGTCTGTCCATTGTTTTATTGATAGTTTTCCAGAAGTTTTGTTTTTGGGGCATTTTTATTGCTGCTTCCTCATTGCTTCCTTTGAAAATGTATCTGTAAAGACATGAGTCTACTATGAGTTTATGTATTGGGTGATGCATCTGTGAAGACATGTAGCTTGCTGGTTACACACCTTTCTTAACTGCCCCCTCAAGTTGCCTGTTTTGCTTGCAATTTGAGTAATTTCAAATTCTTTAAGTTGCAATATCAATCTTCTTCTATTCTTGTATCCTCATTTATAAAGTGCTCATGTTGTGATCCTAATATGTCATTCTTGTTCTCTGTAATATTCGTTTTTTTTCTAACCAATATTCCAGCTCTTACTTTGAAGCGGACTCCAGCATGTCCGGGACAATAAATCAAATAAAGTCTCTACAGAATAAAATATGCAATATACATCTATTAATGTTTGAGCCACTTTTTTTTTATCTTTCTAAGTGAGAGTCTGTCATTATTACAGCTCCCAATGTTTTGTGCAGGAAATCTATTTTAGCGTAACTGCTTCAATCTATATGTTCATGTTGGAGGCTGTTGCCATGTAAATCTACCAGCTGTTCCTATTCTTAAAGGTATTTAGTGGCTATTTATTTATCAGTGGTTTTTTTGGGGGGGGGGGGGGTAAAATAGGTGATTAAAGTTTGATCTTTTCTGACAATTTTAAAAAAAATATTGTTCTCCATGAGAACATTTGTTCATAGAATTAGGACTTGTGTATTGAAAAAAAGATGTTTCTACTAAAATGTAATAATACCAATAATTTAACTCGTAGGCCTAAGTCTAAATCTAGTAAAGTATGTAAGACAACAAAACATAAAATTACTTTAATACGTAGTCTTGTGTCTGTCTGGTACTCTACGGAGATATTGAGTGTTTTCACATCTCTGGGATAAAATGAACTTGTTGCCCTCTGCAAAGTAGCGCTAATCCCAGTGGCTGTTGATTTCACATTTGAAGCAACATAACGAGTGTAATTTGTTGAATAGAAACACGTTGGTGCTGTATTTGGCTTAGAAGCTTGCTTCCAACAACATCCACGGCTCAGACACAGTGCTTGAGTTTCTCCATATTTCTCAGGGAAACAGTCAGACCTATTGTTTTCATCTATGCTGCATTGATCGGCTTCATTTGAGATCTTGTGTTGTGTATCTCTCTCGCAGTTTCGCCAGTGTTCTTTCAGGATATCGGATACTATTATGTACGAAAAAATGCCGAAAGCGGCTAAAAAACAGCAGACCAACAAACAACCTGTCCATTTTACAGTTCTGCGTAAACATTTGCCATATCCGGTTTCTTTTCTGTTGTCTGCATCAAAGTTTGCTAACTGATATGTCGCTGAATTAATTTTCTCATACTTTATGGAAGCTGATTTATCTTGTAAGGAGCTGAAGCCTTTCATTTCTCAGCTGGAAGAATGCTACTATACGCTTTGGCCCTTGTTTGCCTTGCAGCGTCAGGGGTGGAAGAGTTCTCTGGAGATGGCCTTATTGTGTGCTGTTTGTAAGCTCGTTCCTGTGGCTTCTTTGATTTCTGTGATCCATCTATTACATGGTCTGCCTCTGGCTTTATAACTGTTATGTCTATGTGTCATGGCCATTTGTAGCATGCTATCTGTTGTTGTAGTAAATTAAGTGACTAGATTAAAGTAAATCACATGACATGGGTTACCGGGTACACAGGTCAGAGTTTTTAAAAAGCAACTGCTATACAACCAGAGGCGTATCCTCAATAAATGTTTAGAGTGTAGGACGTACTTTATAATCACACCAAGAGGCATGACAAAATAATTTTAAGAATTTTTTTCGTGTTCTTCTGTAAATAATCAGATAACATTGCCGACAGCTTGAGTTTAACTCTTAGTGGACTAGGGAAAAAAAAACCATGGTTTTACAAGCCAGTTTTTCAGCATGAATTTTTATAACTGTCATAAAATTGTTTATAAATCATTAAATTATAGGTCTACTCCGTACAACATGTATTACATAATGCAAATGTTGGGTAGTTATTTCTCTTCTCTATATCTTTACGAGAATTAACAATAGCGGGTAAAAAATTGATTTCGTCCACCGTTGTGCTATAAATCATATCGATTCACGCCTGTTTTAATTCACAATTTTTAAATTCTAAACACTGATTCTAACCCTTCTTCCCCCCCCCCTCCTAAAAATATATAAACTAATTCTAATCCTTTTAGCCCACATTTACAAAAATCTATAATTTTATGCAACTTATCTAACACTGCAATTGTCACATCGGTGGACGAAACCAAATTTGCACCCAATAGCGAATTAGAAAGAGTAAACAGTTTTGAATACTTAGTTCTCTTATCAATAGTAACTGTGATTGCTATAAAGATGTCAGAAGGAGGCTGACTATCGCATCAAAGAAGCTGATACAAGTGAAAAACATATGGCTGATCTGCTGCAAAACAACAAAACTAACATTCCTAAGAGCTTGCATATTCCCAGTGGCAATATATGGGTATGAATTCTGGACATTCGCCAACAAAGGGAAAAATACAATAACATTTGAAACAAAATGTTACAGAAAAATCCTCAGAATACCATGGTTAAAAAAGATCACCAATATAGCCATCCTGAGAAAAATTAATATAAAATAAAACTGGTTAAACAGCATGATTCTTTCCAGAAAACTACAATATTTTGGCCATATCAAATGCCATGACAACCTAGAGAAAACCATTAGGCCTATGGTTTTTGGATGAGGATGTCAGGGAGATAAATAAGAGGCAGACCAAGAAGAAGATGGATGCAAGACATCAAAGACCACCTGAACATGACAATAATAGAAGCAGGAAGACTGGCTGAAGATAGACAGAAGTTTCAAAAGGCTGTGATGACTGCTACATCTTGTTCAGGCTTAATTTTCAACATGTAATAAATGAATACAGTCATCTCTATCTGAATAGCTTGTAACATAGATTGGATATTGGGATTTTAAATTTGTTTGGTCTTGGAATGCATAAACATTCATACATATATTATCATATATACAAAAATAAATCCACTTCCTTTTTGTTGAAAACTGTCTATCCAAATTTGTGTTCTATTGTTTTAAAGTTTTCATCAAATTGAATAATTAAATTAAAATTATTATAATCTGAATTAACATTTCGATTAGAATTGACGTTTCAATTAGATATACCAGTATGTCACCATAAGTTATTTGGTGAGTGAAAAAAAACAATTAATAGTGAACTTAAATTTAATTGATGTATATTCTTTGAGAATACTCTCTACACGACTATATATTTTATTAAAATAAGTATTTATATTTGTTCCTCTTTTTTCAATTGTATAAGTTATTAAGATATCTTTGAATTTTTTTAAAAATTTTTAAATTCTGTTTTCTAATTCTTTCTCTTTGCATGTTTTTGACTTTTCATGTTTTGTTAGTTATTTAATAGTATCAAATGTTTCATTAACTTTACAAATTGTACTATATAATTTTGCACATTTACTTAAATTCTTTGAACAAACATGTGTTATTCTTTGAATAACCTTGAACAAACATGGACTAAATGCAACCTCAGCAACACATCTGGCCTTGAAACGACAGCTTAAGATACCACCCCTATTCTTAACAGCAAGTGTGAATGCGATCAACAATCATTCACCTGGGGATAGACAATAGATAGACTTAAATTCTTTTGGAGATTTTGTTCAGTCATTTTTAGGAAACATTTTTAATATCCTTTTTATAATTTTAAAAATAATCAGGATTTAAAAAAAAAATTGTCATATGCTTGTTTATATTTCACTTTATTTTCTTGATGATGTTTTTCATTCTTTATCGCATTATTTACAATTTGCTCTGAGACCATTTTTTCCTAATTTATCTTTTACATAGTTAGTTAAAGCAGAGCCGTCTTTACACCATTTAGGGCCCCTGGGCAAAGAAATAGTGTTGGGCCCCTGGGCAAAGAAAGAGTGCCCCCCTCCCGCAGGAATAAAAAAATTAATGGTCGATAATATTAAAAATAATGTATTATTTATTTTATTGTCACTATACTCATTTCAACCAAATTGTTGTTAAAACATGCTGTACAGCTGCAACTATAATCAACATTAAACATGAAAAACAGAGAAAAGAGATTTTATTTACATGTTTTATAGTATTACATATGATATTTGCAAAAACAAAAAAAATTACACACAAAAACAGATATTTACATATGTTTTTTAAATAATAAGCGCCATAACATATTACATCTATTACACAAGGTCAAACAAAGGTATTAAAATTCGTAATAGAAAAAAAAATTCTTAAATTAGACAAATTTCAGTACGGTACTTTATTATAACAAGCGTTTGCGACATTTCTTTTCAGAAAATTGTTTTTTTTTATCGGCTTGAAGTCAATGGTCTTCAGGATGTCATTTTCTATGCTCATGAGGGATAGCCAGTTCAAACGATGCTGTCCCATTGTACTACGAAGCTGATTTTTTATAAGTTTAAGTCTTGAAAAAGAACGTTCTCCTGTACAATTGCTCACCATCATGCACATGAACACTCTGAGTGCAATTTCAATGTTCGGAAAAATAGATTTTAAATTGTCCGAAATTATTTTTCTGTACAGTGCAGGGAGAGTCTCGCAATTTTCATCAAGAGCCATGTAATTTTGAGATGCTCACATTTATTTAAAAGGTCGTTATAACTCAAGTCCTTGTGGTACGTATTGGCAAGATGTTCGCTTTTTTTCTTTAGTGCATCAGAAGTAATGGTTTTTAATTCACCCAAGAAAGAAAACAGATTTCCAATTTGTGAATACGCCTCTGCACGTCTTGTTAATTCAATGATTAAAGTGTCCAGAATAGGGAGGAAAGTTTCTACCATGAACTTTTCGGACTTAGAAGTAACTCTTCTCCTGGCCTATCATATCTACTAAAACGCACACTTCGGGTTCGTTCCCGTATTTTTCCATCACTGTAATCGGCATCTGGACACATACTTCTGGTTTTGAATTCATATTCAGTGAATTTGTCTCTAGTTTCCTGAAGATAGCTTTTCAGCGACACAAGAAGATTTGTGGCAACTAGGATGTTCACATCCTTTGATTGTAAAACTTTGCTTGTTGTATTCATCCCCTGGGGGGGGCTACCGACCCCTACCAGGCGCGTCCACAGGTGGCGGATGGTGGAGGGCACTCCATAAATGTCCATATATGGAGTGTTTGCTGCAATTAAGCAGCCGCGGACCAAACCGGTGCTGTTGCCTACCAGGACGGGGCGGGATATCAGTCGGTGCTGATATCCCCACTGAAATACCCCATGTGTCCAGTGACGGGCAGCTTCAAGCGAGTATGAGCCGCTATAAGCTCACGCTGCTGGCGTGGAGTAATGAACTCCATGCCAGGAGCGCGTTGGGGAGGGGGGATTTTTTTTTTTTTTTTTTTTTTTTCCAAAAATTGCTGCCTTGCAGTCACCATCGGGAGATGGAAAGGCTATGGGAGACAACCCTGACAGTAAAATAGGAGAAGGCCACTCCACAAACCTCCGATGTCTTGCGGGCAGTGCTAGGATGTCCAAGAACATGGATAGGAAGACTCCATAACTTCCCTCACCGAAGACGGAACATGTCAGCCTGAATAGGCGTGGGTACCCAGCAATGGAAATGGGACATGTACGCATTATACAGTTAATGATTATGCTCGGATTTATTACACGAAGTGGGGCTACCCCTGTGGTTCATCGCCAGGCAGGAGGAGCTCCGGACCCCCAGCCTCGAATGGGTCCACCAAAAGCTACTGATGATGACTCTGTGTATCGGGGACCCGGGATTAAACAGAGTAGAGCAACCGGCCAAACCAATCATGACAACAAAAACACAATCAAAATTATGCAGTGGAACAGTGAGGGTGTGGCTAAGAAGAAATTAGAACTGCAGAATTTCCTTCAAAAGCAAAAGATTGATGTCTTGTGCATTCAGGAGACACATCTTAATGACAGCAACAGATTCTCCATCAGAGGCTTTGAATGCTTCAGATTAGATAGATTAGGCCACAAAGGAGGGATCATCACAATGGTACGAAATAACATACCTACTACAGAAATCGCACGTAACCCAGAGGACTCAGAACATCTCACCATCAAATTACATACAACCCCAAAACCACTGATTATTACAAATTTCTACTGCCCAAACAACAAAAAATTACACCTCAGGACAATACCTCTCACATCATCAAATCATATTATAGTTGGAGATTTCAACAGCCATTCCCCAAGCTGGGGTTACCCAACTATGGACTTGAGAGGAGAAGAAATAGAAGACTGGATGATAGAAAATAGGCTAATCCTTATAAATGAACATCTATCAGAGCCAACCTTTTACTCCAGACGATGGAAATCTCTGAGCACTCCAGATCTGGCCATTGCAACAGAGGACATCCAACGTGTGACAGAAAGAGTAGTGGCACAACAGCTTGGTGGGAGTGACCACAAGCCCGTAATATTAACAATAAAAGGGAACCACAAGACAGAAAAGCAACAACACAAAATCGCTAGCTGGAACTACAAAAAGGCTAACTGGGACACTTACCAACGCCTTACAGAGGAAAAACTACTAACACATCTTACAGCAAGAAATATACGGAAAGATGCAAAATTAATAACAGGAATAATCCTGGAAGCTGCCAACAACAGTATACCTAGAGGAAGAAGACAAAACTACAAACCCTTCTGGAACAAAAAACTCCAGGCTATGCATGATGAAGCCTCTGCTGCAAGATCCAAGATGGAAACTAGACCAACAGAAATCAATATCATTGAACACAATAGACTGCAAGCAATTTTCAGGAGAGAAAAGCTAAACAGCATTAGATCCAGCTGGAAAGAAAAAACAGCAACACTCAACATGGAAAAAGACTCAACAAAAATGTGGAAACTTATCAAGTGTCTCAATGAAGAAAACAACCCCCAAAGTAGTATCATCATAGAAGACAAGGGGAAGTCCTACACTGGCACACAAGCTGCAAATATTCTAGCAGACTTCTATGCTGAAGAAAGCAAAATTAAGATAACTAGAACAAGAACTGCTGAAGTAAGACGAGAGACAAAAAACCTTGTAAATAAACATCAACCTTGCCCAGGCACAATGACCTCACCTTTTCACAAATCAGAACTTAACATGGCAATTCAAAATCTAAAAAAGAAGAAAGCCACTGGACCCGATGGAATCACAAATGAAATGCTCCAACACCTAGGTCCTGTGGGTAGAAGCAGAATCCTAGACCTTTTTAATGAATCATGGGCGCAAGGGATCTTCCCAGAAGAATGGAAAGAGGCAGAAATAATTCCAATTGCCAAGAAAGGAAAACCAAAAACCAACAAAACAAGTTACCGCCCTATCAGTCTACTTAGTTGCTTAGGAAAGGTCATGGAAAAAATGGTGAATAACAGACTCTTAAACTACCTGGAGGAAAACAATCTTCTAGATGACTGCCAATCAGGCTTCAGAAAACACAGATGCACCGAGGACCAAACAACATACCTTGCCCAGGAAATAGAAGATGCTTTCCAGAAAAAATCAAAACTCCTAGCCACCTTCTTTGACCTCACAAAGGCCTTTGACAAAGTCTGGAAAGAGGGGCTATTGTTAAAACTTGCCCAGAAAGGAATCAGAGGCAAAATGTTTCAGTGGATAAAAAGCTTCCTACGAGGCAGACATGCAAGAGTCAAACTCCAGGGAATGAAAAGTAAAATGGTCAACATAACAGAAGGTGTCCCACAGGGAGGAATTCTGTCCCCCACACTCTTTATAGTTTTTATAGACGATCTGCCAAAACTATTCACACCATATGTACATAGAGCTCTCCATGCAGACGATCTTGCTATCTGGACCCAATCAGAATACATTGGAGTTGCAAAAGTTAGAATGCAGGAGGCAATAAACAAAGTTGAAGAGTGGGCAAAAACCTGGGGTGTTCAAATAAACAAAAGTAAGACCGTCACTACACTTTTCACCCTCTCCACAAAGCCTGAAAATTATACTCTCACTCTAGACAATACCCCACTCCCAAAAGAAAACACCCCAGTCTATCTGGGGCTAAAATTTGACAAAAGACTTACTTGGGGATCACACATTGAAGAGACAGAAAATAAAGCCACACGCAGACTACAAATAATGAAAAAACTATCTGGGACAGATTGGGGAGCCAACATAAAAACCATAAGACAAGTCTATGTAGGTCACATTCGTCCAACTCTGGAATATGGATTGACCACATATGCAACAGCAGCAAACACCAATCTTCAAAAGCTGGACAAAATTCAAAATGCAGGTCTCCGAATCATAACAGGAGGACTAAGGAGCACACCTATAACATCAATGGAAGCAACAGCAGGATTACAAAACCTAACAGACCGCAGGGATGAGAAAATCACAATAATGACAGAAAAATTTAGACGTCTGAAACATCACCCTATGCATGAAAAAACAAAATAACTAACAAAAAACAGACTGAAAAGACCAAGCTTCAATCACCTATCAAAAAAACTTATGAAAGCCAATAAAGAAGTAACCAGCAACAATCCGGATGAATGGGAACAGCTAGAAGCATATTGCAACATCACAAACACTTCACCCATATATACAGCAAAACTTACAATACCAGGCATTGAGAGCAAAACTATGGAAACCCCTACTGCCCTTAAGGCAAAAAAACTATATCACCTAGACACCCAATACCCTACCTCACAGTGGATTCATGTCTTCACAGATGGATCATCAGATGGTGCAGTAAAGAAAGGAGGAGCTGGGATACTAATACTCATACCAAACACCCCAAAACTAGAACTCTCAATTGCTACTGGCAAATTATCAACAAATTACAGGGCAGAGCTACAAGCAATCTTGGAAGCATCAAAGGCTCTAGAGGAACGGAGGCTCAAAGGAGCTAACATAGTCTTCTTGTGTGACTGCATGTCAGTACTCCAAACCATCCAAAAGGAACCAAAAGATCTCCTAACAAAAACAACTGTAGAACTTCTAAATCAACTATCTGCCAACGATAAAGTTGTGCTGCAGTGGATCCCTGCACACTGTGGAATAGCAGGAAATGAAGGAGCTGACAGACTGGCAAAAGCAGGCGCAAAAAAGGAACAATTCCACCACAGAATATCACTGACTGAAGCAAAAACCCTCATCAAAGGAATATACAAACATACATGGAGTCAGAGAACAGGCAGTAACTTTCCACAGGACCCTATTCTAAAGCTAAACAGGTCACAACAAACCACAATTTTTAGACTTCGCACAGGACACTGCAGACTACAAGCACATCTCCACAAAATTAAGGCTGCCCAAACTGACCAATGCCCATGTCAAAAGGGCCCCCAGACTCCAGAACATATTCTGCAGACATGCCCACTCTTTGATGACGTGAGAACCAAAATATGGCCTCAAGAGACAGATCTGAAGGTGAAGCTGTGGGGCAACCGTGAGGACCTCCTGCTGACGACTGAATTCATGGAGGCGGCCCACCTTCCTGTATAGACTTATGAGCATAGGAAACTGATCGCAGAAGAAGAAGAAAGTATTCATCCTTTCTAGAATGCCCTTCCAAAGAATTGTAAGAAATATTGTTTCAAGGTGGTCCATTTTTTTGCTCAAACCTTCCGCCTCACGCCTTGTTGTCACTTGCTGTTCATTGTCACCTGATATAGAATCCAGTGCATGTTTTATTTTATCGAAACCCCTACACAAAGCATGAACAGCATCAAAATGTGCTGACCAACGTGTGTCAGACAGACGCTTGACCACAACATCTTTTTCTAAATATGATGTCAATACATTCCAGCGATGAGTAGAACCAGCAAAAATGTATACAGATGCTGAACAAAGTCAAAGAATTCTATATACTGTAGACAACACTCTGCAGATTTTACTCCCACCAAATTCAGGCTGTGTCCTGCACAGGGGACATAGATGGCAAACTCATTGAGTTCATGAATACGTGCCTGCAATCCAGTGTATCGTCCAGACATATTTGACGCATTATCGTATGATTGGCCACGGCAGTTTGATAGTGGAATTTTGTTCTCTTTAAGAAAATCCACAACAGTGTCTGTTAAATCCTTTGACCCATGAGAAAAGATGGGGATAAACATCAAGAAACGTTCCACAGGTTCGCATCCTTTAATGTATCGGGCAGTAAATGTCAATTGATCTATGTGTGAGATGTCTGGAGTAGAATCTACACTCATTGAATAATACTTTGACTCTTTTACTTCTTCAAGAATAGTACCAAGAACCTGTTGTCCCATTAAATCAATAAATTCCTCACAAATATTGGCAGATAAATATGACGTATTTCCTTTTCCAGGATTTCCATATATTTTGAGATGTTCCTCCAGGAAAGGATCAAATTCACTCAGTAGCTCTAGTATACCTAAATAGTTACCATTATTTGCTGATCCAATAATCTGATTTTCGCCACGAAATGGCAAACCTCTGGAAGCAAGAAAACGAATTACAGAAACCAAACGTGTCAACACTTTATGCCAATATTCCTGCTCTGAGCGATGTTGCTTAAGTAATAAAGAATCTACACTTCCAGTTTCTTTATGCCTTATCAAATATTCCGTCATGCACTTTCTATGTTCTTCTCCATTTTCATGTTCTAAAATAACATTGCTATGCTTCCAGTCATTGAACCCGGATGTAGCATAAGAAGATTCTTTCTTGGACAACAGGCGACATGCAAAGCAATACAAACGACCTTGGGATGGTGAATAGAGTGTCCATTCACGTTTTACAAACTCTCCATTCCGTAGTTCACGTTTGATCACATTGTCAGTTAAATACCTTGCTGTCATATTCTCTACGCCAGCTGTTTTATACAATCTGCGTGAGTTTGAAAAGTTACTATCATGGTTCTGACATGATGAGGGCCCACTACGAATCCAGTAATCTATTGTGTTAGTGTCATTAATGTTCCATAGCCCCGGATCTGTCTCTTTTATTGCAAACTCCTTTACTGCTACAGATACATATTTGGGTGTTTCCTCTTGTAAAATGTCACTAGAAGCAGCAACAGGCATAGGAGGTATATCTGATGAAACTGGTTGATTGGTAGCAGGAATGTATGTAGATGTGAAAGCTATTTCTGAATGAATGGTATAAGTACCTGTCGTTGCACCTGTGTTGAGCCATGATGTTAATTTTGGAAGTTTCCTTATTTTTCCATCTCCTCTGCAGCTTTCTTCCTCTTTTGTGCTCCACTCAAAACATTGTGTTTCATTTCGGATGAAAGAATTATTAATCTGGAAATATATTATATATTAGGTTTAAATAAATTATTTTTGATTTACATAGGGGTAACCAACTGATGAAGCATGAAGGTCAATGTACCTCACTCCATCTTCTTTACCAATTAATGACTGGCATTACACAGGATATGGGGGAATCCCGGGGGGGGGGGGGGGGGGGGGTTAGCCAGGCGTGACATTCACATTCAAAACTATTTTTCTCACAAATACACTAATGAAACTGTCGCGATAGCGCAAACGCAAAATAAATGTTATTGCTATCAGTGACGTAGCGTGGGTCAATGGCGCCCGGAGCGGAATCATACTTTTCCGCCCTTGTGATATTAAAAACAAATATGTCAGTGATTGTAAAAGACTGGGCGAAAATATTGTTTTGAAAACACATTAGGTACAAAAACAAAAATACATTATCATTTAAGTTTTCGAGCTTTAAGCGCAACAAAATTGTTTATAACGTCTTCAAAATTAAGTTCGTCAGTGATATTGTGTTCTATTGACAAAATGGATAAATTACTTAAACTTGTGCAGCTCATAGTAGACCTTAAGTTTTTTTTATTAACTTTAACTTTGAGAAGCTTCGTTCACATGATGCAATGCTAATAGCTATTGTTAAAAATATACGAAGCATTATCACAGTATTCGGCACGCTAATACTATAGTTGCATTGTTGAATAAACTCCAGAAGCTCGAAGGATCCCTTCATAACTCTATCTTGGTCTTTTGCATCAGCTACAGCGACAAAATTGCGTAATCTCTCTTTCGATTACAAACTTTCACATCGATGTCACTAGGCTTTTCGAATTCACACTTGTATTTTGGGTTTAACAAGTTGTTTCATGTGAGGAAAGAGTATTTAACATCCAGCTCATGCAGTTGCTGAAACCTGGTTTTGATTTCTTGTATTATTCTGACCACTGATTCGAACATTTCTTGTCTTAATTTAATATCATAATATAAACCAGCATCTGCAGCTTTCTCCCCGGCCGTCCTTTTTGTTTTTCTTATTCGACGAGGAGCTATATCGATGCCTAGATCTTCACAAACATGTTTAGCATAATCCAATGTGTTGTTGACCATAACATCACTGTTGTCGACTAGGAACAATTGTAATGCCTGAATTTTCATAGCACATTGATGCACATTTAGACCATTCGTCTGGAGATACAATTGTGTATCATTTACAATTGTGTATCATTTATTTCACAAAGAACTCGATTCCATAGTCCAACGAAGACCAAAAATGACAACGACTGGAGAGCAGAAAGTAGGAGCCCAGCGTCTGATCTAGTCACTGCATTTTCTTTTATGTTCTGGGAAAATGATTCCAGGACTTCAATAATCTCATTATAATGGATTTTCATGATCGCTATGGCTTCGTACCTTGCACTCCAGCGTGTTTCAATAAGGCGTTTGACAATAAAAACTATAAAGAATATCGAGGGTCATGACCAACAAGGAGGAGCATTTTTTAAAAAGGTCATCCAGCTGCCACCATTCTGCATTTTGGCTAAGTCTTGGGTAACAGTATTTGTAATTTCTTTCCTCGCATGATCTCTTCTTGTTCGGTTTCCAGCTTTTCTTGTACATCTCAATCTATAAGTAGCAAGCTTTCTCTCTTTTAATTTGTTAGTGTCCATGAAAATACAATACAATCATTAAAATGCGGAAAGGCTGCAGGTTCCAACAACGTAACAGCAGACATAATTAAAAAATCTAAATGAATTTGGTGTGGATATTATCACAGACTTTGCAATGACATATATGAAACAGGCCATATACCTAAAGACCTAGCATCATCAATATTCATATATTAATGTATAGATCAGAAACATGGACAGTAAATAAACAATTATAAGGCAGAATTGATACCTTTGAGATGTGAGTATATAGGAGAATAAGGAGAACATCATGGAAAGAGAAGAAAACAAATAAAGAGGTGCTAAAAACACTTAATATGAAGAAAGGATTACTAAGAGAAATAAAGATCAGACAAATACAATATTTTGGATACATTAAAAGACATGACACCTTATTGAAGATCTTACTTGAGGGTAAAGTCAAAGGGAAGCGAGCAAGAGGTAGACAGAGATACAAGTAGGAGAGTAACATCGAAAGAAGGACAGGTTACAGTCTAGCAGAGTGTACCACCAAAACATGTGACAGGGGATGTTTGAGATCTGTTGCAGCCAACCTACGTTGCGGAGACGGCACTTGATGATGATAAATAAAAGAGTACTGGGTCAAATTTTTTAGTAGACACACATATATAATATAGAAAATCGCATATACTCACATAGTCGACGTACGTGGACGCAAGTTTTGTTTGAATGAGACGTCTTTCTAGGTGGATCGGTGAAAAATAAATGAGTTTTTCCCACCTGAAACTTCCATAAAAGGGACTCTTCAGTTGGCAGAAAATAATTATTTCTTGTATGAGGACGATTATTTTCTTGTTCTTACAGTTGATCTATAGGAGGCGTTTCAGACCGGACATATTTATTACTAAGTGGCTGGTTTAAATTACCAATGTCCAGACTTTGGGAAGTAGGATCAGCAACTCACAATGAAAACACCCAAATGAGATTCCAGAAGTATAAATGCTGTGCAGATGGTATATTTACAGGAAAAACAGGTTTTATTTACCCATCAGCCACATGCATTGCTATTCCAGGCCAAAATGTCCTTAACTTGCAATAAAGCTTTTCTTTGAAGGGAAAATAATTATAGGGATTGAACCTCAATCTACAGAATGTGGTAAATGACATTCCTGAACATTGGTTCAGGTTGGAAGTGATTGATAAACTTAAAGGGCCCGTTCGCATATAAACACAAAATTATGAGAATTTTATAAAATAGGCCTAATACTAAATTTTATACGGGTTTTCCAAAACCCTACAAAATATTCGCACGGGGCCCCTATGCTCGTGGGCCCCCGGGCAAATGCCCAACAGGCCTATGTATTAAGACGGCATTGAGTTAAAGGTTTATTAACAAAATGCATTGAGCAAGTTATTTTTCCATTTTTATTAAGTATTGATTTTTTGGCACAATACAAGAATCAGTGGACAAATCATGTGACAACATACCAACTTTTAAATTTCATATGCTATTGCACTATCTCGGAAACATAAAAAGTTGTAACGTAAAATACCAATCTAGCGATTTGCGTGCAATGAACTGACCATCCACCTCCCACTCAGTGTGCAGCGTGCATGTCGAGTGGTCAGTGGCTCTCATCGTGCTACGTGTCGAATATAGGATGTGTCGGTATATGAGACTTTATCGGAATTTCGTTTCGTTTAATTATGTGTGCTTTTTGTTCTGTAGAAACATGTCCACTGATTCTTGTAGTGTACCGATTTTTCTATTATTTTTTATGATTTCTTCTTCTTCTTTCGTTCACTTGAAACATGTCTATATCTGTAATTCTGTCTCCTTAATAAAACTCACTGTCTTTTGTAGTTCATACAGTGTCCCATAGAGTTTTGATTCCAGTGTTGTTTCCTCTGGCCAATATGTCTGCCTCAGCGTTTCATGCTCAGAACACTCTTGAAGTATATGTTTGGCACTCTGTGCTGCCTGTCCACATGTACACATGGCCGTGTTGCCAATTTTGAACTTTGTATACATGTGACTGCGGAGTCGGTTGTGTCCTGTTCTGAGACGTAGAATTATAACTTGTTCTGATCTGTTCATATTGTGATAGTCATCTTGTGTTGGTGTTTGTGGCTTTCTTATTGACTTTATCATCTGTTTTTTCTGATGGAAGGTGATTGGTATATCTGGTTGGTCTTCGGCAGCACCTTCCTTAGCCAGTTGGTCTGCTTTTTATGATGAAAAAAATATATATTGTAAGATTTACTCATTTTAAATATAAATAATTGTAATATATACCGGTATGTTAATTCAGTTTTTATAGGAAATTATAATTAAATTAATTTATTTCTTTTTCACTATAAAAATTATTGTCATTAGTAGTAGTACCTTTTAGGGAATCTAGAAATTGCCTTTTTAATTTAAAAAAAAAGGAAAAATTTTGAAACCAGTACTGAGTTTTTTTAAAGAATTTTTTTTTTAAAAGGCGATGGCTTGATCCACTAAAAGGTACTATTACTGAGATAAAGCCATAGTCAACTTCGACTGCTCAAAAATTATAACAGAATACAACATAAAAATTACAAACAGATTATAAGCCTTATTAGAGGAACAAGAGGCTTTGCCAGTGGAAGAGTTAACCAACAGTATTAAAGAGATTTACATACAGGGTGCACACAAATATATACCAAAGAAAACAAAGAAAAGACAAACATATATAATGGACACACACAACCATGAAGTTGTGAAAAAAAGAAGGAAAGTCAAGCTCAACAAGAATAACAGCGATGCATTATACAAATGAAAGACATTTTTCTCCCAGCAATACCACAAAGAGCAAAACATATAAAACATCAATGCGAATCATCAAAGACAAATCAGGAAACACCCTTACAGAGCAATGTGACCTTCTAGAAAGATGGAAAGAATACTACAAAGAAATGTAATCAGCGCCACTCAAAAATGACTATTGGAACTAAATAAACACAGATAGAAATACTAAAAAACCAGAGCTTTCATTAGAAGAAATTAGATAAGCAATTCAGAGTTTGAAGAGAGGAAAAGAAGCAGGTTGTGATGACATAACAGCTGAAATGATTCAAGCCAGGGAGTGGGGGGGGGGGGGGCGAAAGCAGCGCAAATATCTTTTATCAGCTATGCAACAAGATCAGGAGAACGGAAACTGGCCAAGGGACTGGAAACGTTCAGTATACATACCAATACCCAAAAGCGGTGATTTGTAAATATATTCAAATTATAAAACAATCACCTTAATCAACAAAGCCAGTAAAATACTGCTGCACATTATAATGAAAAGAATACATAATAAGGTGGAAAATGAGATTCACGAAGCGCAAGCAGGGTTCAGAACTGGTAGAAGCACGAGAGATCATATATTTAACATGAAGATGATCATAGAGAAATGTAGAGATTATGACATTGAATTACAGGCATGTCTCATAGACTACACCAAAGCATTCGACTGTGTCAATCACCATCAATTATGGGAGTTTCCCAAAACACATTACACAACTGATAGCGGATCTGTATAAAGACAAAGAAGCAGCAAAAGTGGAGAGTGCAAGATCGGAGTGGTTCAATGTACAAAACGGAGTAACACAAGGCTTTACTTTGTTTCCATACTGTCAACATATATGCGGAAAGTATAATGAGAAAAGTGGGTCAAATAGCAATAAAGCCTAATTTCAGACCCCTAAACATTGGAGGGCTGCAGATACCAGAAATTAGATATGCAGACGACACACTGCTATTAACAACAAACGAACACAACATAGTGAACACAATTAAGTCAACCCAAAAGTTCAGCGAATATCAAAACTTCTTCATTAACTGCATGTAAAGTAGTGTATACGGATGAGAAATGCAAAGTAGTGTATGGTGATAAGAAGTGTAAAGTAGTGCATGGTGATAGGAAATATAAAGTAGTGTATGTTGATAGGAAATATAAAGTAGTGTATGTTGATAGGAAATATAAAGTAGTGTATGGTGATAGGAAATATAAAATAGTGTATGGTGATAGGAAATATAAAGTAGTGTATGTTGATAGGAAATATAAAGTAGTGTATGTCGATAGGAAATATAAAGTAGTGTATGGTGATAGGAAATATAAAGTAGTGTTTGTTGATAGAAAATATAAAGTAGTGTATGGTGATAGGAAATATAAAGTAGTGTATGGTGATAGGAAATATAAAGTAGTGTATGGTGATAGGAAGTGTAAAATAGTGTATGTTGATAGGAAATATAAAGTAGTGTATGTTGATAGGAAATATAAAGTAGTGTATGTCGATAGGAAATATAAAGTAGTGTATGGTGATAGGAAATATAAAGTAGTGTTTGTTGATAGAAAATATAAAGTAGTGTATGGTGATAGGAAATATAAAGTAGTGTATGGTGATAGGAAATATAAAGTAGTGTATGGTGATAGGAAGTGTAAAATAGTGTATGTTGATAGGAAATATAAAGTAGTGTATGGTGATAGGAAATATAAAGTAGTGTATGGTGATAGGAAATATAAAGTAGTGTATGGTGATAGGAAGTGTAAAATAGTGTATGTTGATAGGAAATATAAAGTAGTGTATGTTGATAGGAAATATAAAGTAGTGTATGGTGATAGGAAATATAAAGTAGTGTATGGTGATAGGAAGTGTAAAATAGTGTATGTTGATAGGAAATATAAAGTAGTGTATGGTGATAGGAAATATAAAGTAGTGTATGGTGATAGGAAGTGTAAAATAGTGTATGTTGATAGGAAATATAAAGTAGTGTATGTTGATAGGAAATATAAAGTAGTGTATGGTGATAGGAAATATAAAGTATTGTATGGTGATAGGAAGTGTAAAATAGTGTATGTTGATAGGAAATATAAAGTAGTGTATGTTGATAGGAAATATAAAGTAGTGTATGGTGATAGGAAATATAAAGTAGTGTATGTTGATAGGAAATATAAAGTAGTGTATGGTGATAGGAAATATAAAGTAGTGTATGGTGATAGGAAGTGTAAAATAGTGTATGTTGATAGGAAATATAAAGTAGTGTATGGTGATAGGAAATATAAAGTTAACCTTTCCTACGACTTTGAGATGCGGTGTTAGGACAGTGTTTTTCCAGTGGCTTAGGGGGGCTGTCTAGTGCCGTAGATATTTTTCAGTAAGGAGGGGTAAGGAGGAGAACAGGCAACCTTCCCCCACCCATTATCTACGGGCTTGGGGCATTCCATAATTTACGTCAACAATTTATTTTCCCCTTGTCAACAACTGTCAAGAATTTCAGGCAAATTCTCTGCTTAATTAGGTCAAAAATCCCCCGTTCCTAAAAAGTACTTTGCAGAAAAAGTACAATAAACTTGTTTTAAAAAATCTTTTAAATTTTATAATTTTAATGAAGGTATTAAACAATATTTCAGATGTCAACTTTTGTAACCACCTCCCCTACCTCCAGTGCCAAAAACTCAAACATATTTCGACCCTCCCCCCTCCAATTTGTGCTGTAATTTATGGGCAGTCCCTTAATTCAGCCGACAGTGGCTGGAAACTAAGACTGGTCAAGTCATCCTTTACATCGAGCAGGACCATAGTCTGGATCTTGCAAGCAGCACAGGTACTGACGTCAAAGGTACCAGGTTATGAATCACGACAGCAAAAATGGTACCGTACAACCCGATTAAGTTAACGTGTTCTCACATCATATTCTGCAAGACTGCATTACACTAAACCAGTTGAGGGTGGAGCACTGGCCCACATATATAGACATCCACAGAAAACTGTATGGGATTCTTGAGGAGCTTTCAAATAAAGCAGCATTTATCATTAAAATCAGAATTTATGTGTAAATAAGTTAAACTGTATGGGAGTCGTGAGGAGCTTTCAATTTATTTTGACATCTCTACTGTCTCATTCTTGTTCAAAGGGATGGGCAATTTACAGATAACCATGACATTGGAATTAACGTCAGCAAAAAGGTCCCATCTTATCGAAATGCAATCAGAGTATGTTACAAGGTTGCCATCGATTGTTTATTTTTTATTGTCCTACTTGAGTATTTAGATAAACTATGATATCGGTATTTTGAAGTGTCATATCTTTGTTTTTGTTTACTTGCAAAGAAAGGTTATACGGTTTAAGTTCACAACACTGTGACCTGCTATGTATGTTTTGACAGACGAGTAGAAATGGTAATAGATTAAAGTGTTACCAAGAGTAAACGCGAAATACTAACTAAACACAAGGGAAGACGACGTTTCGATTATATGTTCTTCATCAGTGCACAAGAAAGAGGCAAACAGCAAAAATCCTACATTGGGGGTCACAGATGGAATAGAATAACGAAGTGGATAGAGGCAGGAAAAGTATATATTCCAACACGATACGTTTCATGTAGTCTAACTATCTGTCTCTGTCTGTATCCCAGATACGTGATAAATATTTAGTGATCATCATCATCATCATCATCAATTACTGCTAAAGTCAGATGTTTCGAGCCATATGCAAAAATAAAACCGCGACATAATACATTTCCATTCTCGGGACTATGTCCTGTTGGAAATCTAGTAGGATCGTTGTCAAGTTAGAAGACAGCTTCAACATGAGTTTGAGGACGAACGTTAACAAGCATAATCAAGTGCCATCTCCGCAACGAAGGTTACTGTAACGGTCCCCCAACATTCTCTGACGATTGTCTTTGTGGTACACTCTGATAGACTGTAACTTTTCCGTCTCCTCATGATGTTTCCCTCCCACTTTTATCTCTGTGTACCTCTTGTTTGCCCCACCCTCAACTCTACCTTCAAGTAATGTTTTCAATAAGATATCCTGAATTTTTATATGTCCAAAATATTTTATATGTTTATTTTTTTAATTTCGTTTAATAAATCTTATCTTCGTATATCGTGTGGACAAAATGTCTTAATTTGTTTATCTTTCCATGACATTTTCCTTATTCTTCTAAATATCTTTATCTCAAAATGATCAATAATAGCTTCGTTTGAAAGATATTTAAAATCTAATGGCATTACAACTCGCACTTGATGGGTTACTGCATTTGCATTCGCTAGTTTCATTACAACTCTCGCTTGATGGGTTACTGCATTTGCATAAACTAGCGGCATTACAACTCTTGCTTGATGGGTTACTGCATTTACATAAGCTAGTTTCATTACAACTCTTGCTTGATGGGTTACTGCATTTACATAAGCTAGTTTCATTACAACTCTCGCTTGATGGGTTACTGCATTTACATAAACTAGTTTCATTACAACACTTGCTTGATGGGTTACTGCATTTACATAAGCTAGTTTCATTACAACACTTGCTTGATGAGTTACTGCATTTACATAAGCTAGTTTCATTACAACTCTTGCTTGATGAGTTACTGCATTTACATAAGCTAGTTTCATTACAACTCTTGCTTGATGAGTTACTGCATTTACATAAGCTAGTTTCATTACAACACTTGCTTGATGAGTTACTGCATGTACATAAGCTAGTTTCATTACAACACTTGCTTGATGGGTTACTGCATTTACATAAGCTAGTATCATTACAACTCGCACTTGATGAGTTACTGCATTTGCATAAGCTAGTTTCATTACAACACGCACTTGATGATTTACTGCATTTGCATAAGCTAGTATCATTACAACACGCACTTGATGAGTTACTGCATTTGCATAAGCTAGTATCATTACAACACGCACTTGATGAGTTACTGCATTTGCATATCGTTTGTCCTCGCTCTCCTGTCGGAATCACGCAATGATGATAATGAGCTTTTTCGTCTTTACGACGGCCAGGAAGCAGGAGAGTATACAATTTCAAATGAACTATGCGGTCCTCAAAATTTCTCACATGATTGCTTTCCCGGGCAGTTTTTATGGAGAATATGCCCTGTTCTTGGTTTTTTGTTACGCAAAATTTACATTTTATGATAGGGTACGCTGCCTTCAATTGTGGACTACATTCCAATTTGGTTATATCAAGAATATGTTACGATTCTGGTAATACATCCAGAGTTATATTCTAGTTTTAAGTACCTTGCCCATTGACTACTACACAATTAATTCCAAGGGAAATGAAACGCCAATACGTTTGTAAACAACAGAACGGCGGGAGCGTTGTTTGGCACCGCGATCTGTACATCCAGGAAGCCTCTCGTCAACTGGAAGATGATTCCTTTTATGAACCTCTCCCTTCGGACCCTATTCCTGATCATAACCTCACGGTTGGCTGCACTGTCAAACGACTCATCCGGCAAAACCTCCTTCCCTCTTCTGCTGTCTCGCTCCTTATCTCCAAGGCCAACCTGGGTAAACCTGCCCTCTATCTTCTGCCTAAAATTCACAAGGATCTTCACCCTGGCAGACCTATTGTGTCTGCATGTTCCTGTCCCACTGAGCATATCTCAGCGTTTCTTGATGTTGTTTTTCAACCTATTGTCGCTTCTCTTCCGTCGTACCTTAAGGACACCAACCATGCGTTAACCACATTCGCATCGGTTGAGCTGCTCCCCCACCATACCTATCATCTCTTCCTCCTTGACGTTGTGTCTCTCTACACATCTATCCCTCACCACGACGGCCTTATCGCCATTCAGTTCTTTCTTGATCGACACCCTCACCATTCCATTGCTACCTCTACCCTGGTCCGCTTGGCTGAACTTGTTCTCACCTTGAACTCCTTTGAGTTCGATGGCACCTTCTTTAACCAGATCAGCGGTGTAGCTATGGGCACCAAAATGGGTCCCAGCTATGCTTGTCTGTTCATGGGCCATCTTGAGCACCTTATGTTCTCCAGCTTCCATGGTCCTATTCCTCAGTTCTACCGCCGCTACATTGATGATGGCTTTGGGTTCACTGACATGCCTGTTGCAGACCTCTCAGTCTTCATCTCATTCGTTAGCAACTTCCACCCCTCCATCAAATTCACTTCCATTGTCTCTGCTTCCTCTGTCACTTTCCTGGACATCTCTGTCTCTATTGGTCCAGGTTCGCTCTCTACCTCGGTCTACTATAAGCCTACTGACTCTCACAGCTTCCTTCTATATTCTTCTTCTCACCCTCGCTCATGCCGTGACTCCCTTCCCTTCTCTCAACTCCTACGCCTTCGTCGCCTTTGCCAGGATGACTCTGACTTTCTTCAGCATGCCTATGACATGCTTGACTTCTTCCGCCGGCGTGCTTACCCGGAGGATGTCCTTCTCTCTGCCCTGGATCGTGTCCTTCCAATCTCCCGTGCTGATGCCTTATCACGTTCTCCTCTACTTCCTTCCACTCGTCCTAAACTTATCCTTACTTTCCACCCTCACAATATTCCTGCTCTTAAGATCCTTCTCCGGGACTTCTCGATCTTCTCATCTGATCCCCTTACCAAAGAGGCTTTTCGGGCTCCACCTCTTGTGGCTTTCCGTCGAGACAGGAACCTACGCGATTCTCTGGTTCACTCTCACCTTCGGCCGGCGGGATCTCCTATCGGCACCTCCCCGTGTCAGCGCCCGTGCCTCACGTGCCCTTTTGTCTTTCGGACCACCTCTATCCGATTCCCTAAGTCGGTATTCCATATCCACCACTCTTTTTCTTGTGTCTCTCGTAACGTCGTGTACGTTATCACTTGCAAACGCTGCAACCTGATGTACATTGGTGAAACGGGCAGATTCTTAGCCACTAGGTTTGCCGAACACTTACGGGACATCCGTAACTATGGATCTTCCCCGGTGGCTCTCCACTTCAACACCAATTCTCACCGTGGTGTGCTGGACATTCAGGTCACTGGCTTAGTCTCTTGCCACTCAGGTGACCGGCAACGTTTCTCATTAGAAAACCGCCTCATTCTTAATCTTGGCACTCTTAAGCCCCATGTCATCAATGACCAGCTATACTTTCAATAATCTCTATACCTCCCCCCCCCATTTTTGTGTGTGTGTGTCTCCCTTGCTATGCCTCCCTGCTGCTCCTACATTCCTTCCTTCTGCCATCCCCCTATCCTCATTTTGTCTTACTCCTCTCCTTGCTACTGTTCCTCTCCATTGTGGTGGATCGGCTTGGGCCCCCACCCAGGGGTTGGGGCTACGGTGACCCGCCACGTTGCTATTGATGTGTTGGTGGGTTGTTACGCCTTGGGACTGGGACCGGCAGGATTTCATCCGGGGTGGGCCTAGTGCGGCTTTGCGCGTCGATTCTATGCCTCATCTGTATCTCTTGCTATCACACTCCACTCTCTTTCTACGGGTTGTTTTACCCAGGCTTCATTCTCCTCTTCCCCGTTCGATTCTTCGTCCTACTCTGTCTACTTTCTCCATTCCCACTACTTGAGGCTGTGTCCTCTGTTTCTTCTGTGCCATTCTCTGTGGCCCGTGGGCGCCACCACGTACCTATCATCTTATTACTTTTGGCCTTTTGCCGCTTTCTGGTTGTCCTTCTTTGGTCTTGTTGGGTCGGCTACCCTTACAGCTACTTAGCATGCCGAGGCTGGGAGACCTTTACACCGACTACATATATATATATATTTATTTATTTAGAATATACATATATATTTATTTATTTATTTATTTTTTTTTTTTTTTTTTTTCTTCCACACGACTTGGATGGCTCGGATACAGGGGTCCCCTATGTATATTTATGGAGCCAGCGTGCGGTACGGGCAACACCTCCAGTGGGTTGCAATGTACGGTTGGTCTCACTCAACTACGAACATCGTTTCATCTGACATGTTTCTCACCACGGTACATGGCCTGGACTAAGGGATCGTGTATCGGTGGCTCGAGGTTCTGTCCGTTGATCGTTGTTCCCATAGATGGGCTAGTGTACAGTGCGGGCAATACCCACATAGGGATTGTGACGTGCGGCTAGTCCATCCTCTTATCATCTTCGGTTGATGCGACGGGTCTCACTTCCGAACACGGGGCCTAAAAGGTACTTGTCGTTGCGGTTGTGACCTTGGTCCATCTTCCGCAATATTTATTTTATCGGAACCTCTGTTACACCGACCTCCAATTACAACGACATTATGGACTGATGACCCTTACTTGGTCACATACGACCCCCCCACCACCTCACATGCTTTGGCTGTAGTTCTGGGTCTGCCTCCATCTGACATTGCCTCCTTTCCCCTTTTCTCTCCTACTCTGGTACCCTTCTCTTCTGCACCTTCTTTCTTTATCAGCCTGATACCTTCGCACGACGCGCCTCCCCGTGTTAGTCCCCCACCCTACCTTGCTGTGTCTGGTAGGCTCCTTCCTACTTCCACATCCCGTCCTTGCGTGGCGTATTTCCGGCTCTGGGCCCACGTCTATCCACCGTTTTCTTCTTCTTTTTTCTTTTTTTCTCCTTTTTTTTCTCTTTTCTTTTTTTCTCTTCTTCTTCTCTCTTTTCTTGTTCTTCTCCTCTGCATTCCTCTCATCCTTTTTTTATCTGTATCTATGACTATTTGTAGGAGTCACGGTTTTAACTTTTACCCGCCTCGGGTTTCTCTCTACGGCCCTGCCTATTATTTCAGTCGGTCTCTCGTCATAATACTGGACCGTTATACTTATCGCTCAATCTTCCCTGCGGCCATTTCTGTAGTCCTCTTGTTTCCTGTGGTGTGACAATCTGGCATGTTGGTATTTTATTGACGCTACTTGCCTCACTAGCTTTCATTGTCCATTGACCCTGACCCACCAGTGTGACTGTTGGTTTCAAGCTAGCCAGTTCTCAACGTATCAGATAAGTTCTTTTTTATATATTATCACCTATATTTTATATTTTACTCTCACTTACATACATCATTGTATTATCACTGTATTTTCTTCCCACCATTATCTACTCCTACTTATAGATATCTGCTCGGTCGTTTCTTTCTTTTCTCCCTTTTTTCTCTTCTTTATTCTTCATCTCCATCTCTCTCTCTCCCTCATCTGATCTCTCCTACCATCCTCTTTTGCGTTTCCATGACGACTGTATGCTAATACTCATTGCCTGTTGCCATTTCAGGTAAGTATCTGAATTTATCCTCATTTATCTCAGTTTACTTGCTATTACACCTTAACTATTTTCACTCCTCATCTCCTTCTGTGCACTTTCCCCTCCTCACTTCTTCCCATACCCTATTCCTCGGCTGCTCCATCTCTGCTTCCTCTGCTATCTATTCGTTATACTCATTGCGTGTTGCCACTTTTGAGGTAAGTATCTTAATTTAACCTTATCTATTTTAATTACTACCACACCTTATCCATTTTCGCTCCTCACCTCCTTCCGTGCACTTTCTCTCCTCACTTCTTCTCACCATACTCTCTTCCTCCCCAATATGCCGCTCCTTATTTACTTCCTCCACTATCTATTCACTATCTCTCCTCCTCTTTCCTCCCTATCAACCACGTTTGTTTCCATGTAAGATTCGTTGTACCGTTGTCTTTCGTTTGTCCTGATGAAGGCTTAATAGTCGAAACGTCGTCTGTCCCTGTATCTCGTTGTTAGGTTGTGTTATGTTTTATTTTGGTAACACATCTACCTATTTTTGTTTATCTTGACATTTGCCCGGTGTTACTCCAGCCACCTGCTTCCTGTTTAGGGTTGTTACCCAACACTGGAACATTTATCCCTTAGTCAATAAGATACACTGTCCACTGCCTTAGGGTCTTTCCTCCGGATTTTCTGTCGGGGTAAACTCCCTTAGCCTGAGGCACTAACCCTCTAGGCAAATGTGGTTTTCTGTAGGGATTACCTTTCTTAGCCTAAAACATTAATGCGCTAACTCGTACGGTAGCTGGTAAATAAGACGCTGACACTGATTTCTTTAATGAACATCACTCTTGTCACGAGCCCCGAGACAGGACCGTAGAGATTGTCCGTCAGAGCTGTTTCAGTTAGCCATGGTTCTCTTCTTTTAGTGTGATGCGTTGGGCAGTTCTGTAAAATATGCTCTGTCTTTTTTCTGCAGATTACATGGGCACATATCGGTATCACGAGCTCCAAACCTATACATGTGTTATTTGAATCTGTTGTGGCCAGCAAAAGAAAAATGCCTTAATGACCATCAACACAGCTATACGACATGACAACAGCAAGGAACCATATGTTGCATTAAATTTTTTTTTAAATCAATAAAAATACTGATAATACTTCTATTGTTAGGCAGCTTGTTGTTGCGGTAAAGGCACCACTGGCTTATAGATAATATCTCATAATAGATAATATCTTTGCAGAACTCCTCAAACATGGGAAGCACAGAAACAATACATGTTATCAGAACACTCTGCCCATGCATAATGGACACAAATAAAGTGGCCTACAGAATAAACATATTGGCTAGTTATACTACTGCTAAAGAAAGGGAATTTAACATCGTGCAAAAAGTATAGAACTATTAGTCTTATCACTCATTCAAGCAAAGTCATGTTAATAAGGATATTGTTGAACAGATGGAAACATAGATCGTAAGAAGTACTAGCTGAGGAACAACTTATCTCCCAGGGAATAGTTGAGGGTGGAAGAAGAGGAGGTAGAAGGAAAGTATGGATTGATAATATTAAAGATTGGACACGATTAATATTCTCCACACATAAAAAAGGAACGGAGAACAGGAAGGGATGGCGACATTTTTATTGATATTTGCAAACTGGCGAACTCAACGAACCCTGAAATGATTTGGGTTCGATAATGATAGCATGTTAGAGTGTGTTGTGTGGGAAAACAAGATTATTTATTTAATTACTACCCAGTATCAATATCTGATATGTCGACATGACTGTTATCTTTATGAACAGTTTAATTTTAGTTTGATAACACAAATAGATAGTAAATGTGATAATAACATTAACATGTTTCATAAGACGTAACGTTTGCTGGTACTACAGTACTTGTGTTTGCATTACGTGTGCTTGCTTGATCGAGTAGACAGTTCAATTTAAGTGATCGAAAAATAACATGCTGAAGTAGTGTTTGTCGGGCCAAAGGTTGTAGACATCGCAGCCAAGCTGCTAAACACGATATGCTGCATTCGTTATCAGGAATACATCCTGCTAACTAATTGGAGTTTGAGCAAGATTACAGAAGAAAGATAGTCAAGGAAGTCAAGACAGCAAAAACAGAAACGGATAGTTTTATGGCAATGATAATGATTAAATACTCCCTGTAGCAATGAGCAGGTGGTTGGTTGCTGATCCAGCTGTCCATGGGCTCATGCCTTTTGACCCAATGTCATTAAATGGCATTATATTGCTGAGAAGTCTGTGAATTTTCGGCCCACCCCGGACCAGAGCCAGAGAATAACTATCAGACCTCCAGGAAGGTAGGTTTCAACCTATGCACTGCTCCTAGCCACTGTAGCCAAGATAGAGTCAACTTGGCCCATTTCCCGCCACCAATTGACTACTGGTTATCCCAAACTTCTCTGTTGCTCCAGGCATGCAATCAAATGTTCAAGTCAAAAGGATTGTCACGTCCTGATTCACTGTGCCTCTGTGATGGACCTCAGCCATAGGAAAAAAATAGTGCTGTCAGTTTCCTCCTACCCAGTGCTGCACAGTACATCTCTGGCTCCCTCCCAACCACATCACAGAGGGTACATACATCTATACAAATAATAAAAACACATTGCAACAATAAAATAAAAGCAAGAGAAGCATAATTGTACAGATGACGAGCCATGAAGCTTCTATAAGAAGATAACATCAATATAACGGCATGTCATCTACTAACGTTTTCTGTTGCATGGGTGGTTTGTCTAGTGGGCTATTTGTGAGACCCACATACGCAACAATAAGCAGGTAGCTTGTGACAGTTCATATCATTTCTGACAAATACTTTTCAGTTGCTAAAGTGAACGAGGACTCACGTAAGGTTGACACCCGGACTCATGTAAGGTTGGCACCCGGACTGATGTAAGGTTGTCACCCGGACTCATGTAAGGTTGGCACCTGGACTCATGTAAGGTTGTCACCCGGACTCATGATGTAAGGTTGTCACCCGGACTCATGTAAGGTTGACACCTGGACTCATGTAAGGTTGACACCTGGACTCACGTAAGGTTGACACCCGGACTCATGTAAGGTTGTCACCCGGACTCATGTAAGGTTGACACCCGGACTCATGTAAGGTTGTCACCTGGACTCATGATGTAAGGTTGTCACCCGACTCATGTAAGGTTGACACCCGGACTCATGTAAGGTTGACACCCGGACTCATGTAAGGTTGTCACCCGGACTCATGTAAGGTTGTCACCCGGACTCATGTAAGGTTGACACCCGGACTGATGTAAGGTTGTCACCCGGACTCATGTAAGGTTGTCACCCGGACTCATGTAAGGTTGTCACCCGGACTCATGTAAGGTTGGCACCCGGACTGATGTAAGGTTGTCACCCGGACTCATGTAAGGTTGACACCCGACTCATGTAAGGTTGATACCCGGACTCATGTAAGGTTGACACCTGGACTCATGTAAGGTTGTCACCCGGACTCATGTAAGGTTGTCACCTGGACTCATGTAAGGTTGTCACCTGGACTCATGTAAGGTTGTCACCCGGACTCATGTAAGGTTGTCACCTGGACTCATGTAAGGTTGTCACCCGGACTCATGTAAGGTTGTCACCTGGACTCATGTAAGGTTGTCACCCGGACTCATGTAAGGTTGACACCTTGACTCATGTAAGGTTGACACCTGGACTCATGTAAGGTTGACACCTGGACTCATGTAAGGTTGTCACCCGGACTCATGATGTAAGGTTGACACCCGGACTCACGTAAGGTTGACACGAAGGCATGATTGTGTAGGGAGGATTATGAGTGCATGTTTAGTTCCGTAAGGGAAACATTCCAAAGCGCCAGTACCCCAGAATAACGACATCCTGACACAGTACCCCAGAATAACGACATTCTGACACAGTACCCCAGAATAACGACATCCTGACAGGAACATAGCACGCAATTATGGATAAACTATTTTGTCATTCCTCCGTCAGACTTATTGACTCTTCTGCAGTGATGGCAAATCTAGCATTCCACGTCACCCAGGAGTCTGCCACAAATGGACAAAGATGCAATGTCCACTGGCCTACATCTCTCCGTCATCATTGGGGATTATTTGATCGAAGACAAAAGTAATTAATTGAGACAAGATGAGACAATGATATTTTTTATCCTCCAACTTTCCGCAATCGTCCCTCTACGGCATACCGGGAAATAAGACAGTGACCCTATTATTTGTAAATGAGCTAGAAATAGATGTACAGGCCCCCAGTTGCCGTATGATGGTAGTTTTATGACTAAATATATATATTGTGGCAAGAAAAGATCGTTTATAAATATATTGAAATGAAGACACGGGAAAAAAAGCTGGAAAAGTACTTCAAAGTTAAAGCAAGATTAAGAAACAGTGGTTCAAGATTGCTTTAAATAAAAACATTTGAATCAGAAGTTGAGAACATACATACTGCTGATGCTATATCAATACCAATTTAAAGAATTCATTTGAAATCAGGAAAAGTGATTTACCAAGAACGGTAAAGTGCAGACATTTTGAATATTTAATGTTTGTCAATAGTTTGTTTCCCTCTTCTACTCCTTTATCTTCTTCTTTATCTTTTCTTTATCATCACCAGTGTTCTTCAGTCAGTCTTAACATTACATCGCCAGAAGCTTGAATGTCTACTTTCATATTAAAAGACATGACACCTTGTTGAAGACATCACGAGGGTAGAGTCGACGGGAGGGGAAGAAAGAGGTTGGCAGAAATACAAGTGGGCGTGAAATGTCATGTGGGGAACATATTGCAGTCCAGCAGACTGAACCACCACGTCAAGAGCCATAAGATGTTGGAAATATATTGCTACCAACCTTTGATGCAGAGACGACACCCCATGATGAGCATTAATGAACTCTGTGACTCGCTTCAGGCGATCTATGGTGTCATTTGGAACGGAGATAGCGCAGTCTCAGCAGGTCATATATTCTCCTTCTCTTCTCCGTAAAGTTGTCGTCGTACACAGTTTTGTTATGCAGTCTCTGGACTCAGTTACTGATATCTATAACGATGATGTCCTTTTGTGTCTTTACATAGAGCCTATGGTCAGGAGTAAGTCATTGCAAGTTGCCGAGATACATAGTCGCTACCGTATCACACATAACTACTTTCCCGCTTAATGCTTATGAATGCTTACGGAGAATGTGCCTTGCTCATTTGCACATACCCCTCTCGGCTCTAGCTCCAAGAGAAATTCACTATCAATACGTTTGGAAACAATCAGATCTGCTGGAAATTTCAGAAGGTGGTTTAAGACAACATAAACTGTCTTAGTTTCTTCCTTCTGATTTTTTGTAGAGGTTTACTCCCTTAGCTTAAGGCCCTCCAGTGTTAGCCCGTTTTTATAGGGTATACTACGACAATTGCGACCTCTTGTAAATAAACATTTCTGGGAGCTGCCTTACATGCATTTGTTATCTATACTGGTGAACGTTATCTAATGGATGATATAACTTTTGGCAAGCTTCTATCTATACTGGTGAAAATTGTCTCAAGGACGATATAACTGTTTTGATAGGTTTTAATCAGTATGACCTCAGACATCTATATTGTATATAGATTGCATGCAGATACAAGGACTGCGAGATTTGTCACGTCATAGAAGCAGGCGGGTATAAACAAATATTGTCAGGATTGTAGAAAGTATCAAGAATCTTCCGTATGATTATTATATGCCGGTGCTGGATCGTGTATGCGTCTCATTAATTGCTGGATTAATATTCTTAGAAATATTTGTGGAATAATTTTTGTAAACATCACAAGGTATCAGCTGAATGGACCAGGTTCAAATCTCGCCAGCTACCTTCTTCTTTTTCGTTAATTCTCAAACTTCTGACGATTAGCATAATGTAGCCAAGAGAACATCGATATTCAACCCCATGTTTCTGCCACCGTTGTGTTATCTGTGACAAACTTGGACATTGGATTCTAGAGATCAACACCACTGAAATGAAATCTAATTCATATTAACACCACTGAAATGAAATCTAATTCCTAAGATTAACACCACTGAAATGAAATGTGTAAGACGTATGAATGGAGTTAGCTTGAGAGACAAAATCAGGAATGAAGAACTAAAAACAATTAGGGATCACGTCAACATTAGAATAAATTCAGAAACAACAAATTAAATGCTAAGCAGTTTTACAGCTTTATCTGCATGTTTCGGCCGACTTCAGTATGGCCTATGGATCACTTTGACTTTCTATAGGATGGGACAGAATGCATTACCCTCAAAACCTCCTTAGTCGCATATTTCAACATGCTTGAAATGTAACAGAATCACTATTCTTTGCTCCCTTTTTGGACCCCGTCCATACATGAGTGTGCACCTCTTTAATTATTTGAAGACCATCGCCAGCTACGAGAATTTGAAACGAGGTGATAAAGTTTTGCTAATAATACGAAACACACATAAGAACACACACACAAATCGACGTTTCGACCAAAAAGCCTTTATCAAGGATCACAAACACATATAAATGTGTTTGTGTGTAAAATTTTATATCTGTTTGTGATCCTTGATAAAGGCCTTTCGGTCGAAACGTCGATTTGTGTGTGTTCCTATGTGCGTTTCATATTATATTGTGTTTCATTGTTTCAAACTTTATCTGTTGGATTACAGATTTGCGCAGTGAGTACGAGAAGATACCATGTTATGACATTGTAACTCACATAAATACAGTTACTGCCCTTTGACAAGAAAATGCTGACCTCATACACAGACAATACTACTTTGGACTCTGGGTCTGGAATATTTCTGGTCTGGTCACCCCTCTTCATAAAACCGTTTTCCTCAGTGATAACATCACAGAAGATGATGTCGTTATAAACACTTTTTTTTCTGCCGAAGACAGATGTGTAGGGCCATTGGCACAAATAAAATGGTGACACAACGCATTTCCATTCTCTGGACTTTATCCTGCTGGAAATCTAATAGGATCATTGTCCTGTTACAAGAGAGATACAGTGGGAGTTTGAGAATGAATGCTGAAGAAGAATATACACTGACGGGTGTATGATAACTGGTCAGGGTGGGGTTTTACAGCCAATGCTGGGGCCAGAAATATAAAGAAAAAGAATGGAGAAGAATGACACGCCACGAAAATGAATGTGACACATTCCAACCCTCAGGCTCTCTAAGGCTTCAAGCCATGACCGTCTGCAGTTTAGAAGACTTGTGTACAGAAAGTAAACAAGCATTCATTCATTACTTTATTATTACTGTCGTGATATTTTTTATTTGTCACTATTTATATACTTGGAATTACATTGGCTATTTTTGGTATGCTATTCCAAGTATATATATATATTTAGAAAGAATATATATAAAGAAAATTATGGATTGACAACATTAAGGAATAAACCTGGGCATGATTTTTTTACACCCAATCACATTCTTCTTCTGCGTTCGTTCTCAAACTCCTGTAGATTAGCTGGATGTAGTTCAGAGAATAGAATGCTTTGTGTCATGGTTTATAGCTTAGCTGGTATATCTGTGCCTTATGTTCTGACATATCAGGCTTCAGGGTCACTTTGACCCTATATGTGATGGGGCAGCCAACTTTATCCCATGACCTTCTTAGTCACCTCTTACGATATGAATTGAAAGTAAACAGTGTCGCTACTCCTTACTCCCCTTCCAGGCCCCATCAACACACAAGTGTTTTGAATTATAGTCATGGATGCCCCTTAATTTCCATTTTATTTCTATACATCTCATAATAAACAGTGTATTGTATATTTGTTTGACAGTTTGAAAATTATTTGCTTTAATGACTTAGTTCAGTTATTGAGAAGTGACACTTTTCAAGGTGAATTTTTGTGGGTGTAATTAATTCCATTGTTAACATGTACTATAGTTTCTGCATTGATAGTTATTTAATAATAATTAATTCCATTGTTAACATGTACTATAGTTTCTGCATTGATAGTTATTTAATAATTATTAATTCCATTGTTAACATGTACTATAGTTTCTGCATTGATAGTTATTTAATAATTATTAATTCCATTGTTAACATGTACTATAGTTTCTGCATTGATAGTTATTTAATAATTATTAATTCCATTGTTAACATGTACTATAGTTTCTGCATTGATAGTTATTTAATAATTATTAATTCCATTGTTAACATGTACTATAGTTTCTGCATTGATAGTTATTTAATAATTATTAATTCCATTGTTTCACAATGCATGAAAGCAATGGTTCTTGTGGACCTGTATACATCACTGTTATTTCTTATATACACATTTCTCTTATGGATGTCTATAGGAGATTTCTAGAATTCATATGTGGCCATATCCATCAGTGTGTCTTCTTGCTCATTACCCTCAACACCCACATGTCCTGGCATTTTTCTTCTTCTTCTTTCGTTCACTTGAAACATGTCTATATCTGTAATTCTGTCTCCTTAATAAAACTCACTGTCTTTTGTAGTTCATACAGTGTCCCATAGAGTTTTGATTCCAGTGTTGTTTCCTCTGGCCAATATGTCTGCCTCAGCGTTTCATGCTCAGAACACTCTTGAAGTATATGTTTGGCACTCTGTGCTGCCTGTCCACATGTACACATGGCCGTGTTGCCAATCTTGAACTTTGTATACATATGACTGCGGAGTCGGTTGTGTCCTGTTCTGAGGCGTAAAATTATAACTTGTTCTGATCTGTTCATAATATGATAGTCATCTTGTGTTGGTGTTTGTGGCTTTCTTATTGACTTTATCATCTGTTTTTTCTGATGGTAGGTGATTGGTATATCTGGTTGGTCTTCGGCAGCACCTTCCTTAGCCAGTTGGTCTGCTTTTTCATTTCCTGGTATTCCACAGTGAGAGGGTATCCACTGCATGGTTACCCTATACTGGTAAGACAATTCGCTAAGTAGTTTTTTCAAGTCTGTTAGTTTTTCAGACTGGAGAGCTTGAAGCACTGACCTTGCATCTGTCAGGAATACCACAGGCTGTAGGTCAGAGTTGGAGTTCAGCAGTTTTTTAGCTGCCACACTAATTGCCTGGATTTCTGCATCATAATTATTGCAGAATTTTCCTGTCGGTGTTCTGATTGTATCTCTAGGCTTGTGTGGATATTCTATATATACACCTGCACCTCCATTCCTCACGGCATTCTGTGCTGACCCATCTGTGTATACTCTGACCCATATATCTTGTGGATATTCCTCATCCAGGAAACTGAGGGTGACTGTCCTTCGCTGCACATTGTTCTGTTCGTCCACGCTTAGTATTCCTTTCACATGGATCTGAATGTATATTGGCATTCCATGTCTTTCACTCCTCGGGGTTTGTTCTGGTACAGGCCTTAAGGGGCTGTCAACTTCAGGTAGGTCTGTAAGTTGTCTACGGAGTCGTTTAGCTTGATGAATAAAGCTGCTTCTTTTCAGTCGTCCCATTGCTAGATTTTGGAATCTTTCCTTCATTGGATGACTTGGCATACACTGAAACTTTTCTGCTTGAATTAGTACTTTTGTGTCTCTGCGTTCGCCAAGTGTTTGCATTCTTCCCATTTTCTGCATCTCTGCTATGGGTGTTGATTTCATTGCTCCCAACATTATTCTAAGTGCCTGGTTTTGCACTTTATCTAGATCTTGTAATGTGGTGTTTGATGCAGGACACCACGCAGCTGAACCATATTCCAGGTGTGGTCTTATGCCTTGCTGGTAAACTTTACTGAGTATATTCCCACTGGCTCCCCATGTGGTTCCACTTAGTTTTCTCAGGATAGCTAACTTCCTCCTGGCTTTTGTTGTTGCTTTGTTTATGTGCTGCTTCCATGTCAGTTTATCATCAAAAGTAACTCCGAGGTATGTGGGTTGTTTGTCTTCTTTCAAGAGCTCTCCATCTATTTTGATATGACCGGCTTTTTGTTTTGGTGAGAGGGTAAAAAGTGTAGTACTGCACTTATCTGTGTTAATGCTGACGCACCATCTATTAGCCCATAAGGTTAGGGCATCAATAGCTCTTTGTATTTGTTTAGTGGCCACTGTCGCATGTTCTTCTGTGCACCAGATCACCAGGTCGTCAGCATACATTGCCAATTTGATCCCGTGTGGTAGTTCAGCAACTAGGTCATTGATGTAAACCAAGAAAAGTGTGGGCGACAGGACTCCTCCCTGGGGGACTCCATGACGCAGTAGAACCTTCTTGCTCTTGCGACCATCTAATTGTACCCTGGCTCTTCTATTATGCAGGTATGCTTTTACCCATTTGTACATTCTTGAGCTAACCCTGCAATTTCGCAATTTCTTTAGGAGCCCTTCTTTCCAGACCTTATCAAATGCTTTTCTGAGGTCTATCCATGCTGCTAGTACCAGTTTCTTATCTTGGAAGGCATCCTCAATCTCTTGGGAGAGGTAGGTTGCCTGATCTTCAGTAGAGTAGCACTGTCTGAAACCTGCTTGCTGTGATACCAGAAGGTTTTCACTTTCAAGGTACCACTGCATCCTAAGATTGATAATGCGTTCCATTGTTTTGCATAGACAGCTTGTGAGGCTGATGGGCCTGTAGTTGGAGACTGTGTTGCCATCTTTTCCTGATTTGAGGAGTGGTATCATTATTGCTTCTCTCCACGCCTGTGGTACATTACCCGTGGACCAGCTTGTGTTAAAGATCTGCAGTAGCTTTGCTCTTGCTGCAATTCCCAGGTTTCTAATCATTTCATTGGACACTCCATCAGCTCCAGGGGACTTTTTCATTTTCAATTTGGATATTGCATGCTCCAGTTCTCTCATTGTGATTGGTGCCTCCATGACTTCAGGTATAGGTTCGCCTTGTCCAATGTTTTGCTGGTTCTCTCGAACCTCCTGTTGTTTGTCTGGGCTGACTTTGATGTTATTGTCTTCTGCAAAGGAATCTGCAAAGTAATCAGCTGCATGTTTACCTGTTAAAATGTTTCTATCTTTATAAAGTGTGATCCTGGTATTTCTCCCTGTACCTTCATCATTTAGTTGTTTTACAAGTTTCCATAATTTCCTAGTATCTCTTTCTAGGTTCAGCGACTCTGTTTTTTCTTTCCAGCTACTCCGTCTGGCTTGTAACTTGGCTCTTTGAAATTTAGCCTTTGTTTGCTGATATTTGTTGTGATGTTCTTGGCTAGGTCTGTTCTCAGCCTGCTGTCTAGATGTTTCCATCTCATTTTGCAGCTTTTCCAGTTCATCATTCCAGTAGGGTTTGTAGTTTTTGCGTGCCCCCCTGGGTATGGTTTTACTAGCAGCATGTAGTATACATCTATTAAATTCACTCACTGCTTTATTGATGTCTTTGTCCAAGTTCATGTCCTTAGCTAGAACACTGGTTAAATGCTGGTACATTTTCCAGTCTGCCCTCTTATAGTTCCACCTAGTGAGCGTGCTGCTGTCCTTGGTAAATTCATTGTGGATTTCCAGAAATACTGGTCTGTGGTCACTACCCCCAAGCTGCTTTCCAACGACACATGTGATGTTCCATTCCAGGCCTGGTGAGTGGAATGCCAGATCTGGTGTAGAGGTGGTGTGCCATGCTCTCGAGTAGAAGGTTGGTGAGTCAGCTGGCTGGTTAATAAGGATGAGATTATTTTCATCCTGCCAGCTCTCAAGTTCCTCACCTCTCTTGTCGATATGATCATAGCCCCAGCTCTGAGAGTGGCTGTTGAAGTCACCACACGCCATAAGTCTCTCTTTATCTGGAATTGTGTCTAGTGCCAATGGTTTATCATTTGGGCAGTAGTAGTTCAGGAGATGGAATTCTGCACTGTCTGTTTTTAGGTGGAGCATCTGGTATTCTGCCCCTTCCATATATACTTCCAGCTGACATGCGCTGATATTGTTTTTAACAAGTGTCAGAATTCCACCCTTTCGCCTGTCCTTTCGGTCAGATCGGTAGCACTGGTAGCCTCTGATTTTGAAGGCTATGTCGCTGCTGAGGTGTGTTTCTTGGATACAGCATATATTAACTTGTTCTTCACTGAGGACATTTTCAAGTTCCAATTTTTTGCTGTATCCATCTCTCTTACTGTTGACACCCTCAGCATTCCAGTGCATTATTTTTATTGGTCGTTTGTTTGTTTGGCCAGTAGCTCTATTCCCTTGCCTCCTGGCTCCTCGAGGCAATTGAGAAGGACTTTCAGTAACTGAGGTTGGGCCCTTTCGAGGTATAGGGCCCGGCACCGTCCCTGCCTGAACGTCCGCCACAGGGCAGGCACCATAACTTTTTATAGATACAGACATGTTTCCATTGTGTTTTGTGCGTGGCATCCTGATTCTGTGCGCCTTTTGGCTGGATGCCTCCGTCTTCAGCACTCTGCTTACTTGGGCAGGACTATGGTCCTGCTCGAATGGGACTGCCCGACCAGTCTTAGTTTCCAGCCCCTGATGGCTGAACTAAGCCCCATCACCACTGCAAGGTGCTGGCCTTGATGGGGATGTCCTGGCATGAATATAAAGGTAATCTTTCTGCTCATAGAGTGTGTCAATAACTCCACCTATTGACAGTGGACAACTCCTGTGTCAACTTTATGGAACATGTTCATTGAGTCACTAAGTCATGCATGCATGAGAATAATCCTGTGACATCAGCCATGACAGTGCCTCCAGCACAGCTTTTATCTTCATTGTAAATATGATAATTTTTTAATAAGGATAATGATAATTTATTATCATTACTTCCATATAGATAATCTATCTATCTATATGCTGTATCCCTTGTTTGCCTTGCAGCATCAGGGATAGAAGCGTTCTCTGGAGATGGCCTTATTGTGTGCTGTTTGTAAGGTTGTTCCTGTGGCTTCCTTGATTTCTGTGGTCCGTCCTTTACATGGTCTGCTCTGGCTTTATAACCGTAGGGTCTATGTGTCATGGCCATCTTTATATTTATACTTTTATAGAAAATGAAAAGTGCTCAGGAAAAGACCAAACACACTGCTTATGGATAATAGTAGTTTAGAAGTATTTAAAAAAAGTTCAAATTCAGTTTTACAGGAGTGACAAATACATAGTCAACATTTCAACCTTAAGCCCTTTGTCAAGATAAACACAAACACAATTTGTTTTGTGTTTGTCTATCACAAGCACGTCAACTTCCAGTAGAATCACATTTCAGCCCAAAATACCCCCAACATTCTGTATTTTACACAGCCCATGCCATCTGAGCGGATTTAGCTCAAATCCTGTTTGCTAAATTATGACTTTTCTTTAATAACTCGATGATGCTTTTATATTGTGTATTTTATCCAAAATTCTTTTCATACTCTGTATAAAAAGTACTTCACTAGGGATAAAATCTAATGGCCATTATGGATGTATTCAAAGAGACCGGAGTATTTTATGTACACATTTTGAAAAATCTGCACTAATAGACAGGTATGCTATCATGTTAAATTTGGAGTTGGGAGAAGTGCAGTTGACACAGTAGGAGGAACATAAACATGATTCACATAAAGAATGTCAAGACAAACATCTTGTTCCTTCAATATTTCATTACTGTATTATAAACAGTCAAGAAATTATAGAATTTTACCAAAACTAAGCAAGATATAATCAAGGAATTGTGAAGTGCAGTTATTAACAAGAAATGGCAAAAGTTAAGTACACAAAAATAAACGTTATGAGTACAAAACACAGAATACACTTGATATAAAAATAAGTATGAAAACTTTAGCTAAGTGAAGGGGAACAAAATAATACCAGCTTGTCTGAATCTGGTGTGTGCGGGTTTCCATAGAATACATTATCATTTCATATTGGAAGTAAATAATTTATACTCTCAATATGATTGCATCCTTATTTTCTGTGACTTTTCTACTGCACATTATAAACACATCCCCTAATTCTAATGTTACCCCCCTCATCATGATCTGCAACTAACTTCTAGTAACTGTTACCCCCCCCCCCCCCCCCAATCATGAACTGCAACTAACTTCTAGTAACTGTTCTAATGAAAGATAAATCCAAGATAAATGTATTCTATTAAAAATTATTATTAAATGCATTCAATCAGATTAATAAACTCACCAATCTGTGTCCTACACAAAACAAAATGATCACAGAAAATTATTCAGCATCTATGCTTTCTCCACTAATGTATTCTATGGAAACCCATGCATGCCAGAAACTGATGCATTTTACAGACTGGTACAGGGGAATCCCATTACAATGAATCTGGTTTTAATGAATCATTTGGTCTCGCACAACTATACGTGCTGAAAATGGGAGGGGGGAGGAGGTGTAGGTAAGTGATCTTGCATTTCCTGAACTAAACACACTCTTCTTCTTCATCGTTCATTCTCAAACTCCCGCTGGATCTCCCTTGTAGCAAGACCATTGTCCTACTAGATTTCTAGCAGGATGTAGTCCAGAGAATGGAAATATGTTGTGACAACGTTTTATTTGCGCCAATGGCCCGACACATCCATCTTCGGTGGAGAACTAAACACACAATGCTTGCTTGCTTAGCTTGTTAAAACTCCCGGTGTCAGGGGCAACACGATTTATTTGTTTTGAAAAAAAGGCTGAAAGACTAGGCCATACTAATCTTAAATTACATCTTGGATGGTTGAAAGAGAAACATGAAACTATCATGAAAGTAGATGTAACTGGCAGCGAGACTAGATCTGTGTATATGTTTCATAAGAAACAACTGACACATGGAGGAGAGGTGAGCAACAGAACAGTGATACACCATTCTTTTAATTGACAAGCAGTCATTACATCATGAAAAAAACAATGCACAAGGGAAATAATAATTGAAAGGGACATAAAGTTTGTTCATAATTGTCATAACCATATATAATGAATTTCTGTTATAAGTATTAATTCTGTCAGACCCGACCAATATGTTATAATGGGATTCCACTGTATTTTTTTTGTTCCACATAAACCTGGAATAGATTTGGACAGCTACATAAAATGGTTACAACTGATATTTCTGTTCTCAGCCTCTTTCAGTTCACTGAAAGTGCCAGTGTCAGCAATTACACAATAAATGCTCACATCCTCCCTCTCCTCTTGGATGACACTCATATTTTCACATCCTCCCTCTCCACTTAGATGACATTCAGAATATGTTTACATAGTTCTTCTCCTCTTGATGACATTCGGGATATATTCATATGCTCACTTCCTTTGACATCAGCATGTCAGACCTATCCATTCCACACCTGCTGCCACATCTTGCAATCTGCACACGCTTTGTATGACATTGTCAGCACGTCTCATCCATGACTTCCATCTCTTAAATCTGTTACCTTTAACTTTCTGTATTTTGGAATGCAATGGATGTTCCTTATCTGCATGTATCTAAAGGTATGCCCCTGCACATCATAACCTGTGCTCTGCTGTAGGACAGTTGAGTAGGTACCACATAGCTCTTGCCGATGTGTTCTTGTGCACCCAAGAATGATGCACATTGCTGCACTCTGGATTCTATCCAGTGAAAGACACTGGGTATATCTAGTTTTTAGTAGAATTAACACCTATTATTCATGTGAAAGACACTGGGTTTATCTAGTATTTAGTAGAATTAACACCTATTATTCATGTGAAAGACACTGGGTATATCTAGTTTTTAGTAAATAAAGACACCTTTTCACATTATTGAGAAATATGCAGTTCATTGTTAGACCCATATTGTTCTGTGACTAACAGTGAGTTAAGGGTAAATATGATCAGCATTACATTGCACATTTATTGTTCTAGATTTTTCAGCGATTTCTTGATTGACACGACCACTCCTCAAGTCAACCTAGCTGTAAATAAATACCTGATGCATGAGTTATGGGAGGTAAAGACAGCAAGGAAAGGAACAAGCTACCCCACCTAATAGTTGCTGCGGCTTATTATATGAAGAGTAATGTTATCTTCATCCCCAAATGCAGGTTGCTGCCATAGAATCTACCTTTACCTTTGGGAAACAGATTTCAACCAATGATTACAAGTTGTTGCCCTGATTATTCATACTCAAAATGTAGGCTGAAAAAAAATATTCTAAGTACCTGAGAAATAATACATGACCTCATTATGGTTTAAGCAAGCGTACTCATGTGACAGTTAAATTGATGAATAAATTGTCAATACATTAGAATATAAAGTCCAACGATTTATATAATTGAATTCTTAGAAATGCAAATATAGGTTTAATCAATTTTCTCTGATATTCTATGTATGTCTTGACAAGCTGTCTTCAGTTCAACACAAGAGATAATGGATTCAGTAAGTTAACATCAAGATTGTTCACTCCCAGAACCTGGAATATCATGGTTATTGTTGTAGTTTGATATAAATGATTTTAAGTGATGGAATGATTGTTTTAGTTACAGAAAATAAATCAAACAGTCAACAGGCAGATGATAATCAAAATCATTGTAATGAATCCTGTATAGCAGTAATTCTCAACTTCTGGGTTGTGGCAACATGTTTACCGAGCTTAGAGAGCTTCCCCTTGAATTTTAACGCTATTTATGAATATATAGAATTTGTTTAGAATGGACCCTGGTCTTATACACACTTTTTTTTTACTAGACCACAGTCTCACAAAGGTTGAGAAGCACTGCTGTATAGGACATTGCTTTGTAACTATTATTGAATTTCTAGGCAGAACTTATGCACTGCATTAATTTTAACACAGCTATGTGGTGTGATCTACACTGGGTTTGAAACACTGGACATCTCACAACACTTAGTTATAAGATCATCAATATGGCACTCCGTACATGTCTATAAGTGCTCCAATCTCATATTCAGTATGTCCTTCAGCATGTGGTCACTGACTGCTCCAATCTCATATTCAGTATGTCCTTCAGCATGTGGTCACTGACTGTTCCAATCTCATATTCAGTGTGTCCTTCAGCATGTGGTCACTGACTGCTCCAATCTCATATTCAGTGTGTCCTTCAGCATGTGGTCACTGACTGCTCCAATCTCATATTCAGTGTGTCCTTCAGCATGTGGTCACTGACTGTTCCAATCTCATATTCAGTGTGTCCTTCAGCATGTGGTCACTGACTGCTCCAATCTCATATTCAGTGTGTCCTTCAGCATGTGGTCACTGACTGCTCCAATCTCATATTCAGTGTGTCCTTCAGCATGTGGTCACTGACTGCTCCAATCTCATATTCAGTGTGTCCTTCAGCATGTGGTCACTGACTGTTCCAATCTCATATTCAGTGTGTCCTTCAGCATGTGGTCACTGACTGTTCCTGTTCTGTGCTGGTTGATAACTCTACATTTGATTGCTATATGCCACTTATTTCTTGCAAAACCACATTTCACTCTCAGGTCCTGTATTCTAGCCATAGATACAGAAGAAGAAATACACCCTATATCTTCCAACTGGTCCAACTCCATGGTTGCAAGTAAAATATCAGCACAGTACATTAAACTGCCATTAGTCTCTGTGTCCACACTTGCAAATCTGACTGCTCCTTCATTTGTCCCAACACTAATGTGTCCACGTACAAAATACAAAATGAAGGTAACTCTCTTCAACAAAAATGTTCGTCCTCGACTCAAGCCACTGATGGTGTAGATAACCCGACCAAATCTTTCAAAGCATATTTATAGAATCAGTAAGAAAACAAACACCTGTAGCACTCTGGGACTCCGGCCATATAATTTCCTTCAGGGGGTGCAAAGGGAACGCATTGCTCTAGGCGGACCCAGGGTTAGCAGATAACCAAGATCCCAAATGTACCTCCACGCGGTGCACCCTGGAAACAGAAACACAGCAGCTCGAGCTGATTCTGGCCAAATCATTTGGGGATCGTGTTCGAGAATGTGGAGGTAGCAGATAGAAAGAGATTTGACTGCACAAGAGACAGACAATATCTCCGACACCATCAGCATCACCACATATAATGACACTGTCAACATACAGTGAAGCTAGTTAGCTCAGTCCGAACATTGGAGGGGCGGCCAATGTAAAATGCACGTAAAGGTAGATGCATGGCGAGAGACAAATAGATTTCATACCGAGTACAATGAAACAATGAAAGTTCAGAACAGCGCTAGAGGGCAGCGCGAACTGCAAATAGAAAGTGAAGAGTCCCTAGGAAAGGGGAACTACAAGCTTAGTCAGCTCGAGATGAGCTTCTAGTTACCTGTGTCCCTTACAGGCAGAGACCCAGACCCATTCATTGGCGTTTGGTAAAGCAAGAAGACCTAATCCAACTCTAATGTCGAGCCTTCCTAAACCGGAAATATGCTCGCGAAGAGAAAGGGTTCTGTATCCGACAGTCTTAAGCAAGAAAGGGACAACGATGGTAGTCCTGGCCCAACTCTACAGTCAAGGTTTCCTATACCGGAAGCGCACTTGCAGAGAGAAAGGGTTCCGTACCCAATGGGCTCAGGCACAAAAGGGACAACGATTTAGCCCTGGCCCAACTCTACTGTCAGGTTTTCCTACACCGGAAATACACTTGAAGAGAGAAAGGGTTCAGTACCTGATGGGCTCAGGCGCTATTGGGACAAGGACTCTCAGCTCGAGAACGCCTTGCTCTCAAACGCGTGGTGTGAGACTCGAACTTCGACAAGGAGTACACTATGTTGGTGAATGACACCTCGGCTAAGAGGGCGAAAGAGCCAGGGTCCAACTCCTCTGTTGAGTTCTTCCCCTTAAGGAACCAGGCTCATGGATGAGAAACGGTTCAGTACCCAATGGGCACAGGCACAGCACGTCCAATTACACGAGGCAAGTTCATAGATAGTGGAACACCTCGTGCGAGTCAGACGAGAGCAAAAATCATCTGGGCGAAGAGTCGCCACTACGCGTGCCTGGAGACAGATATAGAGGCTGTCACTGGCTAAGGGTAGCCCACTCGAATTGTCAAGGCATGCCGAAATCAGATGTGCTAGGCCTACAAGGCGCATAATGGTGGCACAACGTAATCACGCTCCCGGCGGAAATCGCACGGATATCCGTGATGGTTACAATGGAGCGAACGAAAAACAAACAAACAATTTTCTTCATCGCTGTCATTACCTCAATCGTGATACTATTAGTGGTTGTATAGAAATAACTACTTTCTTCCCTAATACACTTTCCTCTGCATTAAATGCATATATGTTGAACCACAGACCCATCAGTGTAGACAATAATATCCCCATCTGAGGAATTCTCATTGGTTAGAGCCTCTAAATCTATATGCACTGGAATCTTATTCTCATGTTTCCAGGCACGACAGACTATAACTGTATAAACCTGTGTTTTACGTAAGTACAATTGTTGTTACGTTTCACGCAGTTACCTTGGGGAAAATCATAGTTCAAAGCAAACTGAATACAAATAAGAATATTTTCAACATCATAAACACAACCCAAGCTGTAAGCTGTATAGTAAACAGACTAACCTTCAAATTGGAGTTGTAGTTGAATGTAGCTGTGGCTCCATTAACAGTAACACTACCTGGAGCCTTGTTGATGCCATAGAATGTAACAGAGCCGAGTTTGATTCCCTGAGGTGGATTATATCCACTCTTGGAGACAGTGCTAACAAGATGGTTCTAAATTATACAAACACATGGATATAAATAATAGGCTTGTTTCAATTTCTGAATGCATTACGCAATGCCTTACTACTATTATTAGATCTTTATTCAAATTGTCAGAAGATATCCCAACAAGTTGGAGAGTGCCGCAGTAACATAAATAAGAAGTGATAACAACTATGCTAATGTATTATTGTCACTGATAACTAATATAACTAATAAACAGGAAGAATACAAAATAGAATATTTAAAAAAACATAGGAACAAGTAGTTTTTCCATGTTACTGTCTGATAGGGACTTTTATCCAGAAACAAACACAAACTAGAAATAAACACTAAATGAAAATAGGAAACAATAACAAGTAGAGAACAAAAACAATCTTAGCGAGTAAAACACAAGTAATAACCAATAGTAATCTGTGACAATAATACATTATCATAGTTTTTTGAAATTATTTTCAGAAAACATAGGACTGCAACTGTTCCTTTTCACCAAACACTGTCTTTGTCATCTATTGATTGTCTTTTCTCTGCTGTTGCTGTTAGATGTCACAGAGTTGAAAGATGATCAGTTTTTGGGCTATGATACATTTGTTCACTTGATATGCAGGAATATTGTGATGTCTAAGAATGTTGTTAATTCCTTCAATCCACTTTCTTCTTGGTCTTCCTCTTTTCTTGCTGTTTCCATTCTCATGTTGTATGTTCTTGCTGCTAGTCAACATGGGTTCATTCTCATGTTGTATGTTCTTGCTGCTAGTCAACATGGGTTCATTCTCATGTTGTATGTTCTTGCTGCTAGTCAACATGGGTTCATTCTCATTAAGTGGTCAAAACATTTCAGTCTCTGTTTTTTCCCCCAATATTTTTGATGACAAACAGGTAATTCATCAGGACAGTGTTAGTATTGAGATAATGCTCTAATTTCTCTTTGATCCTGCACTGTGGCTATTTACTCTCCATTTTTCTCTCTTTCTTTTAAAGGTTTATTTCTTATCATACCTTGCATGTTTCTTCTTTTCCTCTCCTGCGTCGTTCTCAAAATCCTGTAGATTGCAGTATGTAGTCCAGAGAATGGATAGTGATACTTCATGATTTACAGCTTAACTGCGTAATCTGCACCTTTTAACCTGACACATCCGACTTCAGTATGGCTTCTGGGCCACTTGGACTCCATTTGGGATGGGACAGCCAACTCCACTCCAAAACCTCCTTAATCACCTCTTATGACATACGTGGAAGGTAAGATGTTGTTATTCTTTATTCCCCTTTGGACTTAAAACTGATGTTCTTGCATATTTGTAGCCTTCGTACGAGCATTGCAGTTGACAAACTTCACAATCATCACATCACTGCTATCAATCTTACTGCTAGAAAAATTAATGCTGTATTGTTTTCTATATTTTCACACTACTGGAAGTATCAGATGAACATTTGAATAAAAGTCTAGCCAATTGAACATTTATTTGGTCTTCATCTTTCATTCAGATTGAATGTGTCTACACAACAAGTCCAGTATTCTTGATAAATGTTGCTGTATTTGAAAGCTCCTGAAAGTTCCCATATAGCTCTCTGTGCATGTCTGTCTCTTTGGGCCAGTGCTCCTCTTTCAACTCATTTGGTATAATGCAGTCTTGCAGGATATGTTCCGTAGTCTGTGCTACCTACCCACACAGGCATTTATAAGATCTGTAAATTATCTTTTCGTGAGAAAATCCTTGGTTTCCATGGTAAAAATAAACTCCCATCAGCGCTGATTTGTAGATAGTCTCCTGTTCTGCATAACTGTTATTCTATGTCCTATGTTTGGATAATCAAGTATAATTGTACAGCTCATGCTGATGTGTCTCTTGTATCTCACCAAAGAATGATAGGTGTAGCTTCAGCCTGAATTTTATCCAATATTTCAGTATTTGTGTAGCTGAGTGTCATACATGCAGTTGCATACTCTTTCACAGAAAAAATGAAGCACTGATATAGACAAAATAGTAACATCTTTTCATTCTGACCAGCAGCCATTAATTTCATTACTGAAAGACCTTATCTTGCCCTTGTAGTCACTAAGTAGTTAACATGATCAAGAAGTACTTTCAAATCTTTCATTTAAAGTTATGTCAACATGATCTTTGAAACTCAGACACCTGTCACAAAGTACTCCCAAATCTTTCACTGTACCGGTTCTTTCAACATGATCTTTGAAACTCAGAGACCTGTCAAGAACGACTTCCAAAAATTTTGTAGTACCGGCTTTTTCAAGAGTGTCAGGACACAAATTAACACTGTGTTAATCAGCATCATTGAGAGACCCCATCGAGACAAACTCCTTAAAGTGGAGGTGGGGGCTGGAAACTAAGAATGGTCGGGCCATCCTCTACATCAAGTAAGACCACAGTCCTGCCCAAGCAAGCACAGGTACAGAAGTCAGATATACCAGGCAGAGAGATGCACTAGCAACCATTGTATCACGCAAAATGACTAGATAACATAACATCTTTACAACAACAAAATCATTGAAAGAGAATCACATTATAGATGATTTAGACAGATTAACTAATGCACCTGTGTCAATATAGAGTCCCTTGGATCAGACACAGATAATATGGTAAACAGATTACAAGAGTCCACAAAAGACAGGCGTCGGGCCATTGGTGCAAATAAAACTGATACAACACATTCTCTGAACTACATCCTACTGGAAATCTAGTATGGCCATTGTCTTGCTACAAGAGAGATCTAGCGGGAGTTTGAGAATGAATGCTGAAGAAGATAACAAGAGAATACACAATATGTCTAGAAAAATTTAAGTTTGTTACTTACAGAACTGGTCAATTGGAAGAAGATGTCAGAAAATTTATTTGATGTTATACTATCTGTGGACAAATAAAACAAAGATTTGTTTGTCAGATCTTGATTTTTTAAAATGTTACTTCTATCTTACCATTTTTTCACTTGTATACATATTTTTTGATATGCATGTTCAAGCTTCTATCCTTCTTCTTCGTACTTCTGTCAGTCATATGCTGGTATGAATTTCTTAAATAAAATGAACTATGGTTAAAAACCCACAGATAGAACCAAAGAGCTTGCCAACACAGCTCTTTCAAAAGGCCACACTTTTATTCCTCTGGTGGGTACAGTGAGTAGTTCTGTGTTTTCTGCAGATTTTCCACAGAGGAGCATATCTGTATCACAAACTCCAAACCATCCATAGGGTAGGTTGGGGCAAAGATCTGCACTTTTCACTGTTTGTGTTTGTATTCTGACACCTACACTTAACTACTAGACAACAAATTGTCATCAATGTACAGCTTATTTATCCAACTTACATTAGTGAAGGTATTGAAAACATACAATTATAAACATATGCAAAAACAGGCTCCTTGTCTCATTTTATGGGACAATAATCTGCAGGCAAAAAGGTGATACAAACCATTATAAAATTGAGAAAGAATTGACAAAAACTTTCAAATAATTGTGAAACACCGCATTTTCAATATCTGGACTACATCCTGTTGGAAATCAAGTAGGACCAATGTCCTGCTACATGAGAGATCAAGCAGAAGTTTGAGAATGAATGATGAAAAAGAAGTGTTCTTCCTGTGCTCTATCTTCCTTAATTCCTGTTCCACTATTTATGTTGTCTTGGTCCTCTATGCTTTCTCCAACCCCCAGGGGTACCCATCTTAGAATAGTTCAAACAACTTCAATGCACTCAGGTGTGCTTACCTATATAAGGTATGTTAATTCAAGACTTATTATACACTCACCAATGCTCTCTCCATCATCCCAGAACAGCTCACCACTAGCACTGCCAACATCACTAACAGCTACAAGAAGTTGAAATTTCTGTTGACGTCTGCAAAATATGAAGGCTCCTCCACATAAATACATAAGTGAAGTTACCACACACAACTATGTATAAACATGATTAAGTGCACTCCGCTGAATACGGTGAACAAGTATTTGTACCAACCCTAAGTTATTAACATAAAATATGGGATGTGTCCAGAAAATGATAATGTGCAAAAAAAATAAATGCATTATCAAACTCCTGGATCACTGAAGACGGATATGTCGGGTCATTGATGAATATAAAATGGCGACAAAACGTATTTCCATTCTCTGTACTCCATCCTGCTGGAAATGTGGTAGGACCTTTGTCCTGCTATAAGAGAGATCCAGTGGGAGATTGAGAATGAAATCTGATAGGACCTTTGTCCTGCTATAAGAGAGATCCTATGAGAGAGTGTGAAAGAACGACGAAGAAGAAGAAGATTAAGAACAGCCTACATAGGGAATGAACATCTCTTAAAATTTGCTTTCTCACATTGTGGTAGTACATTTTATCACACATTTCTAGTATTTCCTTCCATATCTAGAATGTTCTATCTCTTGTTGAATATTCCTGATGCATAAAGGATCACAAGAAACATTGCTTTCAATAGTGAAACAACGAAAACTTGCATGGTTTGGACATGTATGTCGACATGATTCCTTGTCAAAAACAATACTGCAGGGAACAGTTGAAGGTGGAAGAAGCTGAGGTGTACAAATAAGAGCATGGACAGACAACATCAAAGTCTGAATAAGATATGATTTTTCCTCACTCATTTGCACTGTTGAAGGTATAAACCACTGGATGGAGGACTCTGTGTGTGTTGATGAACCCATTGTGTACCCCTATGACGTTGACAGATACTGGATTATAGAAAGGCACGAAGAATACCAAGAACTAAATGGATGGAGACAATCAAAGAAACCTTAAAGAGACACAGGCTGACCATGGCCAATGTGACCCAAATTGTTAAAGATAGAAAGCTCCAACTTCCATGTTTTCAAAACTTTGCAATGTTTATATGTACAAATGTTCAATTGTTTCATATATTGTGTCCACAAAGAATGTCATGTTTATTTATGTGTACAATGTTCAATTGTCTCATATATAAGGGATATCGCAAACCCTAGCATATTATGTCCTCCTCAATATAAGGGATATCGCAAACCCTAGCATATTATGTCCTCCTCAATATAAGGGATATCGCAAACCCTAGCATATTATGTCCTCCTCAATATAAGGGATATTGCAAACCATAGCATATTATGTCCTCCTCAACATAAGGGATATCACAAATCCAAGCATATTATGTCCTCCTCAATATAAGGGATATCGCAAACCCTAGCATATTATGTCCTCCTCAATATAAGGGATATCGCAAACCCTAGCATATTATGTCCTCCTCAATATAAGGGATATTGCAAACCCTAGCATATTATGTCCTCCTCAATATAATGGATATCACAAACCCACACATACTATTTGTATGTTGACCTCTTAAAAAACATTGGTAGGAATATCTTGATATTAAAAACTTACGAAAGGTCTGTGCGCTGTGTAACAGGAAGAAGTGGTAGAATTGAGCCTCCACGAACGTGAACGTTAATGACATCAATAGGTGCATTGAGTTGTACAGTTTGCCCTTTCTGTGTTTGTAAAGCTCCAGTATAAATGTTATAAAACACATCATTTGGGATAAAAGCTTGTACAGAAGTTGCACCCTGCCATGGAGAACAGAAAGTGTCACAAGATTAATGTTTTCACTACTAGAAGAGTGTTAGGACACCATAGAATTTTACCATTTTGGTTTGATGATGATGAAATAATCCCATTAGTTGTGAGCCAGTAGTTCTTGACACATGATGATGATGAAATAATCCCTTGGCTGTGAGCAGGTAGCTCTTGGCAACCCATAGAGACAAAATAACAGGTTCTCAGCTGTGTAACTAAGGTGACAACTGGAATCATATCAGGTTGTCTCAAAAGTATAGCTATATAAGGGAGGTTTATGGATTCAGGTAAAGTCCCCAAAATGAGGCTTTCTAGTGTGATAGAATCCAAGGATTACATTACCATGTCCTGCCAGGAGCACATCACACACATCTTGGTCAACTATCTCATCATTCTTCTGTCAGATTTGTTGTCCCATCCGCAGCGATGGCACATCTAGCATTCCCAGTCACCTTGGGGAGTCTGATACAAAAAGACACATTCCCAGTCACCTTGTGGAGTCTGACACAAAAAGACACATATCTAGCATTCCCAGTCACCTTGGGGAGCCTGCCACAAAAAGACACATTCCCAGTCACCTTGTGGAGTCTGACACAAAAAGACACATATCTAGCATTCCCAGTCACCTTGGGGAGCCTGCCACAAAAAGACACATTCCCAGTCACCTTGTGGAGTCTGACACAAAAAGACACATTCCCAGTCACCTTGTGGAGTCTGACACAAAAAGACACATTCCCAGTCACCTTGTGGAGTCTGACACAAAAAGACACATTCCCAGTCACCTTGTGGAGTCGGACACAAAATGACACATTCCACGTCACCTTGTGGAGTCTGACACAAAAAGACACATTCCCAGTCACCTTGTGGAGTCTGACACAAAAAGACACATATCTAGCATTCCCTGTCACCTTGTGGAGTCTGACACAAAAAGACACATTCCCAGTCACCTTGTGGAGTCTGACACAAAAAGACATTCCCAGTCACCTTGTGGAGTCTGACACAAAAAGACACATTCCCAGTCACCTTGTGGAGTCTGACACAAAAAGACACATTCCCAGTCACCTTGTGGAGTCTGACACAAAATGACACATTCCACGTCACCTTGTGGAGTCTGACACAAAAATACACATTCCCAGTCACCTTGTGGAGTCTGACACAAAAAGCCACATTCCCAGTCACCTTGTGGAGTCTGACACAAAAAGTCACATTCCCAGTCATTTTGTGGAGTCTGACACAAAAGGTCATATTCCCAGTCACCTTGTGGAGTCTGACACAAAAAGACACATTCCCAGTCACCTTGTGGAGTCTGACACAAAAAGACACATATCTAGCATTCCCTGTCACCTTGTGGAGTCTGACACAAAAAGACACATTCCCAGTCACTTTGTGGAGTCTGACACAAAAAGACACATTCCCAGTCACCTTGTGGAGTCTGACACAAAAAGACACATTCCCAGTCACCTTGTGGAGTCTGACACAAAAAGACACATTCCCAGTCACCTTGTGGAGTCTGACACAAAAAGACACATTCCGAGTCACCTTGTGGAGTCTGACACAAAATGACACATTCCCAGTCACCTTGTGAAGTCTGACACAAAAATACACATTCCCAGTCACCTTGTGGAGTCTGACACAAAAAGTCACATTCCCAGTCACCTTGTGGAGTCTGACACAAAAAGTCACATTCCCAGTCATTTTGTGGAGTCTGACACAAAAGGTCACATTCCCAGTCACCTTGTGGAGTCTGACACAAAAAGACAATGTTTTCTAGCCTGTGTCTCTTCATCTATGGGAATGATGTGATAGACAATAGTAAGAAATTGAGTCATGAAGTGACCATTTTTTTTATACGTAGGCCTATCATGTTGTCAGCCTATCCCCCAACTTTCTTAGTCATCTCCTACAACATGTCTGCAAATAAGACAGTGGTCCTATTCTTTTCATCTTGAACTAGAATTCCAGGTCCCGGTTGTGACATGGGCAGGGTTTCAGTGAAGCACTTACAAACTTTCAAACTATCCGATAACTTTAATGGAGATATAGTACTTGCCTTAAAGTAACCACATCTTTCTTTAAACTCTATTCCTGCATTTGCCTAGAATATACCTTCACTATATAATACAGCAATTAGGTAAAGTATTACCTCATCCACGACAGGTGACACAAGCAGCTGGTCATTCCACATGAACTGTCTATCTATAGCCTCAGTGCCTGGGTATCTGTTAGACAAGAGATTTTGTTAATGATCTACCTCTATTTCATTATTCTTTCATTGATAGCTAACTTTTAGCTGACTCACTCTGTGATACCAATCAATCGGCACAACTATTATCTCAAACTGTTACAAAGCCAGCTGATCAATATTTCAATAGTATGTAAATATACAAAGGTAAAATGGCTCAGGAATGTATCAGTTAATATTATTCTAAATCACTCACTCTGTAATTTGTTTTCATCAACAAATGTTCTTCTGTATTTGATAAATATGTCAGAGCATGGTTATTGAGATTACATAGGTATCAGCCAATGCGGATTTTCCATATTAATTCAGATTTCATCCCTCCAAAAAATCCAAAATTATTAATTCTAAAATATTTTTTACAATTCTTTTTAAAAAAAGATCTCTTGGTGTTAAATTTCCTATTTCCTAGTAATTATTACTAATGCAGACATTTTGATCTCAGATGCTCATATTGAGAGGCCAAAAAAAAAAATTAAAAAAAATTAGTAGGTTTTTTTTGTTTTATTACATTTTGGTGCTAAATATAGACATTTTGTTTTATTGAAATATGGAAATAAATTGTTAAAAATACGGATTTATAAAAAAAGAAGTTGACAGCTATATGATTCTCACATGGTTTCATGGCATTATGGGTATTGTCCATAGGGACACAGTATAGTCTATAGTCTATATCAGTAGATGGAGACAGGTAATAATATTATTAGTTTATGTGGTTTGCTGGTTAAATACACTATTTATTTGTTCTCTCAGGCAGCCCTGCTAACATTTTAATGTAATATATATAGTTTTTTCAGGCAGTCATGTTAACATTTAAATGAATTATATGGTTCTCTCAGGCAGCTCTGTTAACATATGAATATATTATATGGTAACTTCTCTGCAATCATGACACTTGACAGAAGTTGCAGAGATTAAAATCTGGTGATGGTGAATGCAGAAGTTATGGATGATAACTGCAGAAAATGATATAATACTCTACCCTGAATGATTAGTTATTGGTCATCAATGCTGTGCTTGGGGTTTTTCTGCATGGACCAGAGGGAAAACTATCAAAGAATCTAGCAATGCCTTCACTATGACCACAAGCAGTCTTACGATGGAGATAAAGGCTGTGACAGAGGCATTGTCATAGTTGATGTCACAGGACTATTCTCATGCACGTATCTTACCCCATGCAAGTATATTTAATCTACTCACATGTAAAACAGAGGCCTGACAATGGGTAATCCCTGAGTGTGTGCTTTGTAGAAAGCAGTGTACAACACAGCTAAAAGCCTGTATCTTAATTCTATGGCTGTACGTATGTAATCTCTGAATGGTGGTTGGAAGGATCCAGGGTCCTGGTCCTAGGAAACAAAAATGCAAAAAACAAACTATGAAATGAATTCAATATCAGTGGTATAACAAAATTAAACACATAAAATTAACACAGTTGGCAAAATGTTTGACTATCATAATCATTGCAGAATGGGCGACCCCCCCTCTCCACTGATATGATAGAGTGAATTACCAGTCCCAACATGACCAGAGTGGGCTAAATTCAAATAGGACAGAATGGGTGGTTCATGTTAAGCAGATGTGGCCTATCTTTTTCGGAACTAATCTCATACATTATTTAATGAAACGAACTTTCACTAAAGGCACATACAACGCAGCATCCATTGATCTGCGCGTAACGCACTGTGAGGCCCCCCTCCCTGGAACATCCTTTGGGGTGGGTGGGAGCTCTCAGCACGTTATGCGAAGATTGGATTAGTGTTAGCAGACGCTTCATGTTTTTTATCTCCATGTCACGGAAGCTTAATGAAATGAAACCTACTATTAGAAAGATGGACAGTTATTGTGTGATGAGACCACATTTGCCTAACATGTGCCGATTTGGCTATGGACATCAACACCACTAAATAAAATCTGATCCCAACATGGCAATAGGGTGAACGACATCAACATGGAATAGTGGGTGACAGCTCCAACATAGAAGAATGGGTGACTGACCATAATATGGCAGAATGTGTGACTGACCGAAACATGGCAGAACAGATAACTTACCCCAACAAGGAAGAATGAGAAATGGATCCTAACATGGAAGAATGGGTAACAAGACCAAAAATTCCAGAATGGTCTTAGCCCAATAATGCATCCAACAGTGGCAGTTTAGTGGACAGCCTTTAAAAAATAAAGTGACAATGAGCTACAATCTAAACCAGCTTCATACTAGATGAATAGGAAGTCATGGAGTAAATGCTGCAGACATCTGAGATCAAGAAATACTACTGCATATAGAGAATTGTAACTGGAGTTCAAGAGTTGTTATTAGAAAACAAGAATTGTTATTAGAAATCAAAAATTGTTACTGGAGATCAAATACTGTTACTGGAGATCAAATATTGTTACTGGAGATCAAATACTGTTACTTGAGATCAAATATTCTTACTGGAAATTTATAATTATTACTGGAGATCAAGTATTTCTACTGGAGATCAAATATTGTTACTGGAGATCAAATATTGTTACTGGAGATCAAATAATGTTACTGGAGATCAAATATTGTTACTGGAGATCAAAAATTATTACTGGAGATCAAATACTATTACTGGAGATCAAATACTATTACTGGAGATCAAATACTATTACTGGAGATCAAATACTATTACTGGAGATCAAATACTGTTACTGGATATCAAATATTGTTACTGGAGATCAAAAATTATTACTGGAGATCAAAAATTATTACTGGAGATCAAAAATTATTACTGGAGATCAAAAATTATTACTGGAGATCAAATACTGTTACTGGAGATCAAATACTGTTACTGGAGATCAAATACTGTTACTGGAGATCAAATATTGTTACTGGAGATAAAATATTCTTACTAGAGATGAAACGTCCACTATCACCAGCTGAAAGAGTGCTATCACCAGCTGAAAGAGTGCTATCACCAGCTGGAAGAGTGCTATCACCAGCTGGAAGAGTGCTATCACCAGCTGAAAGAGTGCTATCACCAGCTGGAAGAGTGCTATCACCAGCTGGAAGAGTGCTATCACCAGCTGGAAGAGTGCTATCACCAGCTGGAAGAGTGCTATCACCAGCTGGAAGAGTGCTATCACCAGCTGGAAGAGTTCTATCACCAGCTGGAAGAGTGCTATCACCAGCTGGAAGAGTGCTATCACCAGCTGAAAGAGTGCTATCACCAGCTGGAAGAGTGCTATCACCAGCTGGAAGAGTGTATCACCAGCTGTCATAAATTTATTGTAAAATGAAGATGTTGACAATGAGACTGAAAACATACACAGACAAAGAATGACAGAAAAGGAAGTGAGTAGAGGAGAGGGAAGAAAATGTACTCTTTTTGAAAAGCACAGAAGATCATGTAATCAACACCTGACTGGGACTTTGAGTCTATGTATAGAGAATGACTGCTGAAACGGAGAGTAGAGCAGCTATGAGAATGTCAGTGCGCTATGATACACACAGAATCAAGCTGGAAGAGTGAGAAAGCATCATTTATCTCTAATAAAAAGATTCAACCATATACTGGGAAGATCAAGCTCTTGTGGATGTTATAAGAACACCACATGCTCAGATACATACCAGTAATATATACAATCTTCTAAAGAATCATCTTCAACTTGCAGTTAACAATGTGGATCTGAGATTGCTGTGTTTGGTTGTCACATGACAATATTCTGCCTTATACAGCTAGCATAAAAAAGGCTGAAATTTGACATGTCAGGCCAAAAGGTGCCGATATCGCAGCTAAGCTGTAAACCATGGCACAATGCATTCAGTTCTCTGGACTACATCAAGATAATCTGCAGAAGCTTGAGAATGAACACAGAAGAAGAAGAAGCTAGCACAACTGCTGGAAATAATGTCTGCCTACTCTCTAATTGCATCAAGTATAAGAAGAGAATGGAGATAGTATCAGTAGCAGCCATGTGGCTGGTGATAAAAAGCTAGTTTAGAAAGGTATTTGCTAAGAAAGGAGTGGCTCACCTGGGAGGAGGAAACTGACAGCACTGTTTTTTTCCTATGGCTGAGACCCATCATAGAGGCAAAGTGACTCAGGACGTGACAATCATTTTGACATGAACATTTGGTTGCATGCCTGGAGCAATAGAGAAGTTTGGCATAACCAGTAGTCAATTGGTGGCGGGGAATGAGCACAGTGAACCCTATTTTGGCTACAGTGGCTAGGAGCAGTGCATAGTTGAAACCTACCTTCCTGGAGGTGTGATAGTTATTCTCTGGCTCTGTCCCAGGGTGGGCTGAAAATCCACAGACTTCCCAGCAATATAATGCCATTTAATGGCATTGGGTCAAAGGCCATGAGCCCATGGACCGCTGGATGAGCATCCACCCAACCAACCTATGTAAGCAACTTTTATGTCAGAGTATTATGTCTTGGTCATATGGGGGGGGTGTAGATGCAACAAAAGTGCAGTCATTGGCAAGAGATACTGTGATGAATAGCATTAGACTGAGATTAGCTAGGGTTCATACAGAAAATGGATATGCTTGACTGGAAGGTGCAAAGTAATGCAGCTTGGCTGTGAAATCAGCAGCACAATGCACTTCACGCTCCCCGGTGGAAATCGAATGAACTTTTGTGTTGATTATCAGAGAGAAATGCAGAAGACAGGGTTGACTTGATAAGAGCAATCATATATGGCTGATGGAAAGGAGAGCAGAGCACAGAAATTTCCTGAACTACAATGCCATTTCCAATAAAAGATCCGATCTTACCGGAGAACTAAGATCAGCATGATTTCTCATAAATGGATAGAAAGCTGCAAGTTGGTGCCATCGTGTGCATAACTCTGGTGTTGTTGTTCCACCAAATCCACAGATATCTGCTCCAATTTGGGGTATACCAAATAAGTTGAAGTTGAGAATACCTGTAAAATATAAAATATTTGTTAAAATGTGGTCTCTCTCATCTTTCACAGTAAAACTAATGCCAATGAGAAATAACAAAACACAAAGGAACAATGACTTTTTCAACATTACAGCACACTAAGCTGTCAATGCAATATAAACTTTTATTAAATGAAAATGGGAAACAATAACAAGTAGACAAAGAGAACAATATTAGGCAGCTACTAATAAACAAATACAAATAACTAAACTGTTGGAGGATATCTGACAAGGTGGAGAGTGACACAACTAAGAGAGATAACAACTACGATAATGTATTATTGTTACTGGTTCTAATATAGCTGAGAAATAATTTTTAAAAACCTAGGAACAAGGACTAAAACATGGAAAAAGTTATTTTCCATACCGTTATGTCTGTATATATATGTCAACATAATTTCAGCTTCCTTATTATAATGTTATGAGAGATAGATAATAAATGTTAAGAAAACAGATTGAGGAGGGAAGACAAGTCCACCAATTATGGAAGAGAATGTTATGAATTATGACTGCAGGATACCTTCAGCACACTCTGGACTGGTCCATAGGTACTTTGATCTCCGTAGCTGATTGTTGAAGCTGATAGTTCCAGTTGAATGCTGATTTATCAATCTCTTCATATATCTATTATGTTTCTCTTTACGGGCTGATCTGATCTTTATTACAATTTCACGTAGTCTGGGAGCAATCATGATTCACACTTTAAAAAATCTCCTGAGTGCATGAGATCCCTCAATATATTAACTATGGTCGATTGATCCATTGATGTACTCATTGATACATGTTCGCTAGTGTATCAGCTCGCTCATTCCCCTCAACATCTACATTTTCTGGGACGAATATTAAGGTAATCTTTCTGGTCATAAATTGTGACAATAACTCCACTGAAAGTCAGAGAGATGAGCAGAAGAATGGATAGAAAAAAATTGAAAAGGATTTAAAACAAAAAAAAGGAAAACAAAACCATCAAGGAGTCGACACACCAAACCAGTATCACGATCCACAAGCAACAATGTTATAGGAATACCAATATGCAGTAACACAGAACAAGTCACATGATCTCATAGAGGGGCACAGATAGATATTGAACAAAGACTGCAGTGATAGTGTGAGGGTCAAAGAAAAGAAGGCTATGGAAACCAGAAAAAGTAGGTAAACTCCTAGCAGACATGACTTTTTGGCCATTTAAACAATAATTCTGTAGTCATTTTAGTAAAAAAAATTGTTACAAATTTAAATTAAATGATACAGGAATGTATCATAAATCTATTTGTTTAGAATACAATTCTCTAAGTATTCTTATCACAAATGTCATCTTTTAATAAAGGGTCAGTCCATAGTTTAAAATTAATGTTTTTAAAATTTTTAATTCAAAATTTTGCTGAAATTATATAAATGGCACAATGACAAAGAATAAAAATATTAATATGAAATGAAAATCATATAGAAGTTAACTTTTTATTGCACCTAATGCATTAATGCAAAACATAAAAGAAAATTACACCAGTAGAGCACGAAATATAACTACAGCACACATATAAAGAATTATATGTGGGTTGGGATATTTGAAGATAAGTTTTAAGATACATTTTTGTTTAAAATGGATATTTTAGTTTCTTATCATTTCATTTTGTAAACAGTACGGCCTACATATAATTTAAATATGAATTACAACACTGGTGAGTATATTCCTCGTACTTTTACATTTATGTTATTGTGTTTTTATTTATTTCAACTATGATGAATGACACAAGGGCCATCTCCAGAGAACTCTGCTACCACTGATGCTAAAAGGCATTTAAAGGGTTTAGCGAATAGATAGATAGATGAATTAAATAAATTAGGAATTCAGTATACATAATAGTTTCATGTTGTTAGGCTCTGTAACACACTGAAAGGCAGTTTCTCTTATTGTTGAAACATAAATATGTACCACAGACTTTACATCTAACTCTACTCTTTCTTTCAATTTTTTTATTTTTTATAACAAAGTTTATAATTTCTCTGTGTGTTTGTAAAATCTAGGTCCATTGCATGGCACAAGAAAGTAGATGAGTTTCCTGCAACTGGAACATCATCATATATTCCTAAACTAATTCTTCTGTAAAATTTAACTGATTATATCTATTTGGTCTCTTTAAATCCCCTACATTTGGATTCTTTCTATAATCTTGAAAATATATAGGCAAACTAACTATATTAATGAGATGACATTTTATTTTTCTTCCAATATTTGTTTGTTTTCCTGACAATTGTATTTACCTATCAGCTGATCGCTTTTATCTCCCCCTTTCATGTACTTATTGTAATCTTTAACAACATTAGGCTGCCTGACTTGAAGCTCCCTAAAAACCCTTTTACTTTTGTTCTCCTATTTATATATGTAAATTTATTTGCTTTATGGATTAATGAAATTGTTTTATTATCTATCCACTGTACTATTAATTGTTCCCAATTCCTCATCCACATCACAGCCCCTCTTGTATTGCCTTTCTTTTTCAAATTCCTTGATATTTTTAAGTTTGACAGGAAAGAATTTCCTATTGTGTAACACAGTTTCACAAACAAGTACGTCTACTTTGCATAAATCTTTCAGTAACATCACTGAAGTATAAAAATTATCAAAATAAACTAGATATAACTAAAGGTATAAGACCAAAGAGAAAATCAATTAGAGATATAATACAAATGAAAAAACAAACCAGGTATTGAGTAGAACAATTCACTGAAACTTGAATGGTTGTCACCCAGCCAATGCCCAACATTCTTCCCACTTCCAGCAAAAGTGGATCGTGTAATGATTGTTGACCTCTTGTTTCCATACAACAGGTCAAGTGTCCTTTAGAGATAAGTAAAAAGTTTCAACATCAGAGAAAAAAAACTTGTAAATGAGATTGTTAATTGTATTTACTATACAGTACAGAGTATTCACTATAGAGTACATAGTATTCACTATAGAGCACAGAGTTTCTTCAGTGTTTGTTTTCAAACTCCTATAGATTAGCAGGATGTAGTCCAAAGAACAGAATGCATTGTGTCATGGTTTACAGCTTTGCTGTAATATCTGCACCATTCAGCCTGACACATCCAACTTAATTTCAAAGTGTTTCCTTCCGATGGTATTAGTTAGTTAGTCAAGAGATCATCACTGCACATAGGACACATCCCTAGGTGCTCTGATCTCCCTCTGAGTATATCCACAATTACATGACAATTGATAGTTTGTTCTTTTAGACCTGGTCAAAATGGTATTTAGCAACACAGGTAATAAATAAAATGGTGACACAATGCATTTCCATTCTCTGGACTAAATCCTGTTAGAAATCTAGTAAGATCATTGTCCTGCTACAAGAGAGATCCAAGAGAGATTTACCTAAAAGAGAGGTAGTTGTGCTAGTTGACTGAATCGAAAGTCCACTACTGAGATCTTCGCCGTGCTTACGGAGTACATACATCTGAGCTGGAATTTCCATGAGTATTTCCATGATTACATCAATTGATCATTCCAAGGTTAGCCATATTGTTCAATGAAAAATACAGGCCAAACACTGTATTCCTCAATATGTCTAAAGGGGGTGGGAAAGAAGGAATTTGACTTGACTTTTTCTTACAGAGTACTAGTGGCAGAAATTATATTTAGTATAGAGTATTGTTATGTTATGTTCCTCCAGGGCCATAGGCGGCGCATAGGGCAGAAACCATAGCTTTCCATTTCTGTCTTTGTGTTGCCAGGTCTTTCAATTGTTGCGTGTTGTTTAGGTTCATTGACATGCCTTCTCTATTAATGGTTCTTCGTAGAGTTTCTCTAGGTCTCCCTCTTCTTCTTACTCCAGGTGGCACCCAATATAGTGATTGCTGGGGAATTCTTAGGCTGTTCATTCTAAGAACATGGCCGATGTAAGTCCAACGCCTTTGTCTAATGAAGGAAGATATATAGGTTTGTTTGCTTTCCTCTCTTATAGTAGTGTTAGATTTAAAGTCACTCCACTTAACGTTCAGAATGGTACGTAGGCATTTGTTTTCAAAGGAGTCGAGTCTTTTATCTGTGGCTTTTGTGGCTTTCCAACTTTCGCACCCATATGATAGAATAGGGATGATGTTGGAGTTAAATAACTTGAGTTTTGTAGTATAGAGTATTAGAGGCAGAGAAATACCACGGAGAAGATAATGCAGGCAGAAAAAGATGATGGAGAAGATAACAAAGGCAGAGATATATGGAAAAGATGGATTAAGGTGGTGACTGACAGACTCACAACATCACTGCCTAATAAGTAACCTAATCTACACTTTCCAACTTGGCAACTACCAGTTGTGTTTATGATGTTGAAAGATACTTCTTCTTCATCATTCATTCTCAAACTCCCGCTGGATGTCTCTTGTAACAGGACAATGATCCCACTACAGCAGGATGTAGGTCAGAGAATGGAAATGCATTGTGTTGATGTTTTATTTGCGCTAATGGCCTGATACATTCGTCTTCAGAGTGCAAAGATACAAGTAGCACTACACAAAAGACAAAACTTGAAACAGTGTAATGAAGTTTGCTATCACTGGTAAGAAACACAATAACATGCAGAAATCAATGTTTCGGCCAAAAGACCTTTATCGAGAACACAACATAACATACGAGTAAGTGGTCTCCTGTCGGGTTACAGTTTTGCTGCAGTTTTATCTATTATCAATAGACAAATGTAAGGTAAGTATGTAGAAACACAGACAATGAACATGAGTTAGTTGAATAAGACAATATACAGCCAAAGACGGATATGTTGGGCCATCGGCGTAAATAAAACGGCAACACAGCACATTTCCATTCTCAGGACAACATCCTGCTGGAAATCTAGTAGAACCATGGTCTTGCTACAAGGAAGATCCAGCGGGAGTTTGAGAATGAAAGCTGAAGAAGAAGAATAAGACAGTACAAATAATTAGATATAGAAGACTGGATTGTGGTTCATTGAAATAAAAACACAGAAATGAAATAAATTGTTATAAAACTTGTTTATTTACATTTTCACTATTGTGTTGCCACAGCCCGAAATGGTAGTAAGGAATAGCTACACTGTTATCTGCAATGCATGTCGTAATAGACGACTATGAAGGTTTTAGAGGTGGAGTTGGCTGTCCTATCCCATATAAGGTCAAAATGACCCACAAGCCATGCTGACATCAGATGTTTCGAACCAAAAGGTGCAAATATTGGAGTCAAACTGTAAACCCTGACACAATGTACTATGTTCTATGGACTATATCCTGCTGATTTACAGGAGTTTGAAAACGAGCACAGAAGAATTTTTATTAACGTTTTAGTTTTTGCATGTTAATATTGTAATTTGTATTGCCTTATTTTTTTGGTTGTAATTTCTAAAATTATCTGACCAGCAATATATTTTATTTTTTGGTAGCATATCCATTCTTGTTTATAGAATATTCAATCCATGTGTTACTGGGATACGAGGGGAGCAATGAATAGCAACACTGTTTACTTTCCATGCATATTGTATGTAACAACTAAAATGTTTTGACGTAGAGTTGCCTGTCCCATTTCTGTATAGTGTTAGTGACCCAGAAGCCATGCTGAAGTTGAATGCATTAGGCTGAAAGGTATATATATATATATATATGGCATCTAAGATGTAAACATGACACAATGCAGTCTGTTCTATGGACTGCATCCTGCTAAACTGCAGGAGTTTGAGAACAAACGCAGAAGAAAAAAAGAATATTTATGTCCAAAATATGATATGGAACAAGCTTACAAACAGCACACAGGAAGACCATCTCCAGAAAACTCTTTTAGCCCTGATGCTGCAAGGCAAACAAGGGATACAGCATATAGATAGATAGATGTGGTATGGAAATAAGAGCACCTGAGTTCAACAGAAATAAAGGTCACCATTATGGGCAAGAGAGTGTGGCAGTTTGACTGAGGTTAGTTAGTGAACAGATTTTCTAATCAGGTGGTCAAGACTCAATTCCCAGTTGAGGCAGGAATTACTTTAGACTATAAACAGTTGTTGAGTTGACATAATCTCAGAAAATGTCTACTTGAAGAAGTCTTGCAAGGTTAAGATGACTAATGTGATGTTGACCACATTACCATAGAGTGCTGCAGGTCACAGAAAAATACAGATCTATTATGTCCCATTAGCATCAATAATGGAAAACAGTGCTAAAATTTACTTACAAAAATATGAACAGGAAGTTGGGTCTTGTCCTGAAACATACACGGAAAACAAAGGAAGAACAAGAAAACCTCATAAAGAAGTGAACTGGAAACATACAGTAGAGTAACCAGGAGGGCATGGGAAAGAAAGCATGAGACAGAAAATAATGGTGCATGTTTACTCAATGCTCCAGATGAAGGTAAAAGTATTATTAATTATTACTATTCATTGTTATTATTGCAGACAGATATTTATATGTTACTATTCACTGTTATTATTGCAGACAGAGATTTATATATAGAAATCATGACTAACAATGAGAGAATTCTTTGCCGGAATTCATTCACAAACTCCTGCAGATTTACAGGATGTAGTCCGATAACAGAGTGTATTGTGTCATGGTTTACAGTTTTGCTGTGATATCTATGCATTTTGACTTGACACATCCAACTTCAGCATGGCTTCTGCATCACTTTGATCCTCTATGGGATGAAATAACCAACTTCACCCACAAAAACCTTCTTAGTCACGTCTTACAACATGCATGGCAGGTAATAGTGTAACTATTTTTTTACCTCCCTTTTGAGCCCTGACAACACATTGGAAATATAACTGTTGTGACCGGTGAACAAATTCTCTCTGGAAAGATCCACAAGTCAGATAATTTACATCTTACTAGGACTACGAGTCTGCACACTTTTGAATGTCTGCTGGAACGGAGAAAGGAGCACTTCCTGTGAGACTGTCCCATGTGCCATGATACTGGTTTCTAATCAAGAATAAAGGTCAAAAATTTGACATACATTTTCTGAAATATTTTTATAGGAGAAATATAAAAATATCTGGAACTTTCACTATAGACTTACCTTCTAGTAACATTTGCATGGGACCAGCCATACATATTATGTAGGTTGTAATGTGCTGAGATGGATTGTTTTGCGGATGGACAGACAGTTTTAGATTGAAGTTTCCCACCATCAATAGCTGCAAAATTGTTACAAAAATAAAATAGTTTATTTTTGTTACAAAAAATATGACCAGTGTTTGCTTCTAGTTGCAAACAAAAGGATACATCTAGAATGTCTACTAAAGATATGCTTAGAATGTCTGCTAATTATATGGGCAGACATTTTGAATGCCCTAAGGGAAATCGCACCAACAAATGACTGTACAAGTGACGATGACTCTTGTTCTATGACTAGAATAAGTCAGCTTGGTTTGAAATGTGGTGTCGCTAGAAAGGAGTGGTTTCATGGGTGAGAAAGAATGATGGTCAATTAATGATGTACTGGGACCATCAGTCAATGTGTTATGGTGGATACACTCAAGGAGAGATATGAGGACCTATGGACGTGTCTGGAGTGCAATGAGGATGATCCAACGACTAACTTACTAACCCTTGATACAAGCATTGCTTATAAATGTGACCAACTGCTTTCTTAGCATGAACTTCTCTATCTTACATAAATCTCTTAATATACCATTAAGTTCTGAATATAAACCCATCCGATTGTAGGCCGAGAACCTAATTATCCATTCCCAAAAGTGGAGAAAGTTGAAGGTCCGACTATAGACCGACATCGCCAACTTAACAAAGCCGGCAATAATGAACTTCATCATCATAAGAAAGAACCGACATGCTAAATGGAAATTAACACAAACTTTTGCAACTCTAAGAAAATGGCATTCCTTTCATTTGCTTCACTCACGTAACTTGAATGAATCAAGGAATGAAACCCCGGTGGCTACTGTATTCTGGATCAATATATCCTAAAATAATGAATACCCGGTAGGCTGACTTCCCTATCCATGACTATAGATGGTTTATGAGGTGGCAAGACTTTGGGGAACAAAGTTTTTCCTGAATGAATTGTCTGTGTTGGGTGTCTGGGAGTTATGACGCGGAACAGCGCTAGTGAATAGTAATTACTATGTAACTATTATGTCACCGGCTTCTGACAGTGACGTTTAAGTGGGAAACGATGAAAGGGATGAAAGGCAAGACAGCGAGATCACGTTTCTTTTTATAAGATACGGAAGAGTTTGAACTTTGTTCCTGGTTATGTTTACCGTGTGGGGAGAATACGGTAATAACATAAACATAACAGAGGATTGTGAAATTGATCTTGTCTTCCACTAAATGTACAGTGGTTGAGGGAGGGAATCAATTACGGCGCAATATTACTACAAAATGCCTATGATGTATTGTGATTTGGAACCTCGTTTCAAATCTATAAAGAAAGATTGCATTTAGTCACTTATCTGAATGGCATCACATAATGTGAGGGAAACTTGGATTGGTTGAGCCAATTGAAATGGGTAGGGCCAGTAGTCAATCTGTGGCCTCAGTGGGCTGGACTAATTAACAGAATATAAGGCTGACTTAGCTAGCCAAGAATACTGCACAAGTAGTTTAGCTTCCAGTTCATACATTTTTATTGTTATTGTGATTTTATTCCTGTAAGTGTAAGCGGGAAACGGGAAGATGAATGGATGAATGGCCAGACAAAAACATGCCAGATCACGTTTGTTTTTAAAAGATACAGAAGAGTTTGAACTTTGTGTGACCTGTATGTTTACCTTATACGGTAATATAAACTGAGGCACAGCTCAGACAGTTTCACTATTGATTTCTCTCCCCCATTCCCCTCCCTCCAACACTGCCTAAGCGGCAAAGTTTTGGATGTCAAAAATGTGAGTGTTTGTGCAAGACTAGTATGAAGAGTAAGACCTCTGTACAGAATTAATTAGGACTTCATTCTATGTTTCTGATTATTGTCTTGGTCAATATTTATATACTTGGAGTCCCATGTTAAAAATTGGCAAGACCGACCAGCGACATGCACGGAAATACTCAAAATCTGCCTTTCAGGTGTTGTTTTAAATTTTATGTACACAGGTCTTATAGCCTAGTAGACGGTCAGTAACTGTTGTAACATTTGCTTTACCACAACAAGAAAGTGTGTGACAGTGTTTAGATTACTGGTAGTTAGTGTTTCCCTACACAAACAAGACTAGGCTACCCATCAGCTTAGGCTATGGTATTTCATTTGTTTTTTCCACAGACCATTACCGTATATTGGTCAATAAATAACATCAGATACTGGTATAATTTTCTGACCAATTTCGATGATCAATTGAAACCTTTATGATAGAAATATATTTACTATAAACGGTAAAAAAAAACGGTAATACCCATTGCTAAAAATAGCGTTTCCGGGAAATTTTGCTAAAAAATGGCGGAGTGTCTGAAATAACGATATAGACCTAGTAAGTGAGTTTTTATCAAGAAATATCGGAGATTTCGAAGGAAATATTGTATGATATATATAAATTAATGTAATTAGAGGCCTAGTATTATGGTAAGTACGCTCTAGATTGCTGGTGAGCCCTAGTCATTTTATCCTGGCTTAATATATCGGGACATGTGACTGTAATTTTTTTTAAAGTGTTTTTCTCCTTTTTTACTGTGATTTGGACGTAATATTTTTTAAATTTGATCTTACTCTCGAAAATAAGTCGAGGAGTATGAAGTCATCTCTGTTTTTTGTCCAAAAATTCTCGGGTTATACATGGAATTTAACGGTAGAATCATCCAGGATGTATTAATAAAGAAAAAATCATAATGCAGCAAACAGGATTTAAATAAGGTTTGCTTAGATAGCACCTACTCACTCTATCTTACATACCAGTAACAAATATGAAATATTAAGTGTGCTTGGACAGTTTCTAATTTTCTTACTTGATGGAGTAAATGGAGGGTTATCCAGCTGGTTTGTTGTACATCCAAATGTTGAACCATCCACAAAGTTAGAAGGCTCATTCATATCCTGATTAATGTACAAACAAACAGATAAAACTAATGATCATGTTCATAATAAGTTTGTTAGAATGCATACAAAAAACTGTGCATCAAGTAGTCACATATCAAAACATGAAGTTTGGTTATTTAACACAATGAAACAATGGATCAGATCATAGTTTTCATCAAATAATGAAACAAATTTCTTTCACCTAAAGTCCCAATTTTATAAAGACTGAATCATTCTCAACAGATGGTGCAAATGTGAACTGGGTGTTGTGTTTTCTAGCATGAAACAGATCTCTAAGAAATGATCTATGCTGTGATGGACTTGATTTCTTATGCTGAGAGACTTCAACCTCTGTCAGTGTATATAACTGTATTATATTTATGATATAATTCTGCATGTATAAGTGTAAGCAACTAGATGTTATTGTTGAGATAATTCATGTCAGTTATAATATGATGATGATGGTGTTTATGGTATTAGATTTTACCCGGTGTGTGGATCGCCAATGTGGCAACCAGGTTCTTAAAGTTGTTCTACCTGGTGTTCATCGCCAATGTGGCAACCAGGTTCTGGAGTTCAGGGTGCACAGAATAGAATCACTGTCTTCTTTCCAGGCATGTTGTAGGAGGTGACTAAGGAAAGATAGTGGATGGATTGACACCCTCTCAGCTGTGAAAAATTCTTTGTCACATTTCGTCTTAATTTCCTACTTTTGTCTTCTATCAAATATTTTCCATGGGTGATATAGAGATAGGGCCAGCAGACATTGCATTTTTATCTTTTTGTGGCAGAGAATGCTAGATGTGCTATCACTGCCAATTGATCAACAAATCTGACAGAAGAATAATGAAATATTTGGCCCAGAAGTGTATATTGTGCTTCTGGCAGGACGTTTAATCGTGGGATAATGGTACTTTGGAATACCTACCTTCAGAGACTAAACATGCATCCATAAACCCCCCCCCCCCTTACACAACTATGCCTTTGAAACAACCTTATATGAGTTAGACCACGATACATGGTAAGAACTTGCACAAAATAGATCTACATGGCATTCTAAAATAAAAAATAGTGCATCATCTAGTGAAAAGAGGAGAAATGCAGCAACTCAACAGTGGAGAGCAGCTAGAAAGTCACGGATAGACCAAGATCCGTCTACAGTCGCCATTCCATATCCGAAATGTCCAAGAACATTTATAGCTCCAATAGGGCTCATTAGCCATCTATGAACTCATAATCAAGGACACAACTCAAATTGAATTTTCAAAAGTAGATGTAACAAATGGTCATCATCATCATGTGATGGACAACAACATATGAGTTGGGTGTCGCCTCAGTTACACTACTGAGAAGAAACTGCCCTTCTGTCAGAAGGGCTATGGGCTGTCAAGAGCTACCTGCTGACAACTAAAGGGATTAATTCATCAAATAAATAATTATGGTGTCAATAATTATATCAAGTGACATATTCTTTCCAGAATGTTGTCTTCATCGTGGATACTCTGAACGCCTCTCTGTTCCAGGCAAGCAGGCCTGCATTGGCCAAAGACATATTCATACATTCTTTGATGTCGCTGGTCCATCGTCTTCTTGGCCTTCCTCTTCTTCTCTTTTCCGTTACTCTGCCCTCTAGAATCAGCGTTTCGATACCATCATGTCGCTTTAAGTGTCCAAATTACTGTAGCTTCCTTCTTATGATACGCATGTGGTTGCATCTGTGGGTCTCAACAATGGCCCACTAGACTAACCATCCATGCAACAGAAAACCTTAGTGGATGACGTAACGTTATATATTTAGGTTATCTTCTTATAGAAGCTTCATGGCACGTCATCTATACAATTATGCTTTTATTTTTTTGTTGAAATGTGTTTCATGTTTACCTGAATATATATGTATTTACCCTCTGTGGTTGGAAGGGAGCCAGAGATGTACTGTGCAGCACCAGGGAGGAGGAAACTGACTGCACTGTTTTTTTCCTATGGCTGAGACTCATCTTAGAGGCACAGTGACTCAGGACGTGACAATCATTTTGACATGAACATTTGGTTGCATGCCTGGAGCAATAGAGAAGTTCGGCATAACCAGTAGTCAATTGGTGGTGGGGAATGAGCACAGTGAACCCTATCTTGGCTACAGTGGCTAGGAGCAGTGCATAGGTTGAAACCTACCTTCCTGGAGGTGTGATAGTTATTCTCAGGCTCTGTCCCGGGGTGGGCCAAAAATCCACAGACTTCCCAGCAATATAATGCCATTTAATGGCATTAGGTCAAAGGGCATGAGCTCATGGACCACTGGATCATCAACCAACCAACCAATCAACTTTCTTATGATGGTCTTTAGAAGCCACCCTTTGTTTAGTTTAAGTAATTTCAAAACTTCAATGTTCTTCTTTTTCTTTGTCCATGATATTCGTAGGATCTTTCTATAGCACTTCATTTCAAATGAATTTATTCTTTTGGATATTGTCTTGTTTAAAGTCCAAGTCTCGCATCCAAATGTTGCCACTGGGAAAACACATGAGCTTAAAATGGTTAATTTAGTGTCATTATTACTATTTTGCCATAGCTTTATCATTTGTGGTAATTTGAGTGTTGCAATTGCGAGTCTTCTTCTATTAATAATAATGGCAATAATTATGGCAGTATAAAGATAGTCTTACACAAGACACTGGAGGAAGCAGAAAAACATGCACACTTTTAAGATATTGATGTTCGATTGTGATAATGAGTTAATTATACCAGAAACATGTAGTCAAGTAGTATCTAATCAAGAATGAGGTTGTAGTAAGTACATACAATCCAAAGTCCATCAAATGGTATCTGGTCATGAAAAGTTTTGGCCTGCTTGTACCAGTACTCAACAGCTCGAGGATGGAAAAAATCTGGAAATGCAGTTTCTCCTGGCCAGACCTTCAGAGTCAACAATAATATATAAGATAGACTGTAGTGAATCGGATTAATAATGCTGAGATATATACATATGAGAGTGGGTCAATAAGTTCCTGGAATTATTTTTTTCTCTGGTAAACCATTATATTTACAGACCAGTTGGTTTTATCTTTAACCTTATATTTGTGTGTGTGTGTTATTTACCATACTCATTTTTGATTCATGAGATGAACAGGAATTGAACCAGTCCGTTCAATGGCACTGAATCACTTAGCAACTCAGGTTTTTCACTACTTGACTAACCGTTGAACGTATGTAGTCAAGTACAGAAAAATCGTGTACCCGAGTTGCTAATCGATTCGGTGCCATTGAACGGACTGGTTCCATTCCTGTTGGTCTCATGAATTTTTAAATTTAATTTACCTGTATATGTAATTCTGTATAGTCCCCTTCTATATTGGTGTGGTTTTCCTTGTTGGTTTATCCCTATCTTGTGAAAGATCTTTTGGTTGAAATGTCGATTTGTTTTGCTGTACAGTCTTTTTAAAATCCATTTTAAATGTTAAAAAAATAATTTTCTATCTATTTCTTCTTCTGCGTTCGCTCTATGATAACAAACACAAAAGTTTGTGCAATTTCTGCCAGAGAGCGTGAAGTACAGTGTGCCGCTGATTTCACAGCGAATGTGGGTTATTATGTGCCTTAAAGTTCAGCATATTCATTTTCGATATTATCTACCTATTTGACTTATATCAATACATTTAAAGCTAGGTATAGTCAGGCAGGCATATTTCACATCCAAGCTGTAAACTATAATACAACACATTTCACTCTCTGAACTACATCTTGTTATACAGCTGAAGTTTAAGATTGAACACAGAAAAAGAGATTTCCCATGTCCAGTCCTTCTTAGTTGACTTAGACTTACATGACTTGACATTGCTATTATTTCTTCTGATATGGGTCTCAGTAAATAAAAGCTGATATATAACCCAGTACATCTTCTATGAGTCAGTAACACAAGATCATAAACCAGTACACTAGGTCATTAAACAAAATTAAAAGTTGTCTAGCAAATTCATAAAACAAAATTAAAAGTTGTCTAGCAAATTCATAAAAACAAAATTAAAAGTTGTCTAGCAAATTCATAAAACAAAATTAAAAGTTGTCTAGCAAATTCATAAAACAAAATTAAAAGTTGTCTAGCAAATTCATAAAACAAAATTAAAAATTGTGAAATAGATAAATACACCTTTATATTCTGTAATTGTCATTTTGTGTTTCCAATCTGAAGCTGTGGTTAGTTCAATAACGTTCTAATTTGGTGACCATGATTAGATTTCCAGTTCAGTTACTTTTTCATAGTTCATTCTCAAACTACTGCACATTTGCAAAATGTATTTCAGACAACAGAATATGTTGCCATGGTTTACAGTTTGGCTGCAATAACTGTGTATTTTGATCTGACACATATGACCTCAGATCACATTAACCCAAATGGGATTGGCAATCAACTCCACTCCCAAACACCTCCTTCCCTCTTACAACATGCATGAGAAAATCACAGTCTTGCTATTCTCTGCTCCCTTTTCAACACAAGAGCAAAGATCAGCATGACATATTTTGTCAACAAACAGCTAGTATGTCAACCTAGATTCAGGAAATAGGTACCAGTTAAATTCTGGGAAAGTAAAGGCAGTTTGCGCAATGCTGACATCCTAAAGTGCAACTGGTCATGAAAAATACTAGCCAAAATCATATTCCACATGCACCTCAATGTTGTGAAATTGGACTTTATCTGAATTACTTTAACTTTATCTCTAGCAGTGTCCAAAAGAAATCATATACCACATGCACCTCAATAGTGTGAAATTGGACATTACTTTAACTTTACCTCTAGCAGTGTCCAACAAACAACTATACCTTGCCATAAAGAATAGCCCCACTAGCATTCTTAACAAAGACATCCATCTCTATACCATCATCAAATGGGGGATATGCTCCTATGGGTTGTCCACTAGAAATAGCTGGGTCCTGAGGAAGATAATTTGAGTGAAGCCCTAATATATGGTTATATTATTATATTCTTCACTTTGTTATTCTTGAAACTATCATTAGAGTATAACAAATTGCTCTTTCAAGGAAAAATGGTAAAAGCAGCTATTCACAATTCAAATATTATGTGTTCATATAATTATTTTTGGTGGATCGCTCTCAAACTCCCACTGGATCTCTCTTGTAGCAGGACAACGACTGTACCAGATTTTCAGCAGGATGTAATCCAGGAAACAAAATTGTGATATATCGCTGTTTTATCTGCGCTAATGGCAAGATACATCCAACTTCGTCATGGTAACCAATGTGTTCAGTATTTTTGTCACTTTTACTGAACGGTGGACGTCAGTAGCCATATCTATAGTAGGCCAGTCTTACAAGAGAACTGGTTCCCATATTGTACACATTGGACACTAACCTGATAGCTAATTACGGTCAAGCATGCCTGACATTTTCATAGCTGTGGTAGGTATTGTTATTGACCCAGGAGCCGTTGTGATCTGAAAAACATTTCCGCCTCAACTAGGGAATGAACCCAGGACCACTCATATGCGAAGCCAGTGCACTAACCACTGCGCTACGCGGCTCCTATCCCATATTGTACACATTGGACTCTAACGTGAAAGCTAATTATGGTCAAGCTTGCTGGACATTTTCATAACTGTAGGTATTGTTATTGACATAGCTACAAATGCCAACAATCATATCACCCATATTGTGTTATTATATGTATTTCTTTTGGAGTAGTGTAGCACTGGATTCAAACACACAAATGCAGGAGCTTAAATCCTGGCACAAGTTCTTTCTACATGTTGATACCCCCTTTTTTTGAGTTATGTAAAAATGTGTAGTTGGGTCTGAATGAGAGCAATGAAGTAACCTTTGCACCCCAGTTAACCAGTCATATTCAGTTTCTCTTCTTTGCGGGGATTATATTATTGGAATACCTGGATTTTCTGTTCACTTTAAGCAAAGTCAGAATTGACCTGTTCTATGCCAGGGGATAAATAGTTCTTTATCTTGTTCAATGATACTGCAGCTAAGGTAAGTTTCCTTGTACTCATTGCCATCTCCAAGACAGCTTACTGGACACATCAAGTTTTCTCTATATAGTCTCTAATAATCAATATTTCAGAGAATATCAGAGACGAGGGCTATAGTAAGACACATAGAAAATGATATTAACAAGGATTAGTAATTATATTTTACCATGAACAAGCCTCTCATAATTATTAAGTATAAATTGTAATAAATATAAATGATTGGAACACGGAATGATTTCGATTCAAGAAGCATCAACAAAATATTTAAAAATACATAAATTAAATAGAACAAGCTCACCAAACTTATATTCGTTCAGTGTATTCTCCCATTAACACTGGAAATAAATTTTTAGTCAGTTCATTTTATTTCCATATTTAACTTGCTGGATAATGTTAAACTATTAACAAGAAGAAAAAAGATTTACATATTTTGTTGTGCTTTGTTACTTCTTAAATAAAAACCTGTTACACATACAGGTCACAAAGTTCAAATTCTTCTGTATCTTTTAAAATCAAAGAGACCTAAAGGTGTCTACTGGTGTGGTATTTTTCTTTCGTTTCCCGCTTAGACTTTAATGTTCAAATGTCCCGTTGGTAAAATAGTTACAGGTACAAAGTGATTACTATTCACTAGTGCACTGCCCATTTAGTGGCAGACGAGATCAATTTCACAATCCTGTCATGTTTATTTTATTACCGTATTCTCTCCACAAGGTAAACATACGAGTAATAAAGTTCAAACTCTTCTGTATCTTTTTAAAAAAAAGTGATCTGACGGTGCCTATTTGTCTGGCCATTCATCATTTTCCACTTATTCGTCACTGTCTGCTGTATTTTTGTGAGAACTCTGTGGCAAAATAGTTACATTCCGGGTAGTAATTACTACACTAGCACAGTTGCGGGTCATAACGCCGGGACCCAACACAAACAATTTGTTCAGAAAAGTATGATCTGTTGTTCCAAAGTCTCGCCACATCATAAACCATCTATAGACGTGGATAGGGAAGTCAGCCGCGGTTTTCAGATGTATTGTTCCCAGAATACAGTAGCCTATTCATTCCTTGAATCTTTCATTCAAGTTACGTGAGTGAGGCAAATGAAAGGAATGCCATTTTCTTACAGTTGCGAAAGTTTGTGTTGATTTCCATTTAGCATGTCGGTTCTTTCTTATGATGATGAAGTTCATTATTGCTGGCATTGTTAAATTGGGGATGTTGGTCTATAATCAGATCTTAGACTTTTGCCACTTTTGGGAAGGTATAATCAGGTTCTCGACCTATAATCGGATGAGTTTATAGTCAGATCTTTACAGTAAGTTAATATTATTTGTCAGTCTAGCAGAGTGCACCACCAATTCAATAGACAGGGATGTTGGAGGTCTGTTGCAAACAAAATTTGTTGCAGAAATCACACTTAATGATGATCTTCAAGTTCAGACAATCAAGTAATCTAGAGCTGGGAAACTCTACATGGAGATGACATCAAAATAATCCTGTTATGGAACTGATTTCCCAACAAAACTGGAAGGTATGATTACTCTCACACATTATTTTTAGATAACAATAATGATGATGATGAATAGGACAATAACACATTTCTTCTTCTTCGTCTTCAATACTCATTCTCAAACTCCCGTTGGATTTCCAGAAGGATGTTGCAAAGAGAATGGAAATGCACTGTTTTGCCATGTTATTTACACCAATGGCCCAACACACACATCTTCAGTGGGATTCTACATATTTAAGAGTTCATTATTCTATAACATACAGCCATGATGATGTATCTTTGGTTGTTGTCATGTAGATCTTTCACAATACGTGACAAATTTCCATATCTGCTTGCATCAAAAGTCCAATCTTTATAACCACTCATGTAGTCAATATCATTCCATTGCACATCCTGTAAGAATCAACAAGCAAAGAAGGTTACTGTTGGAAACCTATTTTTTCATGAAGAATATATCGACTGGTAAAAGTTAATTTTGAAATTTATGGACATTCATTGTTGTATTTTCTGTAAAAGTATTTGAACAGATGATAAAACTGATCAAATAACATGTAAAAATGTAACAATGTGTGTTCTTTGTAATACTTATTGACCTTGTGTTTTATGCAAATACAAAAATATACCAAATAGTTTACACAACAGACTAATTAGCATGACAAAATATACCAAATAGTTTACACAACAGACTAAATAGCTTGACAAAATATACCAAATAGTTTACACAACAGACTAAATAGCTTGACAAAATATACCAAATAGTTTACACAACAGACTAAATAGCTAGACAAAATATACCAAATAGTTTACACAACAGACTAAATAGCTTGACAAAATATACCAAATAGTTTACACAACAGACTAAATAGCTAGACAAAATATACCAAATAGTTTACACAACAGACTAAATAGCTTGACAAAATATACCAAATAGTTTACACAACAGACTAAATAGCATGACAAAATATACCAAATAGTTTACACAACAGACTAAATAGCTTGACAAAATATACCAAATAGTTTACACAACAGACTAAATAGCTTGACAAAATATACCAAATAGTTTACACAACAGACTAAATAGCTTGACAAAATATACCAAATAGTTTACACTACTGTCTATCTTTAGTTGATCATATTCACACTAGCTGTTAAGTGTAGTGGTGGGAGCTTCAGCTGTTAATCCAAGGCCAGATGTGTAGTCTTGGTTGCATTAAGTCCATGTTTGTTGAAGGCTATCTTTATGTTTTCTGTCCACCGTTTTCTTGGTCTATCTTTGGCCTTATGTCTGGATATTCTTTTATTTTATGGTCTTATTGGTATTTAGTTTGGGTTCATTCTCATAAGGTGACCTAACCATTTTACTTGCTGTCTCTCAATAGGTTCATTACATGATATTATACTCTTTTCCTAATTTCTTCATTTCTAATTTTATCTAGTTTAGTAACCAGTGCAGTTTTTTTCAGATACTTCATTTCACGTGTAACGATTTTCCTCTTCAGTGAGACTATTAAGGACCATGTTTGACATTGGTAGCAGAGTATTGGTATACAAATTGTAGATATTATCTGTCTTTTGATTTCCATCTTGATGTTTGGACCAAGAAGTAATAGTGAAAGTTGGTAGGTCACTGTGTTTATTTTCTGGTATTTGTTTCTATTTCGTAGTTTACACAACAAACTAAATAGCTTGACAAAATAAAACAAATAGTTTAAATAAATAATACAATATAAAAGCATTGAGGATTTATTATTAAAGAAACACATAATGCAGTAAACAAGATTTGAACCAGGTCTGCTTATTTGGATTTGAACCACAATACTGTCAGACATCATTTCTTCCATTCTCTATTGAGTGTTATTATTACATTAAAGGCTATCTGACACTCTAAGGACGCCATCTCCATTCCGCACATCCATGACTTTCCTCTCTTAAGTCGACTGCCTTTCACTTCGAGAACTTCAGGGTGCAGAGGGTGCTCTTTATCAGCAGTGATTTGTAGGTACATCAGCACCCTGGACAATTGTATTCTTTGTTCTGCAGTTGGGCAATCAAATAAGTATCACATAGCCCATGATGATGTATCTCTCATATACCCCAGTATGATTCACATTGCCTCATTCTGGATTCTATCCAATCTTTCTGTTTGAGCCTGACTCAGTGACAGAATCACCAGCACACTCTACCACCACCACCACCAAACCCTGATACAGCAGAAATAGCAGCTTCTGCTCAGACAGAGCAGCAGCTATAACTTTCATTGCTGCAAGATCTTATGGGATTAATGTAATGGATTAGTATAATGGTATATGGGATTAGTATAATGGTGTATGGGATTAGTGTAATGGTGTATGGGATTAGTGTTGTAACATGTATAAATAAGGTTCTTGTGACAAGATTTTCATACAAAACTCACGTAAGGTATTTGTGCCTGCCTGTTCCTGTCTATCACATTCTTTAACGCAGCAGTTGTGGCATAACCCCATTTACACAAATGATATCCTAAAGCCCAGAATGGAGGGAAGTATGGATGTCCTATCACATCTGCGTACTGAGAAACAACCGAGAGTGGTTCAGGTCCCAGCAAAATATAAAAATCCAAAATTCCACCCAGAAAGCGGTAAGTGACAGCTCCTCCTTGATTCTGGCCAAATGGCTGCAAGACCACTTCTGAAAAACAAAATCAGTAATGCAATTAATTTGACAGACTTTGGAAAGTGTGGTAAACTATTAATTACCATAACATCTTTGAAACAAAGTTGAGTGTTGCAGAAAGTAGTCACACTGTGACTGTTATAGGACTTGCTAAACAACTTATAATGGTATATTATATATATATATTATATATATATATATATATATATATATATATATATATATATATATATATATATATATATATATATATATATATATATATATATATATATATATATATATATATATATATATATATATATATATATATATATATATATATATATATATATATATATATATATAACTTTCTAGACATTTCTAAAGCTATGGGGTTGAACACAATGTGTTTGATCTTTAGAACAGACGGGCTGGAATTTTTCCTCACTCACCCGCATCACTGAAGATAGAAATTGATGATCAATTACTTAATTAAAATAAAGTAGCCATACTTTCATCTGAGGTATGTGTGTGAAAATACTCATCTACAAACTTAGGGCAAGTACTACTCAGCTATAGAGAATACGTTTTGTGATTGAATTCAAGTAAGTGAAGCAGCTATCATCTTAGTATAAGTGTTCATCTACAATCTTAAGACATGTATTCCCATACAATCTTAGGACAAGTATTAAAGTATAATATAAGGACAGGTGTTAAAGTATAATATAAGAACAGGTATTAAAGTATAATATAAGGACAGGTGTTAAAGTATAATATAAGGACAGGTGTTAAAGTATAATATAAGGACAGGTGTTAAAGTATAATATAAGGACAGGTATTAAAGTATAATATAAGGACAGGTGTTAAAGTGCAATCTTAGGACAGGTAATTAAGAACAATCTTAGCACAAGCATTCAATTAAAATCTTGGGACAAGTACTCAAGTAAAATCTTGGGACAAGTATTACCTACAACCTTTGGACAAGTATTCACATACAATCTTAGGACAAGTATTACCTACAACCTTAGGACAAGTATTCACGTACAATCTTAGGACAAGTATTACCTACAACCCTAGGACAAGTATTCACATACAATATTAGGACAAGTATTTACTTCATAGCTGGCAACTTATTTTTTCACAAATTCATATTTTTACAATTTATATGCGTATTCTTATAAAAATATCCATACTGAAATTTAACACCAAATGACATTTAAAAAAAATAAATTAGAAACTTATTTTTGGGTCTGAAACTCATATCAATATGAAAAATCTGTACTTGTTGACACTTATGATTTACGAACAACCTTAAAACAAGTATGTACCTACAATCTTTGGTCAACCACTCATCTAATATCTTAGATAGGTAATCACATACAATCTTGGGACAAGAGCTGACCTACAATCTTAGAATAAGAACTCACCTCCAGCATTGCTGTTGAGTAAAAAGACTCCATGAGCGTATGAATTTGATGCTGGTCCTCCACTCTCCAGATTCAGAAAGAAAGGATGAGTGCCATATCCATTGTTATCAACCTGAAACAATACAATGTGAGTCTGACTACGATTACTCTCACATCTCTTGATTACTAAGCTGCTAAGGTGGGGATCTCCTTAGCATAGTGATTAAACTGTTTCCTTGCGCTGAAGAGGTAATGGGTTCAAATCAGGCTCATAATGTTTTGTTTTCTCCAGTGGGGTTTTTCTGTCATCCCTAGGGATTATCGTTTGAATCTACGGATTGTTATTCTATGAGTGATACTCTTGGCAGGTGTCTGTGAGAGAGACGGAGTATATATGGGGGTAACCCGAGTACAATGAAAAGTCAATTCTCTATGCCTTTTAAATTCTATGTTTACTAAAGTACTAATCTCTCTATTCTTCAAGAGAACACAAAACTGTATGTAACATCACTCATGTGTTTCTGGGGTCTGAAATAGTATAAAAAAGAATAGCAACACTGTGACCTAGACATACATGTAACAATAGGTGATTTTTTTCCTAAAAACTGTCAATATTGCACTTTTCCCATTGGGGAATTCAAGGAGGTTTGGAGTTGCCTGTGTAATAAAGGCTGAATGTCCTTGCTGCTGCCACGTCATGTAGAGAGTGAGTTTTTTGAAAATTTACCTCAGACAAAAAACCTAGTCCTAACCGGGAGTCAAACCCTGGACCTCACAAGTGTGAGGCCAGCTCTCTAACCTTTCGGCCATGTGCATGTATAATTTGGTGACTAAGGAGGTTTAAAGGGTGGAGTTAATATCTCATTCCAAAGATCAAAATGACTAAAACTCACATATTAATACTTTGCTACTACAATTATAGATAGACACATACAAAGAGAGAGAGAGAAAGAGAGAGAGAGAGAGAGAGAGAGAGAGAGAGATTTAAAAATGTACGGCAAGTTAGAACTATTAACCACTATTAAACAGCGGTAACATATGGTTGTTAGAAGTGGGCAATGATATCCGCAATGGAAAAGAAACAAATATTGGCATTTAAAATGAAATGTTATAAGAATATCATGAAAATAAAGAAAAACAAATGCAGATGAAAAACAAGCAACATGTGTTATGAAAAATCCTGTATGTTATAGAAAAATATGGTAGGTTATGCATTAGTCATATTTATCCGCCAAAGACGGATGTGCCAGGCCATTGTCACAAATAAAATACAATGCATTTCCATTCTCTGAACTACATCCTGCTGGAAATCTAGTTGCATATCCTGATATATGCGAGATCTAGTGGGAGTTTGAGAATAAACACTGAAGAAGTCATATGCAAATATCTCTATGCTTGTGTGTTTCAAGCATAAATTCAAGTAGGAAGCATGAGGATAAATGAAAATAATGATGGGAATTGAACCAGATCCATTCTAGCGGCACTGAATCACCTTGCAGCTCAAGTAAACAGGTTTTTCATACTTGACTAAACACATCCTCAAAAAAAAGATGTGATCTCATCAAGACATTCAACCTGTGTACTCAAGTCACTGAGAACGTACCAATCGAGACAAGGACTATTACAACAATGAACATCCCATACAAGTATTGAAGTATCCCAAGGAACACAAACATAGAACATTCATATTTGTATTCTAAGGACCTATCACCATCATCAAGTGCCGTCTCTGCAACGAAGGTTGGCTGCAACAGATCTCCAACATTCCTTGTCTCTTGTTTTAGTGGTGCACTCTGCTAGACTGTAACCTTTCCATCTTGTGATGTTACTCTCCCACTTGTAAAGGACATTGTAAAGGCCTATCTCTTGCTAGTTTCCCTTCGATTTTACCCTCGAGTAAGGTCTTCAACAAGGTGTCATGTCTTTTAATGTGTCCAAAATATTTTATTTGCCTGATCTATATTTCCCTTAATAATTCTTTCTTCATATCAAGTGTTGTTAGAACCTCTTTATTTGTTTTCTTCTCTTTCCATGATGTTCTCCCTATTCTTCTATATATCCACATCTCAGGCATCAATTCTATCTTCTAATTGTTTGTTTAGTGTCCATGTCTCTGAGCCATACACTAATATATAATAGATTTAGCATTTTATCATTCTCATTTTTAACTTGTTTGTAATTTGTTTAGATGTTAATATTTTCCTCATGTCATTGAAAGTAATTTTAGTCATTCCTGTTCTCCTTTTAACTTCTGTTTCACATCTGCCGTCATTTGTGATTATATGCAAAAGATATTGATAGTGTTCTACTTGTAGTTTCTCTCCATGTAGGCCTATGTTTATGTTTAGCACCTGTTCTTCTGTGACTTTCCTGATTATTATAGTTTTGTTTTTTTATATTTATATTCAGTCCATATTCTGAAGTTGATTTCTCAACTTCATCTATTAGTCTTTGTAGTTCATGTTCACTTTCTGCTAAAAGAACAGTGTCATTTGCATATCTCAGGTTGTTTACTATTTTCACACTGATTTTGAGTTCTGGCATTTCTTCTATATGTTTAAAGATATTCTCTGTGTAGATATTAAATAGACTGGGTGATAATATACATCCTTGTCTTACCCCTCTTCTTATTTCCATGTATAGTGAGTAGCTGTTGTCACACCTTATTGATGCAGTCTGTTCCCAATATATATTTCTAATAGTCTAATGTCTTTTCCATCTACACCAATTTCGTGAAGACATTTGATTAATTTTTCATGTTGGACTCTGTCAAAAGTCACTTGCTTCAATTCCTGTCAGCCATAAGAATTATTTTCATTTATCCTCATGCTTTCTACATGCATTTACTTGTATAAGCTATCATTTGAAGCAATATTGTCCTGTCTCTATGTTATTTATGTTTATAAGTAGTCCTATAGGTTCTTATTGTATGAATACAGATGTTCTATATATTCCTGAGGACACTTCAATACTTGTACAGGATTATTGTTGCTGTTGTAATAATCCTTGTCTCAATTGGTCCATTCTCAATGATTTGAGTAAGGTACTTGGACAAAATTTTCAAAATAATACTACATCATTACAAATACTATATTTAGATAGCCCTTGAAACTTGCAATTCAACGACACATCAACCAAGTCTGTACGTCAACCCTGAAAAAAGTCATGAATTTTTTTCGAATTAATTTGACATCAAAAGAATTTACATGAAACATGAAGGAAAATATAAAAAAAACTTGACCACAAAAATGTAACTGAGCTGACAATTTCTGAATTATCTTCGTTATTTTCAATAATACAACACACAAACTATACATTTTTGTGTTCGTGAAGACAAGACGCTTAAGTTGATCACATTTCTGGAATGTTCAGATGGACACAGAACTAATTGATATTCAAAATGGCTGCTAATTTGCATAATTATAATGAAAATAAATTAAATATCTATTAAACATAATAAAATACCACAGAAACTATATATTTTTGTATTCACAAAGACAAGACACATCTGTTGATCACATTGCTATGACTCTCAGAGGCATGTACAACTAATTAATATTCAAAATGACAGCCAATTTGCATAAATAAAACACATGTTGATGTTTTAAAAAAATTTACTGCCGTTTTCAGCATCGTTCTGCATCCTTAAGTTACATATATAAAAAGAAAAATGGTTAAAACCATAATACATCTGGTTGCAGACACGAAAAATGGCAAAAAAACTAAATGTAAACATTAGTCCAAGAAATTTATAACTTGAGCAAAATTTTCTGTACAAGGAAATCCTGGATGTCCAAGTACCTACACTTGAGTACACAGGTTGAATTAATTTCTTGACGAAATCACATCTTTTTTATGGGATGTGGTTGGTCAAACACAGAAAACCTGTTAACTTGAATTGCAAGGCGATTCAGTGCTGCTAGAACGGACCTGGTTCAATTCCCATCAGCCTTAAGAATTAGTATGATATACATGGAAGGTAATCAGTATTGCTATTATTTGTTCCCCTTTCAGGTCCCGACAAAACACAGGTAGATATATTATTAAAAATACCCTTGGAGCATCATCTCTGTTCCAGAAGACAAGCCTCCTCCACAGAGAAATGTCTTGAAGGAAGTTGCTTCGGTGCTCTCCAAACCCATACAGATACTTTGTTGACAACTGCGTAGCAATCTGTAGGAACTGGTCACTGAAGATGAGCGGAATTGTGTCCGTGGTATCAAATCTGAAAATATAAACCACAATCATAATACATTCATTTAGTGCACAGAAATACTAGAAATATAAACCAATCATAATACATTCATTCACTGCACAGAAATACTAGAAATATAAACCAATCATTATACTGCATAGAAATACTAGAAATATAAACCAATCATAATACATTCATTCACTGTATAGAAATACTAGAAATATAAACCAATCATAATACTGCACAGAAATACTAGAAATATAAGCCAATCATAATACATTCATTCACTGCACAGAAATACTAGAAATATAAACCAATCATAATACTGCATAGAAATACTAGAAATATAAACCAATCATAATACATTCATTCACTGCACAGAAATACTAGAAATATAAACCAATCATAATACTGCACAGAAATACTAGAAATATAAACCAATCATAATACAATCATTCACTGTACAGAAATACTAGAAATAATCATCATCATGTGACATATTCTATCTCCTTATTGATTATCTAAAACACTTCGTGATTCTATGTGAGTTGACCTACCACAACTAGAGACATCTTTAAACAATCTAATTGTCCTGTGCAATTGTCATCTTAGGCGCCCTCTTCCCCTGTTACTGTTAACTCTGCCATCAGCTATTAATCTTTCCATGCAGTTATGTCTCTTATTTTTATTCTTATTCTTATTTTTGTATGGACCAAAAACATACAGCTTTCTCTGTGATTCCTAATAAATCGAATCCCGCCCATGTGTTGCCGGGGCCCGAAAGGGGAGCAAAGAATAGCAACACTGTTTACCTTCCATGCATGTCATAAAAGGCGACTAAGGGGGTTATGGGATGGAGTTGGCTGTCCCATCCCATATAGGGTCAGCGACCCAAAGCCATGCTGAAGTCGGATGTGTCAGGCTGAAAGGCGCAGATATCACAGCAATGCTGTAAACCATGACACAAGGCATTCCGTTCTCCGGACTACATCCTGCTAATGTGCAGGAGTTTGAGAACGAACGCAGAAGAAGAAGAAGATCTAATCCAAGATGTACCATTTCTTTTGCTATGATGTGTATATTCTCTTGATATCAAGTTCTAACACTTCATGTGCCAAACATAACAATACTAAAAATAGCATGTGGCTGGTAATGCTAACGATAAGATAATACAATGTCATCGTTATTAAAAAAACAATAAGGATGTTTTCTATGTTGTGGCCAATGGGGCCTTTATCAAGAAACTAATATGAAGAGGAGGTTAGTGTACTGAAGATTCCAACCAATATTGGAATGGACAACATCAAGGAATGGACAAGACAAGGTTTTTCCTTACTAATCTGTATCAATCGTTGGGGATAGAAATCGCTAGAGGACTCCGTGAGTTGAAGTATTCAATGTGGTACTCCTACTACTGTGACGAGTTACAGGATTAGATAAGATGATAGATGACAAGTAAAAAGTTAGTGATTAAAAAAATAGATAAGTATCTGGCATCATTTCATATCTCTATGCAATAGTATTAATGTTGTGTTATAGAGCATCCAAGATCTTCTGGAGAAGTAAAGGTTGCGGGTTTAATGCTGACCACATCATCCTTAGGTATGCTGTTGGTCAATAAAACATACAGGCATAACATGATATTCTACAATAGTGTGGAAAAGGGAAAACATTACTTTTCTTTACAGAGGGAGTATAAACTACTATCCATGGTGATGGTGGATAGGTCTAGTAAAATAAATCTGAGCCATAAAGAGTCTTCCACTGTATATACAAGGAATCTCAGTTCCACTTCTGTTATTGTGTCTTCTCAAACATGCAATCATTGAACTATTTTTTACCACTTTCAGTTCTATCCCAGATTGCATGCTTACATTCGTCTTGTTCTTTTGATTATTTCCCTTGGTTATGTTTATCAGACAACAGGTTAGGAGAGTTGTGTTTTACATAACTAACTCTAAATAAATTAATATTTAAATTAATAAATGATAAACATAAACTGATAAACATAGCCAAGAAAAATAATCAAATGAACAAGACGAAGGTAGGCACTCAATCTGGGATAGGACCTTGGTTTCTTCTTTGTCTTTATACCATTCATGATCTTTCTCTACATACAATATGAACCAAGGCATCCTGTTCCCATGATTCCATATCAATTCCGGTGTCATTCATATCCTTCCGTTAGTCTTACATATACAAATAACCAAAATTGTTTGCATTATGAATCAGTCTTCTCTAAGACAGAAAGGGCTCAGAATAAGAACAAAATAGGCAAGGGAAACTACTGAATAGAAAAATATACAGAAATACATGGAAATGAAGAATTTTATACAAAACTGAATTTCCACATGTTCACCTGTGTCTGTCCTAGAGAGCTAAAAAGAGAACGGAGAACAGTGAGAATGTGACCAGTTATACTGAAAAAGATGACAAAGGAAGGTTTGGCATAAGTTTGGTTATCCAATTCTGCATTTAAAAAGAATGTGTTGGTTTAAAAGGTACAAATATTGCAACTTTGCTGTAAACAAGCAAATGTAAAGACTAGGAAGGAACATGCCAAAAAGACATACAACTTATAGGGAAATCATAATAGTTTTCGGTATTCGAATGAATCTCAAAATTTCTTACAAAGCGAAATGGCTGTCTGGATTAAGGTTGATCATAGCCTGTTCTTACTTGAAACACGTCTATTTGTATGTGAGTCTTAGAGGCACCTATAAATATGTGCTAAGCATCACTAATAATGAGTTTATGACTAAATTACGATGTATATATAGATAAATGATCACAGTGAAAAAGTAATTTTGTGTTTCTTGCTTAGAAACCAGCATAATGGCACATGAGACATTCCCATAAGTGCACCACTATCTGTTCCAGCAACCATCCAAAAGTATGCAGACTCAAAGATCCATTCAGAATGTTGATTATGTGTTCTTTGTAAGTAAATATGTTACAACCTACCGCTAGTAATGGCAAGATGATAACAATAATTTTTATCATTTTGGTATTTGTGTTACTGTGGCCCACACCTAATTGTTGGATCTCATCTGGTTTTTTGGTAATTATATATATATATAAATATATATATATATATATATATATATATATATATATATATATATATATATATATATATATACACATAGGGCCTATAGATAGACTCACATGGTAGCCCCTGTTGATGTTCTCTTGACAACAATATTAAACGGGTTCTGCTGAATGGCTACTGTATACAATGGATTGTGCAGGTTAGTAGACCCAGACGGAGTAACTAGTGGAACCTCAAATCGTGCATTGTTTGGATCATATATCTGAAAGAGAGAGAAATTTTTAAAAAATGTATAGTTTAACTCAAAATGCCTCTAGAATAAACACTTTATATAAACAACCACAATAACGATTTGTTGAAATAATAACCACACATTCAAAACTAAGATGCAATATAACCTATCTATCTATTTATACGATGTGGCCCTTGTTTGCCATGCGATGTCAGAGGTGGAAAAGTTCTCTGGAGATGGCCTTCTTGTGTGATGTCTGTAAGCTTGCTCCTGTGGATTCTTTGATTTCTGTGATCCATCTTTTACATGCATCATGTCTATGCATCATGGCCATTTGTGGCATGCTATCTGTTGGTAGTTTGATTGTCTCCTGAGCACTCTGCATTTTCTATGAGCAGTGTGTTTCAACGCTGTCTATATAACCTATGATAAAGTATTTTTCTCTATAAACATATTGTTGACAACTATGATAAAGTATTATTGTCACTGATTACTAATATAAGTAATAAACAGTGCAGGATTTACCTATAAGCTAAACAAGCTATAGCTTAGGGCCCCCACTTTTATGGGGGCCCCACATTTTTTTATTTCACTATCTATATACTTCTTAATTGTTAAAGGGCCAAATATCTCAAACAGCTTAGGGCCTTATCTAGTATAAATCCGGCACTGGTAATGAATAGCAAAAATAATGTCAATGAGAAATAACATAAATCAAAGACTTTATTCACTTATAACCCATCTAATTGTATTGAAAGTTGTGCGTGCTTATTTGTAGTTTGTTGTTGTTTCTTGATAGAGGTCCCTATTGGACCATAACATGGAAAACAAGTCTTTGTTCCTTTGTCTTTTGTTATTTCTTATTGACACTACTTTTGCTATTTATTACTTATATTAGTAATCAGTGACAATAATACTTTATCCTAGTTGTCAACAATATATTTATAGAGAAAAATAATGACATAAAATTGGTTGGAACAATAAAGTATAGTAGAAAATTACTGCAAATTTAGGAAAACATTTTGGGTAAATATTAATTATCTTTATAGCAAAAAAATGCAATTTCCTGCTCCTTCTCGCAAGTATTATTCATAGCCTAATGCTGTGCTCCTAATCATGTATTATTTATAGCCTAATGCTGTGCTCGTAATCATGTATTATTTATAGCCTAATGCTGTGCTCATAATCATGTATTATTTATAGCCTAATGCTGTGCTCGTAATCAAGGATAACATTCATATATTATTCTTGTTCTGCAACAAAAATTCCTATATTCATCAAACTACACAAATTGGTTATACGCTTCAGTGAATCCGGTCAACAGCATAAAGTCATATTGGGACATTTAGTGCAGAAAGATCACCACGTGTCTCTATCCTCTACCACCCTGGTGAGTTTGAAAACAAAAACTTCACACCCTGTCCAGTCTTTGATATTATCCAGCCATGTCTTCTTCTAACCACCTTGTCTTCTTCCACCATCCATCACACTTTGTCATACTTTGAAGAACATCTTTTGTCATCACGGAATGTCTCATCATGTGCCAGTATCACAGGAATTTACAAAGTTTTACTACTGTTAACAGTGGTTCTCTTTGAAGCACCCATTAATTCTGTCATATACAAATACACTTGGTTCTCTGTAACAGATACCCTACACACAAGTCTATAGTATTTGTTTTCAAATGCCTGGATTCTTCTCTACAAGTCCGCAGTGAGAGTCCAGGTCTCAAGGGCATACCTTTTGATGAATATCTTTTGCTTCTTTCAATACTGCTGTGTGATGATATTGCTCCAATTACGTGTCTCTTTTGTTAACTATCAGCTGTACCATTTCCTGCAAATCTGCAGTGAGAAGATATTCACTGCAACAAACATTATGTTTTTGGCATACTTTCATGCTGGAGGCTGTTGCCATGTAAGTCTACCAACTGTTCTTATTCTTAAGGGTATTTAGTGACTACTTGTTTATCAGTGTTTAAAAAAAAAAAAAGGTGATTAAAGGTTGATTTTTCTGCCCGTATTTTTTTGCTGTTAGAATGTTCTCTGAATATCACAAGGTAGAAGTAAAGAATAAGCCTCCACTGTGCTATAAATAGCACACTGCTTACATTTTTCACTAGCAGACATCATACATTTCCGTGTAACACCAATGAAATTAATGACCGTCACATCCCGACAATCACTAAGTTCAACTGTAGACACAAACAAACTTATGCATAATCTGCTTCTTTTCCAGTTTACATATTTTAAAAAAATGTCCTATCATTTGTACTGCACGCTCATTATTTATGCGCGCTACATATGGAGTGAGGTGCGCGTACAGATTAGAAATATTATTTCTAATCCTAACAGTACTCTAATTACTTAACCTTAAGCTTGCCAAATCACACAACAAAGGTTAAGAAATACCTCGAAACTAGAACAAATGTCACAGTGGATACTTATACTAGATTTGAGCCCACAACAATTATGAGAACATTTGTTCATAGAATTAGGACCTATGAATTGAAAAACAGACTTTTCTACTAAAATGTAATAATACCAGTAATTTAATTCGTAAGACAAAATTCTAAATGTAGTAAATTAGGCCTATGTAAGACAACAGAACATAAAATTACTTTAATACGTAGTCTTGTGTCTGTCTGGTACTCTACGGAGATATTAAGTGTTTTCACATCTCTGGGATAAAATGAACTTGTTGCCCTCTGCAAAGTAGCGCTAATCCCAGTGGCTGTTGATTTCACATTTGAAGCAACATAACCAGAGTAATCTGTTGAATAGAAACACCATGGTGCTGTATCTGGCTTAGAAGCTGGCTTCCAACAACATCCACGGCTCAGGCATAGTGCTTCAGTGGCTCCAATTCTCTCAGGGAAACAGTCAAACCTATTGTTTTCATCTATGCTGCACTGATCGGCTTTATTTGAGTTCTTGTGTTGTGTATTCTGAGAATAAGTCTCGCAGTTTCGCCAGTATCCTTTCAGGATATCGGATACTGTTATGTACGAAAAAATGCCGAAAGCGGCTAGAAAACAGCAGACCAACAAACAACCTGTCCATTTTACAGTTCTGCGTAAACATTTGCCATATCCGGTTTCTTTTCTGTTGTCTGCATCAAAGTTTGCTAACTGATATGTCGCTGAATTAATTTTCTCATACTTTATGGAAGCTGATTTATCTTGTAAGGAGCTGAAGCCTTTCATTTCTCAGATGGAAGAATGCTACTAATTGTGTTAAGTAAACATCTAGCTCTGAATATAAATGGATAAATTAAGTGACTAGATTAAAGTAAATCACATGACAACGGTTTCGCAGGTCAGAGTTATAAAAAGCGACTGCTATACAACCAGAGGCGTATCTTCAATTAGTGCTTGGAAAGTAGGGCGTACTTTACAATCACACAACAAAATAGCTATAAGTTGTATTTTATTTTCGTCGTTCTTCTGTAAATAATCAGATAACATTACCGACAGCTTGAGTTCAACTCTTAGTGGACTAGGGGAAAAAATACACGATTTTACAAGCCAGTTTTTCAGCATCAATTTTTATGACTGTCATAAAATTTATTATAAATCATTTAATTATAGGTCTACTCCCTACAACATGTATTACATAATGTAAATGTTGGGTAGTTATTTCTCTTCTCTATATCTTTATAAGCATTAGCAACGGCGAATTAGAAAGAGTAAACAGTTTTGAATACTTAGTTCTCTTATCAACAGTAACAGAGATTGTTATAAAGATGTCAGAAGGAGCTGCCTATCGCATCAGAGAAGCCGATACAAGTGAAAACATATAGCTGATCTGCTGAAAAACAACAAAACTAACATTGCTAAGAGCATGCATATTTCCAATAGCAGTATGTGAGTATGAAATCTGGACAATCACCAACAAATTGTAAAATAAAATAGTAGCATTTGAAACAAAATGTTACAGAAAAATCATCAGAATACCATGTACCAAAAATATCACCAATATAACCATCCTGGGAGAAATAAATGTACAAGAAAACTGGCTAAACAGCATGATTCTTTCCAGAAAACTACAACATTTTGGCCATATCAAATGCCATGACAGCCTAGAGAAAACCATAATGAAGAGAATGATGCCAGGGAGACGAACATGAAGCAGATAAAGAGGAAGATGGAAGCAAAACATCAAAGAGTACCTGAACATGACAGTAACAGAAGCAGGAAGACTGGCTGAAAAGAGATGTAAATTTCAAAAGGCTGTGATGACTGCTATATCCTGTTCATGATATGCTACCTGATATCTTTATAAAGCTTTGATTGGCTTATTTGAACACATTGTGCTATTTTGTGAACTATTTGTGGATTTCCCCCAACAATAAACTGTGTCATGACCTGTAGAATATTGACGATGAATTGTCATTATTTTTCAAACCCAATGCATATCCCCATTTTGGTTTACTTTTGTCATTAAACACCCCCCTCCACTATGCCCAATTTCCCCCCCCCCCACTTAGACCTAGCCATCACCCTTCAGGGGGCAGTACCACCAATGTTGAGATTGACTGACCTATATGAAAACGGTTTCACTGCAGTCTGCCATTCATTTAAAATATGTTTCAGTACATTGCTAAAAATGTCCTCCTGCTCATTTTTCATAATAAATATGTCTATATAAAGTGATCATATTATTATAAGATGACATCTCCTGTAAACTATCTTTAAATTTGGAAATCATAGAATATGTTTTCCTTTATGTATTATTAATTGTATAAATAAGAATGGGCATACTACTCTCCTGGAAATAACATCCTGTTTTATAAGTAGCATGCTCACAAGCACTTATGCACGAGTCATATTACTTGAAGAATATTTGTTACATCAAAAGCTTAGATTTAATTTTTGTGAAAAATGGTCACACTCCCAGAAATGACCATTATAGTCTTGCTTCTATGAAACTGAGCCTTCAGTTCCACAATTCTCCCACCATCACATACACCGTAACTTTCATTACAAAATAAAGTTTTGGATAAGGGAAATAATTTTTAGAAAATCATTCAATGATGTAGATAAGCAGTTGACTAAATACTTCCCACTAGCCATATCTATCTCGCCATACCATTTTAACTGGCATGCCTTTCTGATTTAAATCTATAATAAATACCCACTTCTAAGCTCAGATTATACTATTATTATAATCATATGATCCAGAGTCATGGTGACTGGATTACCAGAACTGTGACCTCCTATATGCTTTGATAGCTGTAATGCTTTGATATAACCGGGAAAAAGTAAGGAGTGTTGCAATAAACTACATAACACACTAACATCAACAAAAACAAATTACGTTTTGACTAAAAAAATTTTATCAGGACAAAAAAAAATGAATATTATAAAAAGAGAATCATAATGTAAGAGAGGAGCAAAAGGAGATCGAAACTGGGAGAATATGGGAGAAAGAATAGGAAGACATGTACAACAAGAAATGATTCAGCAAAGATGGAAATCCAGCATCAGTATCACCCCGGGGCAGACTACAACTCCAACTACGAACAATTAGTAGCTAAATTCAAACATAAACGTTAAAAAGTCAGAGGTAAGTAGTACCTTTTAGGAGGTAAAACCATCACAATTTTTTATGTTTTTTATTTAAAAAACTCAGTACCCTTTGGTTTTTGAAAATAAAAAAAAAATTGTAATTGCTCTTTCTTGATCCCTTAAAAGGTAATACTACTAATGATAATAATTTTATTGTTAACAAGAAATAAATTAATATAATTATAATTTCCTATTCAAACCGAATTAACATATATTTACAAATTATTCCTATTTAAAATGAGTAAATCTTACAATATATATTTTTTTCTCATAATAAACAAAATAATACTAGAAAAATTAATACTTAATAATAATAATAAAATATGGCAGGGTACTAACATAAAAACCAAGTTGTGTTTACTACAAACATGTGCGTTTCCCGTGACGACATATGGATGTGAAGCATGGACACTAAATAAAACAGTGGTCAAAAGAATAACATCATTTGAATTAAAGTGCTATAGATGAGTTCTGCGAATACCATGGACAGCAAGGAGAGTAAACCAGAGGGTGTTAGGAACAATTAACGCCCAGGAAGGCTGGCCTCTGAGCGAAAAAGCTAGTTTAAAATGAAAGAAAAAGCGGTTTTTTTTCTTGGTCACATTAAGAGTCACAACGGCATAGAGTGTTACTGGAGGGGATGATATAAGGCAACAGGGGCAAAGGTCGCCCAAGACGCCGTTGGAAAAAAGATATTAAAGAATGCTTGCACATGACACTAAAAGAGACGGAACAACTCCCTCAAGACAGCGGAAAATTCCATTGATCAGTAAGGAAGACTACGTTCGGGAAATAACATGTCACATGATGATGATGAGATCATGCTATTTGGTACCTGGAAGGATGAGAAACAAATTTGTTGGTCCTTTCCCACACTGAAAATGTACAATCCCGCTAGCTAATTTTCCGTACCCACCTCTGCTTTACACCGAACTTTAAAAAAAACCGACTATCGGTTATAGTTAGGAGATCGTGGTGACTGGATTACCAGTACCGCGGCCCCCACTATTTTTTATGGTTGTACAGCTCTGGTATAACCAAAGTGGATTAATGTAAGAGAGGTTGAAAGAAATTATAAAAGCAATGTGCACACTGAGCATAATATGGAGAGTTCTCGAACGCTATGAGATTGTAAATTCAAAATAGTGACAGATAGGTCTATGTATTGCAATTTAATGCATGTAAAATAGTGTATGGTGGTAAGAAATGTAAAATAGTGTATGGTGGTAAGAAATATAAAGTAGTGTATGGTGGTAAGAAATATAAAGTAGTGTATGGTGGTAAGAAATATAAAGTAGTGTATGGTGGTAAGAAATGTAAAGTAGTGTATGGTGGTAAGAAATGTAAAGTAGTGTATGGTGGTAAGAAATGTAAAGTAGTGTATAGTGGTAAGAAATGTAAAGTAGTGTATAGTGGTAAGAAATGTAAAGTAGTGTATAGTGGTAAGAAATGTAAAGTAGTGTATAGTGGTAAGAAATGTAAAGTAGTGTATGGTGATTAGAAATGTAAAGTAGTAAGAAATATAAAGAGTGTATGGTGGTAAGAAATGTAAAGTAGTAAGAAATGTAAAGTAGTGTATGGTGGTAAGAAATGTAAAGTAGTGTATGGTGGTAAGAAATGTAAAGTATTAAGAAATGTAAAGTATTAAGAAATGTAAAGTATTAAGAAATGTAAAGTATTAAGAAATGTAAAGTAGTTTTATGGTGGTAAGAAATGTAAAGTTAGCCTTTCCACGACTTTGAGATGCGGTGTTTGGCCAGTGGCTTTGAGAGAGGGGGTGAGTGAGGTAAATGTCGAGTGCCGTAGATAGTTTTAAGAAAAAAGGATTTTTTTTAAAAGGTCGCATTTCTGTTTTCGTGTGTAAATTACACTTTTTAAATTAAGAATTTAATGACCTTTATGTGAAAAATCGCTAACTGGGGAGGGGGGGGGTGGGGGGGGTGTTAACCCACATTTAGTCAAGTTTCTGGAACTAAAAGTCATGTTCTGATTTGCTTAGGAGGAATTTGAACACGCAATCCTCGCCATTCAACCCATTTACTACGGGCTTGGGGCATTCCATAACTTGCGTCAACAATGTATTATCCCCTTGTCAACAGCTGTCAAGAATTTCAGGCATTTTCTCTGCTTAATTATGTCAAAAATCCCAGTCTCTAAAAGTACTTTGCAGAAAAAATACAATAAAAGTACCAATACATAATTTTTTTTAAAACTTTTTAGATTCTATAATTTTAATGGATGTATTAAAAAAATATTGCAGATGGTCAATTTTTGTAACGACCCCCTCCAATGTAAAAAAAACTCAGACATATTCAGACCTCTTAACCCCCCAATTTGTTCTGTAATTTATGGGCAACCCCTTAATTCATCCAACAGAGGCTGGAAACAAAGACTGGTCAAGTTATTATTTACATCGAGCAGGGCCATAGTCTGTCTCTTGCAAGCAGCACAGGTACTGATGTCAAAGGTACCAGGATGAAGCAAGTCAGTAACCATGAGACAATACAACCCGATTAAGTTAACGTGTTCGCACATCATATTCTGCAAGACTGCATTACGCTAAACCAGTTGAGGGCGGAGCACTGGCCCACATATATAGACATCCACGGAAGGCTGTATGGAATTCTTGAGGAGCTTTCAAATAAAGCAGCATTTATCATTAAAATCAGGCTTGCTGTGTAAACGTTAAACTGTATGAGAGTCTTAAGGGGCTTTCAATTTATTTTGATATCTCCACTGTCTCGTTCTTGTCCAAAGGACAATTTACAGATAACTATGACATTGGAATTTATTAACGTCAGCGAAAATGCTCCATCTTATCTAAATGCAATCAGAGTATGTTACAAGGTTGCCATCGAATGTTTATTTGTTATTGTCCTACTTGAGTATTTAGATAAATGATGATGTCGGTGTTTTACATTATCATGTCTTTTGTTCTGTTTACTTGTAAAGAATTATGCGTTTTAATATCATGACACTGCGACCTGCTATGTTTGTTTTGAAAGAAGAATAGAAATGGTAATAGATTAAAGTGTTACCAAGAGTAAATGCGAAATACTAACTAAACACAAGGGAAGATGACGTTTCTATTAAATAGTCTTCATCAGAGCAAAAGCAAAGGGCAAACAGCAACAAGTCTTATGGGGTCACAGATCGAATAGAATAACGAAGAAGATAGAGGCAAAAAAAAGTATACGAAAATAAAACCGCGACACAACATATTTGCATTCTCTGTACTATGTCCTGTTGGTAATCTAGTAGGATCATTGTCAAGTTAGAAGAGAACTTCAGCAGGAGTTTGAGGACGAACGTTAACAAGCATCATCAAGTTTCATCTCCACGACGAAGTTAGACTGCATCGGTCCCTCAACATCCTCTGATGCTTGCCTTTGTGGTACACACTGATAGACTAATTTGTCCATCTCATGATGTTTTCCTTCCACTCATATCTCTGTCTACCTCTTGTTTGAGTGAAAACAATCAGAACGGTGGGATATGCCAGAAGATAGTTAATGAGATACACCGTCGACTGCCTTAGGGTGTCCCCTCCGGATTTTTTGTTGAGGTAAACTTCCTCAGCCTGAGGCACTAACCCTCTAGGCAAATGTGGTTTTCTGTTGGGATTAACTTTCTTAGCCTAAAGAATTCCTGTGCTAACTCCTACGGCAGCCGGTGAATGTTTGTTTGTTTGTTTTGCGTTCGCTCAATTGTAACCAGCACTTGTAATCCGTGCGATTTCCGACGGGAACGGGATTACGTTGTGCCACCGTTATGCGCCTTGTAAGCCTAGCACATCCGATTTCGGCATGCCTTGACAATTCGGGTGGGCTACCCTAGCCTGTGACAGCCTTCCTATCTGTCACCAGGCAGCTAATGTGTACTGACTCTACGCCGAGACGATTTGTCCTTCACGTCTGTCTTGCGCGAGGCGCTCCACAGCCAGTGAACTTGCCTCGTGTAATTAGACGTATTGTGCCCATGCTCATCGAGGACTGAACCTTTTCTCGTCCTCAAGCCTGATTCCGGTTTAGGAAGAACTTGACAGAAGAGTTGGGCTCGGGCTCGTTCGCCTTCTTAGCCGAAGCGTTGCTCACCAACGTCGTGAGCCCCGCGTCCAGGTCTGAATCTGTATACATATTTAGGAGCGTTAGGGACTAGGGACTTGCGATTTGTTCTAGAGCTGAACAGTGCTTGTCACCTCGGACTGCTATGCCTGTGCCCATCGGATACTGAACCTTTCCTCCCCGCAAGCATGCTTCTGGTATAGGAAAAAATCGACAGTAGAGTTGGGCCCAGGCTGGGATCACCGGTAACTAGAAGCTTGTCTCGAGTAAACAACGCCTTAGTTCCGATTTCATCAAACCGTTTACCGTGCTCTTTGCACATGACGCTGCCATCGAGCGCTGTGCATCTTTCTGAGTGTACTCAATGTGCTTTATTTTTATTGGAATATCTACCTGCTTCGTACCGTCTACATTGGCCGCCCCTCCAATGCTTCTACCGAACTTACTAGCTTCACTGTGTGTCGACAGTGTTGCTGCATGTATTGGCATAAAGGTGTCGGAGATATTGCTTGTCATTTTGCAGTCAAATTTCTTTCCATCTGGTACCTCCACATTCACGGATACGATCCCCAAAAAGTTTAGCCAGAATCAGCACGAGCCGCTGTATTTCTGTTACCAGGGTGCACCACGAGGAGGCACTTTTGGGATCTTGATTATTTGTTAACCCTGGGTCCACCAAGAGCAATGCGTTTCCTTTGCACTCCAGCCGGTGAATAAGACACCGATACTGATTTCATTAATGAAGATCACCAGCCCCGAGACTGGACCGTAGAGATTGTCAATCAGAGCTGTTTCAGTTAGTCATAGTTCTCTTCTTGTGTGATATGTTGGGCAGTTCTGTAAAATATGATCTGTCTTTTTTTGCAAATTACATGGGCATATGTCGGTGTCACGAACCCCAAACCTATACATGTGTTATTTGAATCTGTTGTGACCAGCATAAGAGAAATGGCTTGATGACCAATGTAAGACCATCAACACAGCTATACGACATGACAACAGCAAGGAACCATGTGTCACATTTAAAAAAAATTAATACAACCTTTATAAAAAAATTACAAATGGCAAAACTCTAAATGAAATCAAGAAATAAATAATAGATGGAGTGAATATTGGAAAGAATTATACAACTGTACAATACCTCAACTGTAACATACTTGACAACTTAGTGATTCAAGAGAATTAGATGATTCTGACATCTTGAGGAGAAGAACTTGAAGATGCTATACAATCAGGAAATAATTAATAGGGACGTGGTAGGACATCAGGAATAGATATCTCTGCAGAACCCCTCAAACATGGGGAGGGAAGGGGGTAGACATGATAAATGTTATGAGAACACTCTGCCCATGCATAATAGACACAAATAAAGTGGCCTACAGAATAAACATATTGGCTAGTTATACTACTGCTAAAGAAAGGGAATTTAACATCGTGCAAAAAGTATAGAACTATTAGTCTTATCACTCATTCAAGCAAAGTCATGTTAATAAGGATATTGTTAAACAGATGGAAACATAGATCGTAAGAAGTACTAGCTGAGGAACAACTTATCTCCCAGGGAATAGTTGAGGGTGGAAGAAGAGGAGGTAGAAGGAAAGTATGGATTGATAATATTAAAGATTGGACACGATTAATATTCTCCACACATAAAAAAGGAACGGAGAACAGAAAGGAATGGCGACATTTTTGATCGATATTTCCAAACTGGCATCCCCAACGACCCTGAAGTGTTATGGGTTTAATAGCGATGATGGCCTGTTTTCAATTGCTTAGAGTGTGTTGTGTGGGAAGTCAAGATTATATATTTAATTGCTACCCAGTATCAATATCTAATGTGTCGACATGATTGTTATCTTTATTAACAGTTTAATTTTAATTTGATAACACAAATAGATAGTCAATGTGATGATAACATTAACATGTTTCATAAGACTTAACGTTTGCTGGTACTATAGTAATTGTGCTTGTATCTTTTTCTGGTACGGTGGTACTCGTGTTTGTATCTTTTGCTGGTAATGTAATACTTGTGTTTGTATCTTTTGCTGGTAATGTAATACTTGTGTTTGTATCTTTTGCTGGTACGATAGTACTTGAGTTTGTATCTTTTGCTGGTACGATAGTACTTGTGTTTGTATCTTTTGCTTGTACGGTGGTACTTGTGTTTGTATCTTTTGCTGGTACGGTGGTACTTGTGTTTGTATCTTTTGCTGGTACGGTGGTACTTGTGTTTGTATCTTTTGCTGGTAAGATATTACTTGAGTTTGTATCTTTTGCTTGTACGTTGGTACTTGTGTTTGTATCTTTTGCTGGTACGTTGGTACTTGTGTTTGTAATACGTGTGCTTGCTTGATCGAGTATAAAGTTCAAGTGATTGAAAAATAGCATGCTGAAGTAGTGTGTGTTGGGCCAAAAAGTTGTAGATATCGCAGCCAAGCTGTTAAACACGATATGCTGCATTCGTTATCAGGAATACATCCTGCTAACTATTTGGAGTTTGAGCAAGATTACAGAAGAAAGATAATCAAGGAAGTCAAAACAGCACAAACAGAAACGTATAGTTTTATGGCAATGATGATGATGAAATAATCCCTGTAGCGATGAGCAGATAACTCGTGACAGTCCCTATCCTTTCTGGCAAATGCACAAATACTTTTCAGTTGCTTAGGTGACACCCGGATTCATGTAATGTTATCTCAAAGGCATGGTTGTGTAGGGAAGATTATGCTGCATGTTTAATCCTGTACGGGAAGCATTCCAGAGCGCCAGTATCCAAGAATTACCACGTCATGCCAGGAACATAGTACACACTTCTGGGTCAACTATCTTGTCATTTCTCTGTCAGATTTATTGACCCTTCCTCAGTGATGGCAGATCTAGCATTCCACGTCACCTAGTAGTCTGCCACAAAAGATGCAGTGTCCGCTCTCTCACATCTCTGCCTCATCAATGTGGATTATTGGATAGAAGACAAGAGTAAGTAATTGAGACAAGATGATACAATGGTATTTTTGTATCCTCCAACTTTCCTCAGTGTTATGGGGTTAATGATGATGATGGCGTGTTTTCAATTGCTTACAGTGATGTGTGACACATCCCTACGACATACTGGGAAATAAGACAATGACCCTATTATTTGCATATGAACTAGATAGATGTACAGGCCTCCAGTTGCCTTATGACGGTAGTTTTATGACTAAAGATATATATATATTGTGGCAAGAAAAGACCGTTGAAAATGTATTGAAATGAGACACGGGGAAAAAAAGCTGGAAAAGAACTTCAAAGATAAAGCAAAATTAACAAAATTTGGTTCAAGATTGCATTATATAAAAACACTTGAATCAGAAGTTGAGAACACACATACTGCTGATGCTACAATTTAAAGAATTCAGTGGAAATCAGGAAAAGTGATTCCAAGGACATTTTGAATATTTAATGTATGTCAATAGTTAATTTATTTCCCTTCTTCTACCCCTACTTCTTCTTCTTCTTTATCTTTTTCTTATCATCACCAGTGTTCTTCAGTCAGTCTTAACATTACAGCGCCAGTAACTGCATACCTGATGTAATATTTAAAAAACATGAAACATTGTTGAAGATATCACGTAGGTAGAGTCGAAGGGAAAGAGGGGGAAGAACGCGATTGGCAGAAATACAAGATGGAGTGTAATATCATGTGGTGAACAAGCTGCAGTCCAGCAGAGTGTGTCACCACTGCAAGAGACAGATGTTGGAGATCTGTTGCAACCAACCTTTGATACGGAGACGACACCCAATGATGAGTTTTAATGAACTCGTTTCAGGTGGTGTGCTTCAGGCCATCTATAGTGTAATTTGGGAACGGAGACAGCGCAGTATCAGCAAGTCATATATTCTCCTTCTCTTCTCCGTAAATATGTCGTTGTACACAGTTTTGTTATGCAGTCTCTGGACTCAGTGACTGATATCTATAAGAATTATGTCCTATCGTGTCTTTACATATGGTCAAGAAGTAAGTCAGTGTTAGTTGCAGAGATACAAGGTCGTTTCCTATCACACATGTCTGCTTGCCCAGCCCATTTTTAATGGAGAATGTGCCTTGCTCATTTGCTCTAGTTCCAAGGAAAATTCACTATCAATACGTATGGAAACAAGCAGAGCTGCTGGAAGTGTCAGAAGGTGGTTTTAGACAGCATAAACTGTCTTAGGTTATTCCTTCGGATTTTCTATAGGGGTTTACTACATTAGCGTAAAGCATTCCTGTGCTAGCCCGTTCATATAGAGTATACTACGACAATTGCGACCTCTTGTAAAGAAACATTTCTGGGAGCTGCCTTACATACATTTGTTATCTATACTGGTGAACGTTATCTCAAGGACGATATACTTGATTTGACAAGTTTTTATCTATACTGGTGAAAATTGTCTCAAGGACGATATAACTGCTTTGAGAAGTTTTAATCAGCATGACCTCAAACATCTGTATACAAACAAGGACTTCAAGATTTATCACGTCATAGCAGCAGGCGGGTATAAACAAACATTGTCAGGATCGTAGAAAGTATCAAGAATCTTCCGTATGATTATTATATGCCGGTGCTGGATCTTGTATGCGTCTCATTAATTGCTGGATTAATATTCTTAGAAATATTTGGGGAATAAATGTTGTAAACATCACAAGGTATCAGCTGAATGGATCAGGTTCAAATCTCGCCTGCTACCTTCTTCTTCTTCGTTAATTCTGAAACTTCTGACGACTAACATAATGTAGCTAAGAGAACGCATTACGTTGTATCATGGTTTTACAGCTTAGCAAGGATTTCTGCATGTTTCGACCGACTTTAGCATGGCCTATGGATCATTTTAACTTTCTAAAGAACGGCTCATAATGCATTACTTTTAAAACCACCTTAGTCGTATATTCCGACATGCCTGGCATGTAACAGTATCCATATTCTTTGCTCCCCTTACGGACCGCGGCCATACATACGTGTGCGCACTTTTCTAATTATTTGAAGACCATCTCCAGCTAAGGGAAGATAATCGCGTCTCGATATTGTAACTCATATAAATACAGTTATTGCCCTTTGACAAGAAGGTGCACACCCATACCCAGACAATACTATTCTGGACTCTGGGTCTGAAATATTTCTCGTCTGGTTACCCCCTTTCATAAAACCTTTTTTCTCTGTCAAGCATCACAGAAGATGATGTAGCTATATACACTTTTTCTGTCGAAGACGGATGTGTCGGACCATTGGCGCAAATAAAACGGTGACACAACGCATTTCCATTCTCTGAACTATATCCTGCTAGAAATCTAATAGGATCATTGTCCTGCTACAAGACAGATACAGTGGGAGTTTGAGAATGAACACTGACAGGTGTATGACAACCGGTCAGGGTGGGGTTTTACAGTCAATGATGGGGTAAGAAATATAAAGAAAAGAATGGAGAAGAATGACAAGGCACGAAAATGAATGTGACACATTCCAACCCTCAAGCTCTGAACAGCTTCAAGCCATGACCGTCTGCAGTTTAGAAGACATGTGTACAGAAAGTAAACAAGCATTCATTTGTTACTGTATTATTATTGTCGTGTTTTTATTGGTCACTTTATATACTTGGAATTACATTGTCTATTTTTGGCATGCGATTCCAGATGTATTCGTCCATCACATGATGATAATGACCATTTGTTACATCCACTTTTGAAATTCCGTTAGAGATATGTCCTTGCCTGTAAGTTCGTAGATGGCTAATAAACCATATCCGAGCGGCAAATGTTCTTAATAGTTCGAGCATTGATTGACCACTGTAGACGGTTTTAGGTCTATCTGTGACTTTCTAGTTGCTCTCCGATGTTGAACTGCTTCATTTCTCCTCTTATCACATGATGTATTTCTCCTCTTTTTTTTTACTGTTTGGCGCAATGTAGGTCTATTTTGTGCAAGTTCTTTCCATGTGTCATGGTCTATTTCAAAAGCTTTTAGTGAGGTCTTTAACGAGTCCTGGTAGCGCCTCTGTTGGTCACCTTGAGATTGAGCACTATTCTCCAGCTCACAATAGAGAAGTATCTGTGGTAGTCAATAATCTGGCTGGCATACGTACCAGATGACATGTTCAACGAGTATGTGTCTACATAAGAATAGTGTCAATGCTAGGGATACCAGATAATTCAAGGACTATAATGTCGGAATGTCTTGCCATCTGATGTTCCTAACTTTTCTGACACAAGTTGTGTGAGAGTGATTAAGTTTCCTCACATGACGTTTACACACAGCCCATATTTCACTTGCTTATAACATAACAGTACTTGGAGTATTACTACTCTGTAAACATTCATGTTAAAGTTTGTATAATAATGCTATTTCTATGCCATACATTTGCATACAAGCTGCCGAAAGTGCTGAGTACCGCAGAGCAGAATGACAAGGCAAGAACATATATATAGAGTGACCATTGAAAATGCGATAATAATTGTTTTTCAAAGTTGCGAATGAATGCTTCATTACTTTCTGTAATCTTTTATACTGCTAACTTTCTATACAATACTGCAGACGGTCTATACTATACTGCAGACGGTATATGCTATACTGCAGACAGTCATACTCAAGTCACTGTTCTCGAGTGCAATCCATGTGTAGTTTTCTGATCACTGACAAGTCAGTAAAGTTGTAGACATGAGTTGACGTTTGTGTATTATGAGAGGAAATGTACATATAATTATGATAAGTTTGGACATTAGTACATAAACAAGACCTGAGAACGCGCATAGAGTTATGCAAATTTACGATATTAGAACATTCACAAGACTGAGACGGTAAATAATTTGTTCGTATTTTTAAGAACAAAAATGTAAACATAGACACTAAAGCTGCATTATACAATACTATTATTATCACATCACTGTGTTACCAGTGCCAAATCCTTGACAATGACAGTACAAGGCAAAAGAAAAATAGTGACAGCAGAAATGGCATGTCTACGAAGAATACTCCGAGTGTCATTAAGAGATAGAATTAGAAACGATAACATCAGACATATAACCAAAACAATACCAGTATTGGAACACATCAAAAGACAACAGATCAAGTGGTTTTCACACACTTCCAGACTACCAACAGACATCATGCCACATATGGTCATGAAACATAGACATAACATCTACAAAGACGGAGGCAGACCATGTAAAAGATGGATCACAGAAATCAAAGAAGCCACAGGAACAAGTTTACAAACAGCACACAGGAAGGCCAACTCCAGAGAACTCTTCTACCCCTGAAGCTGCAAGGCAGACAAGGAATACAGCGTATAGTTAGATGGACAGACAAGACTGAGAAAATGGACATAAAGTTATCATGAGACTTAACGACATTAAATACAAAACAAGAAAAACCGACATTGTTCACATTTGCCTGACTAAATATTGCCACGTGCGTACATCCATATGTGGTCACGGCAATGCACAAAATCGTTGGGAATTGAATGGACAGTTTGTAGTGTCTAATTCTCTGGGGATTTTCTGGGAGTGTGATGTAACAAAGTGTGCGTGAGTACCCCGCCGCATTTCTCCGTGTTCAAATAGTGACTACAGAATTTAGCGAGCGGAATCAGATGAATAAGTCATGACCAGTCTTGGGCTGATTCGGAGATTTCTTGATCATGTGCTAGTACTGGGACCAGCATAAGTGTGGTCTGGCACGTGTAAATGTACTCACCTGGTCACGTGTACATAGATTCACGCTTTCTATCTAATCACATTATGTTGCCGCCTGAAATAAAGTTACTATTTGATACATGATCCAAGAAATGTTGGATTCTCTTTGTATTTCTCGCTTTTTCCTGTTCATATTTCCTATCTGTAGTAGTATTATATGTCAATTTTGTGTCAAACGAATGAATGCTTGTTTACTTTCTGTATACAAGTCTTCTAAACCGCAGACGGTCATGGCTTGAAGTCGTCGAGAGCTCGAGGGTTGGAATGTGTTACATTCATTTTCGTGCCTTGTCATTCTGCTTCATTCTTTTCCTTTATATTTCTTTATTGCTTCTATTTCTTTATTGCTTCTATTTCTTTATTGCTTCTATTTCTTTATTGATTCTTTTTTGTAGTGACGTATTGATGTTCATGTCAAAGATACGCGGTTTTGTTAGTTATTCAATCTTTTGTATTTTAATTATTTATGTTCTTCTTCTTCTTCTTCTACGTTCGTTCTCAAACTCCTGCAAATTAGTAGGATGTAGTCCGGAGAAGAGTTTTATCATGGTTTACAGCTTAGCTACGATATATGTGGCTTTTGACGTGATATTCGACTTCATCTTGGCTTCTGGATCACTTTGACACTATGTGGGATGGGGCAGCCAACTCTACCCCATAACCTCCTTAGTCGCATTTTCCGACATGCGTGGAAGGTAGACATTGTTGCTATTCTGTGCTCCCTTTCGGACTCCGGAAAACACACGAGCGAGTTATTTATTTTGAATGTGGGAGCATCATATTTTCCAGTGTGTAGAAGCAATTCGCGCTCAATCATTTTCTTTCAAAGGAAGATTCTAACAACAGGGCATGAGTTATTCTATATCTTTCTTTCAAAGGAAGTTTCCAACAACAGGGCATGAGTTATTCTATATCTTTCTTTCAAAGGAAGATTCCAACAACAGGGCATGAGTTATTCTATATCTTTCTTTCACAGGAAGATTTCAACAACAGTGCATGAGTTATTCTATATATTTCTTTCACAGGAAGATTTCAACAACAGGGCATGAGTTATTCTATATCTTTCTTTCACAGGAAGATTTCAGCAAAAGGGCATGAGTTATTCTATATCTTTCTTTCACAGGAAGATTTCAGCAAAAGGGCATGAGTTATTCTATATCTTTCTTTCACAGGAAGATTTCAACAACAGGGCATGAGTTATTCTATATCTTTCTTTCACAGGAAGATTTCAATAACAGTGCACAGACATTTGAAATTTATGTGCGTGATAATGGTGCCCTGGTAATGAAAACATACAAACTAGCTTGAAAGTATTGAACATCGCTGAAAGTTGGAATTTTCTGGGTCTGAAATAAAAATATGAATGATCCCCCCCCCCCTTTTCTACACCACAACAAAAGCCGAGTTAAACCATACAAGATTTCTATTTCCCGCAGTTATCGCTGTGTTATTAGCACGAGTTGAAGACAACAAGGTGGCTTCTTGATCGTGAGCCGTCATCTTTAATTCACTATATGCTCACACGAGCAATGTTAGAATAACACTAAACAGTAGAAGAGAAAACATAGTTTATAATTGTAGTCCAGGTGTGATACTAATACGGCCCGAGTGTCGCATCCAGTTAGCCAAGATAGTTTTACTGGCCCGACAGGCTGAATTTTAAAATTTACAATATGCATGGGACCCCAGAGCTCAGAAAATATCCATTCAGAAACTATCAGCTATACTACAACTATGTTATACTACAATTACTACTACTTCTACAACGACTACTAATACTATTAAGACTGATACTATCACTAATCTTACTACTACTACTACTACTATTGCTGCTACTTCAACTACTACTACGGCTGTTACTATTACTATTTCTACTACTACTATTGATACGACTGCTACTATTACTTTTACCATGACCACTATTATTTCTACTATTACTGCATCTACTAGTGCTACCACTGCGCTATTATGACAACCACCACCATCATCATTACTACTACCACTACCACCACAGCAAAAACAACTACTATTACTACTAATGCAAAAATAAAAGCAATAACTACTACTTTTGCTACTACTACAACTATTACTACTATTACTACTACAACTTTGATTGCAACAACTACTACCATGTTATTTGTTACAATTACCAACCATAGACGTAACGAGCAAACCCCCTTATTGTATTTGTTTCAAGAATCACCAGTATTGTAAACAAGTCAACGCACCAAATGTGTTACAATACGATTTCCGTATCTTGAAAATTATGGAATATAAGATTCAAGATTATGTGTACATACAATCTTGTTCTAGAAATACCCGCTGCGCACCGGATCTGAGCCAAGCACAGGTAAATAAATGCATGTTTCACACCTTTTCTAGAGAGAGTTTGACATGTGTTGTAAATGAAGGATATCACGTGACAGTTGCGCGGTGTTAGCTATGAAGTTATAATCGCATTAGTTATTTCTGCAATGAAATATTTCACATTCTTACGACATTCGGATTTCAAGAATCCTTTCGAGTTGATAATTGATCACAGTTTAGAATGTAAAGAAAATCATGTATTTTTACAAAATTTAATAATATTGACGCAATTTGTTTCGATGCCAGCAACATTACAAGCTGCGATGCGACAGCTGGTTTTTTCCCCCACTAGGTATTGGGTTTTGGGTCGTCATCTGGGGTGCTGGGGTTATTTTGGCCAAATACGCCTTAATCGGGGGTTTCTATAAAGAAATCATAGAAATTTAGCTAAGGACAAGAAACTTTCCCCGCCCATAACGATTTTAGAAGGAAAAAAAATTCACCAAAAGTCACACGGAAGCGCACATAAAAATTTTAAAGCGCACTAAAAATATATATATATATACTCGCTTCCTCTACTAGGGTCCTGACCTTATTTATATTGAATTACATAGTTTGATGTTATCTGTGATTTTTCTAGAATGACATGCATTTTTTCTACAACATCAGCGGTAACACTGAGTACAAGTTATGGCAATCTTTTTCAATTTACCAGGTGGTGGAGTTAGACATTCAACTAGATTCTGTTAGATCACCTGGTAATTTTTATGTCTCTAGAATTAGGATTTCAGGGTTTTCTTATCAATTTTCTGAACATTTTTATGTCTCTAGAATTAGGATTTCAGGTTTTTTAAAATCAATTTTCAGAATATTTCTGGACTCACTCTGCAGGTGATGATGACAATCAGTGAAGATACTGACTCAGATCTATGAGCAATAATTGGGAGGATGTCAACTTTATACTAACAAGGATGTCAACTAACAAGGATGTCAACTTTATACACTAACATCCACATATATAACTATATATTTGTTTATATCTAGAAATCATTGCTGTGCTGTCCCATGATATTTTTACTTGTAATATACCAATGTAAAGCATATCTTATAGACTTCCAATGTGCGGTAGTACTGAAGTCCCGCAGTTTGGGGGGGGGGTGTTTAATTCCCCCCCCCCCTTTGCAAATTTGAATATGACTGTTGGTACTAGGAACAAATGAAAAGGTCGGTAAAAACACATCCCGTAGTGATTTTTTGCAGAACGGTCTTATAATAGTCCATCAAATAGTGAAACTTACACACAAAATCGGACCACAGTCCCCTGTTTAATTTTTTAGGTAAAATTCCCTCCGTAAGGTAATTATATTTAAGGCCCTGTTACAGTGGATTATATCCCACTGTGCCATACCAGAGAGTGAAGAGGCAGATATGCATGCAATAGAAGGTGCAACACTGGAACAAAAGGACAAAGAAATCTCTTACCAGGAAAAGAGGACCCTCATGAAAGCTATTAGGAAAGTGGACCAGGACAGAACAGGACGCAACATACTAAACAGCCACTTAAATAGACTAAGACTGGTTCCATCACTTTTGTGTCCATGTGGGCAGGCAGCACAGACCACGGAACATTCCTGCAAGACTGCATTACATTAAACCAGTTAAGAGAGGAAAGCTGTCCCACAGATACAGATATCTACAGGAGCAATATGGGAGCACTGAGGAGCTTTCAAATACAGCAGCATTTATTAGGAAAACCGGACTTCCTGTGTAGACATGATAAACTGCGAACCAGAAGAAGAAACAAAACAGACTATCCAAAAACCGGCTTCTAACCGGAATCTAACACTGGGTCTTTCAGTTTGGAGACCGGAGATCTAACCTCACGACCATGCAACGCCCTGATTCTAGTTATACACACTACAAAGTTACTTCAATGTATCTGTGCAATTCTTGTTACACAAAATTTAACGGTTAATTAAGAGTGATTGACTTGCCCCTAGTGTAAGAACTTTGACAACTGCGTACATCGCTTTTATAACATGTCAGTGTCCTGTTTGGAGAGACTACAAATCCCCAAATTGCATTACGGACAAGTTGTAAGAGGCATAAGAAGATGCTTATAATATACGATAACTTGTCACAGAAAGAAACACCCCCGCCCCCATATATATATATATATATATATATATATATATATATATATATATATATATATATATATATATATATATATATATATATATATATATATATATATATATATATATATATATATATATATGAATTATTACTCAAATATTATTATTGACACAATTGTTACGCTGTCGAAATGACTGCAGACTGACATAATGTTCGCTGCAAACAAGCAACGGCCAATCACATTTTGTGCAAATGGCAAAATATGTGAAACTTGACCATGAAATAGCCAATATTACAAAACTGCTTTAGGCAGTGTTTTCATATATCGTTAGAATCAAGGGAGCAAACTCTTGCTTCACTTCATTAAACACAGAGACTTTCATTCTCTGTATAGGCTATGACAAATTATGTCTTCAGAAATATTGCAAACATATCAAAACAATGATTTCAGTTTCGTGACATCTAATTCATTGCAGTATTTGTTCAGTTAATATAGTTGAAATATTACACAAGAGACCTTCTTTCCAATATTTCTTTATCGTAGTATATTTTACCTATTAAAAAAAATAACTATTTTCACGAGTCACTTAGCACCTTATTTCTTGTAGCCTTGTTTGAACAGTGGCACCCCTATAGTGGACTCGTTTCGTAAAGGTCGTAAATATAATATAAGAGTCAGTTGTTATGTGTAACCAAAAATTAATGCCAACATTTTTTGGAAATGGCCCATAATATCTGAAAGACATTCAAATGTTGGCTTAAATTGTAACCAGATTAACCTGGTTCTGGGATTGGCTGTCTCTGATGAACAAATACAAAATGTATTCATACTTTAAATTCCAGTTTTTTTTCTTTTCTTGATCTTAATGTGGGCTTTCTCTTCATGACACAGTCCATGAATACGTCTTCAACTTAACAGACATGTGTGATATATTAAGAATATCAGATTGTACGCTAATGTGTGGCCTAGAAACGGCATTAACCTACAGACTAAGCTGAAAGTCTACAGAGCAGTGGTTCTTCCAGTGCTGGTATACGCTAGTGAAACATGGACTATGTGTATAGACGTCATGTGAGGAAACTCAATTACTTTCACACAACTTGTCTCAGAAAAGTAATAACATCAGATGGTAAGACAATATTTCAGATACCACTGTCCGTGACAGATCTGGTATCCCCAGCATTGACACTATCCTGATGCAGACACAGACTCGTTGGGTAGGTCATTTAGTGCGTATGCCAGACCATAGCTTGCCAAAGATACTTCTCTATGTTGAGCTGGAGAAGGGTAAAAGATATCAAGGTGGCCAAAAAGAAGCGCTACAAAGACTCGTTAAAGACCTCACTGAAAGCGTTTGCAACACATGGGAAGAACTTGAACAAAATAGATCTACATGGCGCTTTACAATAAAATAGAGCGCGTCATCTTGTGAAGAGGACAAATGTAGCAGCCCAACAATGGAGAGTAGCTAGAAAGTCACGGATATACCAAAATCCACCTACAGTGGTCATTACATGTCCGAAATGTCCAAGGACGTTTACAGCTCGACTAGGGCTCATTAGCCCATCTACAAACTATTATGCATGGTCATATTTCTAACTGAATTTTTAAAAGTGGATGTAAAAAATGGTCATCATCACTTGTAATGGACGAACGAACATTAAGAATATAGCTTTATTCCAAGAGGGAATTAGTAGGTCATGCAGAGAGAAGATTCATTCTGCCATGTGATGTGCCCAGTGCGGAATGTTGACATCATTGCTACTCTATAAACCTCTCTGTTCAGTGCAAACTAGTCCGCAACTTCCGGTGTCATCTTTACAAGTTCTTCGATATCTTGTGTCCATTCGCGTTTTGAACGGACTCTTTTTCTGTATCCTTGAACTTTTCATTTAACGATCAATCTGTGGAAAGCATCGTATTTTTTTAGATGTCGAAAATATGGTCTCTTTGCGTTTCTGGATATTTTTATAGAGCAAATCTTCGTCTATGTTCGTCTATTTACGGACGTCTGTCTTGCATAGCCTTTCAGCTTGTCATATACTTAGGCTATTGTTATATCATTTCATAGCGAATGCTATCGTCTTTTCCATTGCGGATGTCTTTGCTAAGTCCCACAATTATATGTTGTCACTGGGAAAAATAGCTTCTTAGTACTTACAATTGTGTTGTTGTTTGCCGTTTGCTGCATATTGTTCATCTATGATGATTTGTGTTTGTCAATGCTAATCCTTTCTGATATCTGTGTTCAGAATTGAACCAAGGTATTTAAAGTTTTTGCCATTTTGTTCTAATGCCGGCCGATACTCGATGTCCCCTACCTAACATGCCCCAACAGGACACATAAATGATATTTCTAATCATGAAAAGGCGATATAAAACAAAGGTAAATACAAATAAGGTAGGAAGGTTACTGAAGAAAACTGTCAATATAAAATAATAAAATATAGAAAATAACAATAAAACAAAGAACAAATACAATTGTCAACGTGTCGGTCCAATTGGGACCTTTATCAAGACAACAAAAACAGTTAAGAACACAATACCATAACGAATACAAACAAAATGGATGGGAGACGGATTTCTCTCACCAGGAAATCCTCACCCAGTAACAACAGATCCAGTGCAACACAATTTTAATAAGTGTATATTGATGTGTTCAATATGTTTAAATTATGAAATACTAAAAGATGAAAGATGCAAAACTAAAGAAAGGGGGACACCAAATAGCATTGCCAAGAACGGGGGGGGGGGGTTAAGTGTGTAAACATCGATATAAAACAAACAAGCTTGTAAACTTAATGTGGCGCTTGCTTTCATTAAAAAAATATTAAAGAATAGGTGACCATACCGGCGGGTCGGATTGAGTATGGGACCATTGATTGAGTAGCTCTCCCGAGTGGTATGGGACCAGAATGTGTTTTTGCCTGGTCCCTTGGAACCCAAGTAGTGTTGTTTTTGTAACCGAAGGGGGGGGGGTGAAGAGGGGAATAGTCCATTTTTAAAGTAATTTTAGCACAGTCTCGCAGGTCCGTAAAACTGGCTTGGAACTGATTTAGCTGACGGACTGTATTTGGCCTACCCCTGCTCTAGGGTTCAAAGGTTTCAGAAAGGTAAGCTCACGTGCTACAATTAAAGTAAACATTTCAGAGAGGTGAGCTCACGTTGTCCAATTAATGTAAAAATTTCAGGGAAGGGAGCTGGCATTGTACAAATAAAGTAAACATTTCAATTGAGTTACACAATGTCTAACTGAAAGCATTAATCGTCCAAATCAACAGAAAAAGGTATATGTGTTTCCAATATTATTCAATAAAACAAACTAGCAACGAAACACAGTGACAGACGAGGTTTCGACTGAAAGCATTCACTAGGATTAAATACATCAAACGAAATAGACAATGTACTAAACATGGTAAAGTATATTTTTAGTAAAGAATCTTCACATATCAGATATTTGTTTACACATCATATATTCTTCTTCAGCGTTCATTCTCAAACTCCTGCTGGATTTCTCTAGTAGCAGGACCATGATCCATTCTAGATTTCCAGCAGGATGTAGTCCAGAGAATGGAAATGCGTTGTGTCACATTTTTTGCGCCAATGGTCCGACACATCCGTCTTCGGCAGACATAATATATTCAATAGAGAACATGTTTATAAAATAATTTCAGAATTTGTCAGCTTAGAGTAGACATTAGGAATATCATAAAGTTGTTATTGAATTTGAAGTAACTCGCCATCTGTACACATACGTTTATTGAAATGTGAAGTCAAATTGTTTAGAGAAATTATAATTTGATATGGTTCAGTCAACACAAACTTGAACAGAAGATATGAGAATGTAGTTAATGTCTGCTTCAATCCTGTTTGCGGATACAAGTCCATATCAAGGATAGTCCTACGGGAAGATATTAAACACCTCTCTGATCTTGATTGATACGACGGTTTCAGTGGTTTTCATTGGATGGCAGAAGAAATTATACGACCAATGAAGAGTCGAAATAGCTAAAATGACTGACGTCGTTTGAAATCATCCCGTAGGACTATTTAGGAGATAGACTTGTTTGATATAAATGTATAATAGCTTAGTGTAGGTATGTGGATTATCCACTTCACACACTGGACATGTTCATAGGTTGTCAGATCTCCGATTCAGTAACACTCACAGGGTATGACTGCTGATGGTTCCGGTTCTATGTTGGTTCAGTGTTCATTGTAATTTTATGTTAGGTGTGCTATACGGGTCACACCAATCCTCATCCCGCCCCCTCCCAATTAGATCTCTCTCGATATTGACTCACGCTCATGTATCTCAAAATCCCCTGATCATGCGGACTCCCGAAGAGCATTGAGTATGTCTGCTCGGTCCATAGGCTGACAATCTATTATGATTGCGAGGTTGACTAATTTGTCTGCTCGTTCGTTCCTTCCATACCCCGAGTTTTAGGGACACAGATGAGAGTGCATAATGGTGCACAATTGTTAGCCTTCTCCAATCGCATACTCACATCACTTGTTTTAAATGTCTGAAGCATATTCATTGAGTCACCCAGTAGACACACGTGTGAAGATGCTTGCGATTCCATCTAGTTCAATGCTTAACACATCCATCGTTAGACTGCTTGTTGTTAGGCACCACTAGCTTCACGTAATGTTCTTCCGCGTGTTCTTGCAGCAAATTCATACGCCTATCGCTTGTGACGAATGATCGATATATCCGTATAAATGGCAACATCTGTATCGTCGGCATGTCCGAAGATGAGTGTCTTGATCTCAACATTCACACTATTGATCTCAACATTCACACTATTGATCTCAATATTCACACTATTGATCTCAACATTCACACTATTGATCTCAACATTCACACTATTGATCTCAACATCCACACTATTGATCTCAACATTCATACTATTGGATGTAATGGCGTTCTTGAATGTCCCCTGAAAGATAATGGGAACTAGTATTCATTCATTGTCAGAATTAATGCCTTCTGGTGCGAAAATCTGTTCAACAATATCTTCTGTCGTCCAATCCACGATATGCCTGCCTTGAGCGTGCTACTCACCATACAGAGATAGTTGTGTGTCCCTTGTGCAACTCAGGATGAAGCAAAACGCGTCGTTCTGAATTGTCTTCAGTATATCAATCTGCATTTGTCTTGCAATGATAGTAGTACATTTATATACAATGACAAGAGGAACAAGAATCTCTTATGGGATTACGAGCTGAGATTACATTCAAAGCTGAGACCTTAGTTGATGTGTGTGAAAACAATATTGACGTCCTTCGTAACAGCAAGCAAGTTGAAGAGCTAGAGTGGTAAGCAAAAGGCGAGAGTGGAAAAGCTGGACAGCTTGTCATTGTGTAATGGGGGAATATCCATATATAAAATCGTTGACCTTACAAAGAAGACATCGAACATAAATGGATTATAAGGGTTATAAATGAGTTATATAAATTGACTTTACTGCATGTCGTTTTGTCAGTATATACTCCGGCCCTCTCAACGACTAGCCACGTCGCCTGCCAAGAATACCACTCATAGCACGTAACTCATACATCCCAAGCATCCTTGAAAAAAAAATGCACTAGCAAACATCACGATTAGGTAGTACAAATCAAACGACTCAGCCACTACTCATCGGAGATCCCCTTAGATACGATAATAAATGACCCACGGCATGGACTATAAGTAGAATACACAAAAATGTCTTAGACCTATGTGTGTTTCGTAAAGACCTTGACAAATACAATCATGAAATGATTAGTGGCATAGCCCGAATTAGACAGAACACACGTGTCAGGAAATTATTCGGTTATCTCTCTTTGAGCATTTGATCACATATAGGAAAGTTAATACATGAACATTGTAAAGTGTGTGTGAACATGAAAGAAATACAGGATGTTCCATAAAGTCGATGTGCACAAGTTTATATTGCTAATGAAACTACATCATATGAATTGTGGGTATTTAGTGTGGACTTGGTTGACGTCATTAATGAAACAGCATTTATGCAAAACACTACTGTTCATGTCAATCTCATATTGGGTAAAGTAGCACCCTAAAATTATTTCTACACCAGACCTGGAACCTGGACTTATAGTTCAGGGTCAACCACTAGGGTTGATGTCTTCTTTCCATGCATGTCGTAGGAGGCAACTAAGGATAGATTGGGGATAGGCTGGCAACCTGTCACCTGTGAATAAATCATCATTGTCACAGCTTGTTTCAGTGTCTTACTTATGTCTATATATAACCCCAGGAAATGCGAGCAATTAGCTCTTACTTCCTATGTGCAGTGAAACTGTTTTTCTGCGTTTTGTTTCATACCCAGGAAACTTCAGCTTTTGGCTTAGTGCAATGCCTATTGAAGGATTCTTCTACTCAAAGGGGGATTTATATTTGTATAGATGACATGCTAAATAGCTTCCACAAGAGAGCCTCAATATAATGGAATGTCATCTATTAAGGTTTTCTGTCGCATGGGTTAAACAACCGTATATGAGTCCGGGTATCGGACACAATTGCCTGTGGCGGGGTTTGAATCAGGTGCCTTGGAAATCCAGGCTACACGTTCAGTACCACTCCGCACTGAAACCGACATATATATATATATATATATATATATATATATATATACATGATAAAGAATTAAACCCGTAACCCAATGTTTTCCTGTAATGCGTAGGCTCCTCCAAAACATCACGTAGAATAACGAATGTTGGCTTCGTTATAGTATGGCCCATTTGCCAACGCATGGCGCTCGAATAATATCTTAAAAGTTCCGCTGTACTTCGGCAAAGTCGGTCAATGATATCATTAGTTAACATTTAATCTCTGACCGGTGTACAAAAGTCAAACAACTATAAACAAATTCATAGACCTAGAAAACCTTTTTTTCCCCCATTTCGATCACAGTTTACACTGTTTTAACAGATTAAATATAATTCTCTTTGCCTTTTGTTGATGCCGTGTATTTTTCTGTTTATATCTGCGTTTCTATCGTGTCCTTAAATTATAATCCATCGGGCGTTGAATTATTCTATAAATATTGAGATCACTACATTCTGGAAAGCATGCGTCACACATCACATGACACACACAGCACACAACTTTTATAAAGCTAGAATTTTACATTGTCAATCGTGCATTCTGCATAGCTCAGTTCGCACGAGCACGAAGTGTATTATGTGAAGGAATGTTCCCGTAGATGTTCAATCAAAAATATGTTGCTTTATAAAAAGTGTTTGAGTTAATACGTAGAAACTGAAACATAGCAAAGTCATCGCTACATTATAAGAAAAATATTCGCATCTATTCTATTGTTCTTGTTTTATTCTCGCCCGAGCGACGCCGAGCATTGTATCTAGTACAATATACGTCTAGTACAATATACGTCTAGTACAATATATGTCTAGTGCAATATATGTCTAGTACAATATGTGACTAGTACAATATGTGTCAAGTACATATGTGAGTTAAAATGACCAATATGAACATATGTGTCAAAGTAGAGTATGTTTTGGGATACAAATAAATTTTCACAATACAAAAATACGAGTGGTATCTTTGTCCGGGGGAGGAGGGGGAAAGATATGCATATTTTGTTCCTGCAGATCTAATTATTGTTTTATAGTTTAGAATGGTATTATTTTATCATAATCAAGTGTCGACTCAGGAACGAAGGTCGGCTGCAACGGATTCTCAGCGTCCTCTGTCTCTTGCTTTGGTGGTTCTAGGCTGTAAACTGTCCATCTCGTGATGTTTTCTCCCACTTGTATCTATGCCTACCTGTAGCACGTCTTTCCTCGACTCCACCTTCAAGTAATGTCTTCAACAAAGTGTCATGTCTTTTTGTATTTCCAAAATGATTTGTTTGATCTTTATTTCATACGAAGTGTTATTATAACCTCTTTATTCGTTTACTTCTCTTTTCACGAATTTCTCCATATTCTTCTTTATATCATAATACACAAGACCAATGTGTACGTAAGAAATAAAGTAGAGATGTGTGCTGGTGTTCAGGAGCTATTACTTTCAATAGTGAAACGACGAAATCTAGCATGGTTCGGACATTTATGCAGGCACGATTCCTTGACAAAAACAATACTGCAGGGAACTGTCGAGGGTAGAAGAAGTAGAGGAGGGAAATTAAAGGCATGGACAGACAACATCAAGAAATGGACAGGGCAAGATATTCCCACACTCATCCGCATCGCTGAGGATAGAATTAGCTGGAGGACTCTGTGTGCTGATGCATTTCATGTGGTACCTCTAAGACCCTGAAGGGTTACGGGTTTATTGATTGATTGATATATCATAATCTCAATAGCATTAATTATGTAATCTAGTTACTTGTTCACTGTCCATGCTTCTCAACCATACATCAATATAGAATAGACGTAGCATTTTATAATACTTATTCTTTTTCCTTTGCAATTTGTTTAGATATCAATATGTTCCTGACGTCATTGAACGTCATGTTAGCCATATATATTCTCCGTTTAATTTATGTTTCTATTGCTTGATATTAATTTATTTCAGATCAGTATTCACACGGTAACTAAACAAAAACAATAGTTGCTAAGCAAATAAATAGATGTTGTGTTTGTGTGTGGAAAAACATAAATTTATATAATTTAACAGTATATTTATGCAGCTCCAATAAATATAATTTAATAGTATATTTATGCGACTGAATTATTTTTTTTAATCATTTCAATACTTATTTAGTGAACTAAATTGAAAATTCATATAATTCTTCAGCGATAATTTTCCAATGTTCATAAGTCTACACAGGTAGAAGGGCAGCCTCCATGAAGTCAGTGGTCAGCAGGATGTCCTCACGGTTGCCCATCAGCTTCAGTTCCTGTTCTACCGTTTGTGGACAGATTTATACATTAATACTACAGTATTTTCTATGTTCAGTCTGCGCAGACACAGATGAATGTGCCGGGGGCTAGGACGAGCAACACTAGGAGGATGGAAGGTGGCAGAATATGGAAGGATCTACTTTATGGAGAACTACATCCTGGGAATTCATCTTAGGGTTGACCCAAACTTGGTTACAAGAATTGACCCACACTTGGGTACACAGACGAAAGAAAGCATGATAAGCATATTACAGGCATTACTGTAGAATAACGGGAGAACATGATTACTCTCTGACTCCAGAACAGGATGCAGATAATATAGAGGTGAAAGTTAAGAAAAAATTATGTCTTCTTCTTCTTCTTTCTGTTCTCATGTACATATCGGTGTTGAGAGGCGAGTGAGTGAACGGTCTTTTCATCTTCTATTTGCCTCTTCTGCTGTTGTATTTCCGAGTGTCTCTAATACACTATCTATCCACCTTTTACGAGGGTGTCCAATAGGTCTACTGTTTTCGTATCGTGTTACAACTCGAGACAACTCGGTTTTCCAAAGTATTATATTGATATTGTACTCCCCTGATCATGCGGGGATCAGAGGCAACGAAAGAACAGACTCACTGGCGGGCAATGCCATTACTGATGAAGCAATATTGAAGAAAGATAGGATCGACCTAATAAGGCAGGTCATTTATTTACAACATAGTGAAGAAGAGGATTCTGGAAGGTGATAATGTGCACATTAAAAAATGGCATGCATAGAGATGACCATGGGCGGGGGAGAATGCATTTCGCCTCTGGAAAGGTACAAATGTCATATAAACAACATCTGACTGAGACTTTGAATCTGCATACTCTTGTATGGTTGCTTGATCAGGGAGCGAAGCACTTATGGGAGTGTACCGTGTGTCATGATGCCGGTTTCTAATCAAGATTGAAGACCCATGCATGGGGATAGGAAGCCATTGATCATATTGTATGGAACACGGAAAGATCATATTGTATGGAGCGGGAAAATAATAAAAACTGTAAAGGTAAACTGGAATCTGACAGCAGATAGTTCAAGGGCTGAACGTCAACAAAGACACACAACATCACATGATCGTACAACTAGGCCTGTGTTGTTTTGTACATATTTTGAAATAATTTTTTCTGGCTTAGATTTGTTTTATGCGTTTCATCAATTTTGCAATGGATTGGGGATTATATTCATTATTGTACAACAATAATTCTAACGTCTGGAAAGACAGATAGATGTAAGATATATTTTAAATAGAGATGACAACTATGTAAAGAGCTGGAATATTATATAAACCTACTCAATGAAAGCTACTTCAATCACAACATGAAAATCAATGAAGAAAAAAACCCACTAGAAGTAATGTCTACATGAAAAGAATCAAATACAATCAATATAAAAATACTTTATCAATTACTGAAACAAGTCCAAGAATTTAAATATCGTGAGAGAATTTTACAGACTATGGAAGAATAGACAAGGTGATCGAAACAAATTTTTTTTTAAATCCCACGTATATTATAAATTACACAAACTTTAAAACACAAATCTATCCCGATGATAACCAAAAGGCAAATCATAAATTCACTCTGCATACCAGCATTGTGTTATCAATGTCAGACATGGACACTAGCGTGGATATATAGATCTTTGTGAAGAAGAACAATAGATTAAACTATAAGGCATATATTGTCTCTAACTCTTAGTAAACGTTGCTTAAAATACTGTCTACAATAATATATGATAGAAAGAAAGAGCTTTAAGAAGATGTATGGTAGAATTAACTCAACTTCCACGCCTATCGAAAGGCTAGTTGAATGCAAAGGGTTAATCAAATTATGATTGAGATCTTGATCCGATCCTTTATTTCACTAGAATTTGAATGTTCTGGTTTAACTGAGATGCATTCTGTTCCAGGTACCATCAATCAAAGTTAAAAGTAGACAAGCAATACCCACGCCAAAGAAAACAAACATTATCAAAGTAAACAGGAGGAATCCTTTTGTAAAAGCAAGCTTTCAGATTGATAGTTGTCTCATCCACGTAGATAAACATGTTCTTCAATGAAAGCCGCTTATATCCTTTCTCTGACAATGATTATCTCTGACACCAGTGAGATGATAAAATGAACAGGTTTTAAATGGAATGGCTGTTTGTAAGGCACACAAAATAGCAATGTTAAATCCTTGAATGCGAGCAAGTTAACCCATATCCTGCTTGGTTCAAGTAGGAAAATGAAATTATAAATTGAGATGAAAGCGTGATTTGAATCCACAAGAAAGACTTAAATAATACCGTTTACCTGAAATATTTGACCCCGCTGAGAATCTTTGCTTGCCGTAGACGTATTATTTACAAGTTAAGACCGTAAACATTTTTTAAAATTTATTCTTGTGGTGTATGACTTGAGGTGTCGTGTTTATGTCAGCGATGTATCTGTTTACATTGCAGTATCATCTCTTTTATAAGGCGTATATTGTTTCGTTGATATTCATGTTTTGTAGTTCGCATCTAGATCCCAGCAGGCCTCTAAACTCAAAGGCATAATCTTTGAATCTGTTGATAAAACACACACGAGTGAACCTATGCTTAGAAACACAAACACATGTGTGATAACATAGTCAACACTCATCAATCATCATCATCATCATGAATTGCCGCATGGGAGGTTGGTTGAAATGGATCTGCAAACTTCTGTTTATCTCTTGCCTTGGCGGTGCACTCTGATAAGCTGTAAGTAGTCAATCTTACGATGTTTCCCTTACTTCTATATCTATGTCAGGGTATATAGTATTTATAAAAAGGGGAGGGGAGGTGACTGCCTTAAAAAACTTACCTCAGATTTGTGGAAATTTTTACTAATTTTCATGTAACACTCTATTACACCATTTATGGTTTTCCATGAAAAAAATATGATTACTGAATAGTTCAAATGTATCAGGGCCAGGTATGCATAATATGTTGTTTTAAAAAAAAAAAGATATATGTTAATGTTTCTATGGGCGTGGTCCCCTTTTCTCTGTAATGTGATTGTTGGAGGGAAAATAGTATATTTGTTTTAAAAAGCTGAATGAAAAAATAAACTGGAGTGGTAACAATGCTGAATATTGAATTATAGAAAAACTAACTCAAGTGAAACTGACTAAGAAATATATACCTGGTAAGAAAGCACAACACACATTTTGACAAGGATGGCTTTTTACAAATATCAATGCATGCAGAATATCATACAAATCACGGAGGGGAGAGTGGGGAGATATACACTGGTAGGGAATCGGATCCCCCCCCCTCCCTTTTTTTTGTATCGCAAAAACTAATGGTCCATATTAATTTGGACCGTAATGAGAAAACACTAACAGTATGAGATCATTTCTAGGAACAACGTCCGGTTTCTTTAACCCCGCGTGAATTTTCACAATTCATCACATTTTTACCAAGGAAAAAGTTGGGCCTTTGAAGTGACACTGCTAGCTCAATTTTTGTTGGTTTTGCTGATTTTTATTATGTAAGTTATTTTATATGCAGCATTACTATTTTCCTACGTAAATAATGTTCTTCATGAAGTATTAGATTAAAAAAGTATTAGATTAAGAGTTTATGTGATGATTTTCTATTAGAATACCTGTAGGGAGAAATGGACCATAATTGGACCATTTCTCTCCACACATGAAAGGGTTTCAGTATTCCATTATAAATGGATCACAAATTATTTCCAAATCTTAGTTTGTTTAAACAATTGAAGAAATACATTGAAACTGTATGAAAATTTCAATCTAAGCATATTTTTATATATTTTCTTTTTCAGTAAATACATATCCCATGTTTACCAGAGGAAAACAGATCAAGGCAAAGTACCAGAGTACATAATGAGAGCTGTAGTGACTGCCGTTGCAGATGAAATTCCTGTTAGACAAGCTTCCAGTGAATATGCAATAGCTCGTACAACACTGCTAAATAATATTAAGACGTCAAAATTTTCGGTAATGAGCTCATCCCAAATTATCAACACAGTCCAGATATTTAATACCCGATGGACACAGGCAGAGTTCGTCCAATTGCACGAGATCGGTTTATGGACGGTGGAGCATCTCGTGCCAGATAGACGCGCTTGACAAGCGTCTTGGCGAAGAGGCACTACACACCAGCAAGCCCAGCGACAGATACACAGGCTGTCACGGACTAGGGACCAAACCCGATATAAAGGAATGACGAAAACGGATGTGCTGGACCTCAGACGTCCTGACCACAAGTGGCCAACCGGGGTGCAAATAATCACAGTTCTACTGTGGAACTTGCAGCACAACGTACCTCACGCTCCCCGGCGGAAATCACACGAAATACTCGCTGTGGTTATTTGAGAGCGAACGCTGAAGAAGAAGAAGATATTTAATCATGAACAGGAAGAGAGTATGACCAATTATCTTGATAAGTGTTCCAAAATATTTCACGGACCAACTCCAAAAAATGTTAATACTCTTGCCTTTGAAATGGCATCATGAAATCGTTTGAAATGGCATCATGAAATCGTTTGAAATGGCATCATGAATCGTTTGAAATGGCATCATGAAATAGTTTGAAATGGCATCATGAAATAGTTTGAAATGGCATCATGAAACCGTTTGAATTGGCAAATCATGAAATAGTTTGAAATGGCAACATCAAATCGTTTGAAATGGCAACATGAGATCGTTTGAAATGGCATCATGAAATCGTTTGAAATGGCATCATGAAACCGTTTTAATTGGCAAATCATGAAATCGTTTGAAATGGCATCATGAAACCGTTTGAATTGGCAAATCATGAAATAGTTTGAAATGGCATCATGAAACCGTTTGAATTGGCAAATCATGAAATAGTTTGAAATGGCAACATGAAATCGTTTGAAATGGCAACATGAAATCGTTTGAAATGGCATCATGAAATCGTTTGAAATGGCAACATGAAATCGTTTGAAATGGCAACATGAAATCGTTTGAAATGGCATCATGAAATCGTTTGAAATGGCATCATGAAATCGTTTGAAATGGCATCATGAAACCGTTTGAATTGGCAAATCATGAAATAGTTTGAAATGGCATCATGAAACCGTTTGAATTGGCAAATCATGAAATAGTTTGAAATGGCATCATGAAACCGTTTGAATTGGCAAATCATGAAATAGTTTGAAATGGCATCATGAAACCGTTTGAAATGGCAACATGAAATAGTTTGAAATGGCATCATGAAACCGTTTGAATTGGCAAATCATGAAATAGTTTGAAATGGCATCATGAAACCGTTTGAATTGGCAAATCATGAAATAGTTTGAAATGGCAACATCAAATCGTTTGAAATGGCAACATGAAATTGTTTGAAATGGCAACATGAAATCGTTTGAAATGTCCACAAACATGGGTTGTACACTAAATGGCAGGTAGACAATGACTGTATGCTTTCTGAAGCTACCATCAACCATTGTCAATAAGACAGCCAGAAGCAACATCATTGGCATGAGCAACTGCATTTAACAGAAACAATGATCAAACATTTTTTAATTTAATACAGATCTCATATACAGCACTGGATATAAGTGGGGGTTCAGATATACTACATATCTTGTATACAGCACTGGATATAAGTGGGGGTTCAGATATACTACAAGTCTCGTATACAGCACTGTATATAAGTGGGGGTTCAGATATACTACAGGTCTCGTATACAGCACTGGATATAAGTGGGGGTTGAGATATACTACAAGTCTCGTATACAGCACTGGATATAAGTGGGGGTTCAGATATACTACAAGTCTCGTATACAGCACTGGATATAAGTGGGGGTTCAGATATACTACAGATCTCGTATACAGCACTGGATATAAGTGGGGGTTCAGATATACTACAGATCTCGTATACAGCACTGGATATAAGTGGGGGTTCAGATATACTACAGATCTCGTATACAGCACTGGATATAAGTGGGGGTTCAGATATACTACAAGTCTCGTATACAGCACTGGATATAAGTGGGGGTTCAGATATACTACAGGTCTCGTATACAGCACTGGATATAAGTGGGGGTTCAGATATACTACAGATCTCGTATACAGCACTGATTGTAAGTGGGGGCTCAGAATTACAATTTTGATGAACATTGTCTCTGAGACTAGAGAGGGACAAGTAATACTGGGGGGGGGGGGAAGAGATTGAAAAAGACAAGTATACTGGGGTGGGCGAGTGGGAAAGAAACAAGTACTACTTGGGGTTGCTCGGGAAGAAAGAAATAAGTAAAACTGGGTGGGGGGTTAAGAGAGAGACAAGTAATACTTGCGGGTGGCAGAGAGTCAAGTAATACTTCGGGGGGGGGGGGGGGGGAACAAAGATAGAGAAGTAATACTTGGGGAAGAAGCAGAGAGAGAGAGAGAGAGAGACATGTAATACTTGGGGTGGGGATAGAGAGAGATAAGTAATACTTGGGGCGGGGGAGAATAAAGAAAGAGAAGAGTAATACTGGGGGAAATAGATAGAGGCAATCAATACTTGGGGAGGGGAAAATAGAGAGTAACAAGTAATTCTTGAGGTGAGGGGGATACAGAAATATAAGTAATACTTGGAGGGGAAAAGAGAGAAGGGTGACAAGTAAAATTGGAAGTGAAAAGAGTGAGAGAGACAAGTAACAGTTGGACGGGGGGGGGCAGGCGGAATAGGGATGTAGCAAGTAATACTTGAAGGGAAAATATAGAGACAAGTAATACTTAGAGGGAAAGTAGAGAGGGAAAGTAGAGAGAGAGACAAGTAATAGAGGGAAAGTAGAGAGGGAAAGTAGAGAGGGAAAGTAGAGAGAGAGAGACAAGTAATACTTAGAGGGAAAGTAGAGAGGGAAAGTAGAGAGGGAAAGTAGAGAGAGAGACAAGTAATACTTAGAGGGAAAGTAGAGAGGGAAAGTAGAGAGAGAGACAAATAATACTTGGAGGGAAAATAGAGAGAGGGAGAGAGAAAAGGTAAAGAAATATAGAAAGGCAAGATGAGATAAAAGATGAAGGAACATGTAGATAAGATGAGTGCAACAAAATAGTAGAAGGAAATTTAGAAAGATAAAATGAGAGAAAATAGAATGAAAATAAAGGGAAACAAAATAGAGAAAAAAGCTGAAGAAAGTAAATGAGAGACAATTATGACAAACGAAAAGATGAAAAGATGGATATAGAGAGAAAGAGAGAGAGAGAGAGATGGAGAAAGAAAGCAAGGGAAATAAAAAGAACAGTGTGTCCTTTGACCTTTCAAGCGTACATACTCCCTCTATCTCCACTTTATAAAATAAAATATAATAATCCGACATTAAATCTTCTAATTATATTTGATTTACAAACTGCACGAAACCTGCCCACATTGAGGCACCATTCTCCTAAATATTTAGAAAGACTAAACCATACTCCTCGATCTAGCAATGAAATGTCATTACAGAGACTCTCTAATTTCCCTGACATTACAGTTGTGAATTATTGATTTTCCCGAGAAACGTATACCTCGTGTGCTCCTGATAATTCCAAGTCAGAAAGTTGTAAGCGACAAAAGTTCAATCTTTATGTTGTCTAGACCAACACACTTAAAGACTCTCAGAATCGAGATTAGCAAAAATCGTTCTTCTATTGTCTACGTTTAGATGACAAAGCACCGTCTTCGCTAGAAATTTAATACTTAATATGCGAAGAGATAACGAGTAATGATACCGTATTATTGTCACTGATAACTAATATAACTAAATAAGTAAATATAATGACAATGAGAAATAACACAAAAACAACAACAACAACAACAAAAACACACACAAAAGAGCACGGACTTTTTTCAATTTACAGCCAAATAAGGATATCAAGAAAACAAAATCGAATAGAAATAAACATAACTGTCAATAAAATCATGGCATGCGATTGTAAGACCATCTCATTGTATTGAAAATTGTGTGTTTATTTCATGTTTATAGTATTCTTTCTTCCGTGTTGCAGCAGCCAAATATTTGAGCAACTTTAGTAATAATGTAACATTCCATGCATATAACAATAGGCGATTAAGGGTGTGTGGACCTGAATTTAGACCCCCCCCCCCTTGTTGATAAAAAATTATTCAAAATTTTCATGATGAATTCGGATATGTTGTTATGAATGTCGCAGACGAGCTGTAAACGGCGGTTCAATGCATTCCGCCTTTCTGACTTCATCATATTAACTGGTAGGCGTTTAAAACTAACGAAGAAATGTTTTTTAAATTCGTTTCATCTGTGTTCATGAAACTAAATGATTTTGCAGCTCCCACTCTTTCGATCTTCAACATCACTTGCCAGATAACCTGAGAAAAGTCACATGAAAGTTAATTTAATTTTAAAATTAAATTACATTAGCTTACTAGAGCAAGGCAATAAGTTAAGTTATAAATAGCTGTACAAAAATTATAAAGACGATAACAACATGGAAATAGATTATTTTCATCATACCTACATTGTCCCTTTTATTTTTCCACTTAATGTCCACTAACACTGGTGCACTTATCCTATTGTTTCATCAGTTCTCTCAAACCTGCTGTATAGAGATGTGCGTTCTGTTTTCTAAACCATATTTTCACTTCACATTCAGCTTCTGCGTCATTTGGGAAATGTCTCCCGTCAAGGTGGGTTTTCAGTGAACCAAAAATGGATATCATTAGGGGCTAAGTTGGGGCTATAAGGCGGCGGATGTTCCAGAATTTCTCACCCTAGATGACCCGAGATAATCGAGATGTATGTGGTGAATTGTCATGAAGGAGCTGTACTTCTCTAGTCAGCAGGGTTGGACGTTCTTTTTCGAATTGCATTTCGAAGCATCGAAAGAACTTCACAGTACGATTCAGAACTCACATTGTCACTTTTCTTCATGAAATTGGCTAGAAGCACTTCTTGACAATTCCAGAACACTGCCAGCATAACATCTACTCACTGTCACATAACATCTACTCACTGTCACATAACATCTACTCACTGTCACATAACATCTACTCACTGTCACATAACATCTACTCACTGTCAGCTTAACATCTACTCACTGTCACATAACATCTACTCACTGTCAGCATAACATCTACTCACTGTCACATAACATCTACTCACTGTCAGCATAATATCTACTCACTGTCACATAACATCTACTCACTGTCAGTATAACATCTATTCACTGTAAGCATAACATCTACTCACTGTCACATAACATCTACTTACTGTTAGCTTAACATCTACTCACTGTCACATAACATCTACTCACTGTCAGTATAACATCTATTCACTCTCAGCATAACATCTACTCATTGTCAGCATAACATCTATTCACTGTCAGCATAACATCTATTCACTCTCAGCATAACATCTACTTACTGTCAGCATAACATCTATTCACTGTCAGCATAACATCTATTCACTGTCACATAACATCTATTCATTGTCAGCATAACATCTATTCACTGTCAGCATAACATCTATTCACTGTCACATAACATCTACTCACTGTCACATAACATTTACTCACTGTCACATAACATCTACCCACTGTCACATAACATCTACTCACTGTCACATAACATCTACTCACTGTCACATAACATCTACTCACTGTCAGCATAATATCTACTCACTGTCACATAACATCTACTCACTGTCACATAACATCTACTCACTGTCACATAACATCTACTCACTGTAAGCATAATATCTACTCACTGTCACATAACATCTACTCACTGCCAGCATAATATCTACTCACTGTCACAAAACCGCATGTTGATAACACAACCTTGGACACAAGGCGAAGAATGATTTTTCCATTGCATTGAAGCACGCTTTGATTCGGGTTGGTAATGATGTACCCATTATTCGGGTTGGTAATGATGCGCCAATGATTCAGGTTGGCAGTGATGCACACATGATTCGGGTTGGTAGTGATGCACCCATGATTCGGGTTGGTAGTGATACACCCTTGATACGCCCCCAGCAATAATCATGTTCAGTATGACATCCCCTTCATCTGCGTAGCGACAGAGATGATGTAGGGACAGGCATAATCGTGTTTGTGTGTTCGTCCGTCAGTTGTCTCGGTACCCACCTTGAGTACACTTTCTTAAATGTCAATCGATCATGCATTATGCTGTATGCTGAACCATGTGAGCATCCTATTACAGCTACAACAGAGTCTATCGTCTCTCGTCTGTCACCTCTAATCATCTCCTCTATCCGCTTGTCGGATGCGTCTGTTACAATCTGAACAGGACGGCCAGATCAGACTTTACCAACAATTTTAGAGCGTCCTTGAGAAACTGTTTCTACCTAGTTATGCACCGATTTAGGGGACACAAATATGTCCGCATAAACATCAAGAAATTGCTTATGAATGTCCTCTTCAATCTGTCCTTTTTCCCACCACCCTCCCCCCTCATAAAGCACAATATCATGCTGTTCTTTGATTGTACACTCCGTAAGTACAGTCACCATTTAGTTTATGCGCTGAGCATACGAAACCTGGCACCATCTAACCACCAGCAACATCGAGTTCGATGTTGCTGTCACCTAATGTAACCTTTAGAAATCCACCTACTATATTTTCCTGCCCTCCCACAGAACTTTGTAACTTACTTATTGCCTTGTCCTCGTAGAAAATGGCCAACGGCAGAAAATAAGAAATAACATTAATAAATTGCTTGCTCTGCTTGCTGCGAAAATATTATATTACATTATTTTAAGTAGAACCGAAATATTTTTCTGTAGATAAGAATAGATGTCAGTTTATGCCAAACTAAAGCCACTATTTTTCATTCCTGGCGCTCATTTGACAATCTGGCAACTAATGTTTGCACTCGTCCAACCAAATAAGCGCCAATTTGGTCGCAATCGTTGTTCTCTGCCAGGACGCCATCTTGACCTCAAAACTCGCTGCGACTGTTTCTGTCTGAGATTCCTGTAACTGCCTGTCTCCTCAATAACAGTTCATTATTCTGAATTTCTTCACCCTCATTCTTTCTCTCTCTCTCTCTATTCTTCTCTGGATCAAACTTTACTCACACACAGCTGGTATATCGTCATTCATTCGCAGCCAGTCTCTCACTCACGAGTCACATCCTAGAGGACGAGACCTCTCATGCCACTATTAATGCCACTCTGTAAGGTTCAAATATTCCATGTATCGCCACCTCCTTCTTCCTTCTCACATTAGGCCTCACTCACACAAAATCATTATATCTTCTCCACGAGGCCCCATCTCTTACTTTTCATCTGCCACTTCTTTCATCATGACGATGTCCATCGTTTACAGTCATAGAATTTGTACCTGGACTAAAATGTAGAATACATTATTGAGATCTCTTCATCTGAAATAAACGTATTCATCTAATTCTATTTACTTTCACTCAAAAGTATTCATCTAATTCTACTCACTCTCATATAAACGTATTAATCTAATTCTACTCACTCTTACAAAAAAGTGTTCATCTAATTCTACTCACTTTCACTAAAAAGTATTCATCGAATTCTACTCACTCTCACATAAACGTATTCATCTAATTCTACTCACTCTTACAAAAAAGAATTCATCTAATTCTACTCACTCTTACAAAAAAGTGTTCATCTAATTCTACTCACTCTCACATAAAAGTGTTCATCTAATTCTACTCACTCTCACATAAACGTATTCATCTAATTCTACTCACTCTTACAAAAAAGAATTCATCTAATTCTACTCACTCTTACAAAAAAGTGTTCATCTAATTCTACTCACTTTCACTAAAAAGTATTCATCTAATTCTACTCACTCTTACAAAAAAGTGTTCATCTAATTCTACTCACTTTCACTAAAAAGTATTCATCTAATTCTACTCACTCTCACATAAACGTGTTCATCTAATTCTACTCACTCTTACAAAAAAAGAATTCATCTAATTCTACCTACTCTCATATAAACGTATGCATCTAATTCTACTCATTTCATCTTAATCACTCTTACAGTCTGCGATTTAATCTTGCCCACTCCTACATTCATTCATTTCATTTACACTCTTACCTAACTGTTAAAATTGGCTAACTGTTATATTCACATCTCTGATTTATTACCAAGTCTGGAAGACGTGAAGACAAAGTGTGGCCAGCTATTATTGTTTTTATTATAGACAGGGGCGTAGATACGTTTTCCATAAAAAGGAGTGGGGTGGGGGTTACCGAAAAACATCAAATGCTATTTATGCGCTTCCTTGTGTTCATGTATGTTTCGTAAACAATCTGGAAAAAGTTCTAAGATAGGAAGGGGGAAGGGTGGGGGGGGGAGTTTATTAGTAGATTATATGATAATTTATTAGTAGATTATACGATATTTTATTAGTAGATTATATGATAATTTATTAGTAGATTATACGATATTTTATTAGTAGATTACATGATAATTTATTTATATATTTTAATATTATTAGATATTTACATCTGTGTTGCTATCTTGTCGTCACACAAGGGAGTGACCATCATCATCGTTTGTACTCGCCTGTGTGGTGCTGTGGCCCGAGAGGGAAACAAGGAATAGCGACACTGTTTACCTTCCATGCATGTTGCAAAATGCGACGAAGGAGTTTATGGGGTGTAGTTGACTACCCCATCCCATATGGAGCTGAAGTGACCCAACGACATGCGGAAGTCTGATGTATCAGACCAAAACACAGATATCGCAGCAATGCTGTAAAGTATGACACAACGCATACCGCTCTCTGGGCGGCATCCTGCTAATCTGCAGGAGTTTGGGAACGAACGCAAAATAAGAAGAAGTATGATGGGCCCTCATTGTTTGTAAGGGAGGAGAAGTGGGCATATAATAGAGTGGGTGGAGGAAGGGGAGGTGCTTGAGGAGAGATGCTGGGAGGTAATTCCCCGCGTGATTCAAATATTTCCATCAGTCAGTCTCGGCGAGACGCTAGCTCCCAGAGATTGTGTCTCATTTAAGATGTGTTGCGTGCGGGGAAACAACCGCGTTATTGGCTAGCGATCGTTGCCTGGGGTCATGGACAGACAACAGTTCCACCAAGACATTTCTTCATAGAAAATAACCAAGAGAAATAGATAGCAGAAACAATTACGTTTAAGGTCAGGTAAAATGTGATTTAGGGTGGAGGGGGGGGGGTTGGTAGGGGTGTGGGTTTGTGCACTCAATGTTGAGGTACAACGTTTAAAATAGGGGGAAAAATTGGGTGGTCTCGTATAATCAGGCCCGCAGATTAAAGTAGAGGGGGAAGGGAGGCTGTGGTGTTCAAATCCCTCATCTCATTTTGAAAATAGGAATATGAGTTTTAGTACTAGGAAATTGGTCAGAGTGAGGTTAGACAGCTACCTACCCTCCCCGGCGATATATCACAAAACATGGTCACAAAATTTTCCCATAAAAATGGAGATCTGGCATAAAATAGAGATCTGGCACACAATAGAGATCTGGCACACATTAGAGATCGGACAGAAAATAGAAATCTGGCACACAATAGATATCTGACACACAATACAGATCTGACACAGAATAGAGTTCTGGCACACAATAGAGATCTGACACAAAATAGAGATCTGACACACAATATATATCTGACACAAAATAGAGATCTGGCACAAAATAGAGATATGACACAAAATAGAGATCTGGAACGCAAAAGATATCTGGCAAAAAATAGAGATCTGGCACACGATAGAGATCTGTCACACAATAGATATCTGGCACACAATAGAGATCTTGGACAGCATAGATATCTGGCTCAGAATATAGATCTAGCACAAAATAGAGATCTGGCACACACTAGAGATCTGGCACACAATATAAATCTGGCACACAATAGAGATCTGACACTAAAAAAATGTTGCACACAATAGAGATCTTGAATACAATAGAGATCTGACACAAAAGAGAGATCTGGCACACAATAGATATCTGACACAAAATAGAGATCTGGCACAAAATAGAGATCTGACGCAAAATAGAGATCTGGAATGCAAAAGATATCTGGCACACAAAAGAGATCTTTGACAGCATAGATATCTGGCACAGAATATAGATTGAGCAAACAATAGAGATTTGGCACAAAATAGAGATTTGTACAAAATAGAGATCTGACACTAAATAGAGATCTGGCACACAATAGAGATCTGGCACACAATAGAGATCTTGGACAGCATAGATATCTGGCTCAGAATATAGATCTAGCACAAAATAGAGATCTGGCACACACTAGAGATCTGGCACACAATATAAATCTGGCACACAATAGAGATCTGACACTAAAAAAATGTTGCACACAATAGAGATCTGGCACACAATAGAGATCTGACACAAAAGAGAGATCTGGCACACAATAGATATCTGACACAAAATAGAGATCTGGAATGCAAAAGATATCTGGCACACAAAAGAGATCTTGGACAGCATAGATATCTGGCACAGAATATAGATTGAGCAAACAATAGAGATTTGGCACAAAATAGAGATTTGTACAAAATAGAGATCTGACACTAAATAGAGATCTGGCACACAATAGAGATCTGCACACAATAGATATCTGGCACACAATAGATATCTGGCACACAATAGAGATCGGAAAGAAAATAGAGATCTGGCACAAAATAGAGATCTGACACAAAATAGAGATCTGGAACGCAAAAGATATCTGGCAAACAATAGAGATCTGGCACACAATAGAGATCTGTCACACAATAGAGATCTGGCACACAATAGATATCTGGCACACAATAGAGATCTGGCACACAATAGAGATCTGGAACACAATAGAGATCTGACACACAATAGATATCTGACACAAAATAGAGATCTGGCACAAAATAGAGATCTGACACAAAATAGAGATCTGGAACGCAAAAGATATCTGGCAAACAATAGAGATCTGCACACGATAGAGATCTGTCACACAATAGATATCTTGCACACAATAGAGATCTTGGACAGCATAGATATCTGGCACAGAATATATATCTAGCACACAGTAGAGATCTGGCACACAATAGAGATCTGACACAAAATAGATATCTGACACAAAATAGAGATCTGGCACACAATAGAGATCTGGCACACAATAGAGATCTGACACTAAAAAAATGTTGCACACAATAGCGATCTAGCACAAAATAGAGATCTGACACAAAATAGTGATCTGGCACATAATAGAGATCTGGTACACAAGAGAGATCTGGCACTCAATAGAGATCTGGCACAAAATAGAGTTCTGACACAAAATAGATATCTGGCACACAATATAGATCTGACACACAATAGAGATCTGACACACAATAGAGATCTGACACACAATAGAGATCTGGCACACAATAGATATCTGGCACACAATAGAGATCTGACACAAAAATAGAAATCTGGCACACAATAGATATCTGGCACACATTAGAGATCTGACACAAAATAGAGATCTGACACACAATAGATATCTGACACAAAATAGAGATCTGGCACAAAATAGAGATCTGACACAAAATAGAGATATGGAACGCAAATGATATCTGGCAAACAATAGAGATCTTGGACAGCATAGATATCTGGCACAGAATAGAGATCTAGCACATAATAGAGATCTGGCACACAATAGAGATCTGACACAAAATAGAGATCGACACAAAATAGAGATCTGGCACACAATAGATCTCTAGCACACAATAGAGATCTGGCACACAATAGAGATCTGGCACACAATAGAGATCTGACACAAAATAGAGATCTGGCACATAATAGAGATCTGGTACACAAGAGAGATCTGGCACACAATAGAATCTGGCACACAATAGAGATCTGACACAAAATAGAGATCTGACACAAAATTGAGTTTTGGCACGCAATAGATATCTGGCACACAATAGATATCTGGCACACAATAGAGATCTGACACACAATAGAGATCTGGCACACAATAGAGATATGGCACACAATAGAGATCTGGCACACAATAGAGATCTGACACAAAATAGAGATCTGACACAAAATTGAGTTTTGGCACGCAATAGATATCTGGCACACAATAGATATCTGGCACACAATAGAGATCTGACACACAATAGAGATCTGGCACACAATAGAGATCTGACACACAATAGAGATATGGCACACAATAGAGATCTGGCACACAATAGAGATCTGACACAAAATAGAGATCTGACACAAAATTGAGTTTTGGCACGCAATAGATATCTGGCACACAATAGATATCTGGCACACAATAGAGATCTGACACACAATAGAGATCTGGCACACAATAGAGATCTGACACACAATAGAGATCTGACACACAATAGAGATCTGACACAAAATAGATATCTGACACACAATAGATATCTGGCACAAAATAGAGATCTGACACAAAATAAAAATTTCTTTCTACAATCATATAATACAGACTCTCTCTACAATCAACTAAAACAGACTCTCTCTCTACAATCATCTAATACAGACTCTTTTTCTACAATCTACTGATGATGCTGTTCCTCCTTCGCAAGCGAAGATGATCATGGCATGAAAAAAACCACATTAAATGCGATGAAAAAGATATATATATATATATACATAGTTATTAAAATTGGTAATTAACTAATTTAGTTTGTGAGTTCGTAGATGATCGATGAGTCCGATTCCTGCACGGAAAGTTCTATTGCAGTGCATGAAGAAGTGCTGAAGGTTCGGGGTAGGAGAATTTACGGATTTGTCCTTCCGCTTCTTGCGCTTGTGGATTGCCCGAAGTGTTCTTTCTTTTTCAAATTTGGTGATGCCAGCAGTGATCTGAGTGTGCCAGGCTGAGAGATCAAGTGCTGTAGTCTCCCAGGAGCTAGGATCGATGCTGTAGTTCTTAAGAGAACTTATTAGGTGATCTTTGAAGCGCTTTTTCTGCCCTTCACTTGAACGTTTACCGTCGCACAATTCCCCATAGAATAATCTCTTTGGAAGGCGCTTGTCTGGCATTACGGACGATGTGGCCAGTCCAACGGAGTTGGTACCTAGTTAGCATTGCATGGATGCTTTGCATATGGGACTTCTGAAGAATTTCCGTATCTGGTACACGTTCCTGCCAACGTACTCCCATGAGGTTTCGTAGGCACCGAAGATTCTTCTTCTTCTTGTTTCGTTCACTTGAAACATGTCTATATCTGTAATGCTCTCTCCTTAATAAAACTCACTGTCTTTTGTAGTTCATACAGTGTCCCATAGAGTTTTGATTCCAGTGTTGTTTCCTCTGGCCAATATGTCTGCCTCAGCGTTTCATGCCCAGAACACTCTTGAAGTATATGTTTGGCACTCTGTGCTGCCTGTCCACATGTACACATGGCCGTGTTGCCAATCTTGAACTTTGTATACATGTGACTGCGGAGTCGGTTGTGTCCTGTTCTGAGACGTAGAATTGTTCTGGTCTGTTCATAATATGATAGTCATGTTGTGTTGGTGTTTGTGGCTTTCTTATTGACTTGATCATCTGTTTTTTTCTGATGGTAGGTGATTGGTATATCTGGTTGGTATTCGGCAGCACTTTTCTTAGCCAGTTGGTCTGCTTTTTCATTTCCTGGTATTCCACAGTGAGAGGGTATCCACTGCATGGTTACCCTATACTGGGAAGACAATTTGCTTAGTAGTTTTTTCAAGTTTGTTAGTTTTCCAGACTGGAGAGCTTGAAGTACTGACCTTGCATCTGTCAGGAATACCACAGGCTGTATGTCATAGTTGGAGTTCAGCAGTTTTTTAGCTGCCACACTAATTGCCTGGATTTCAACATCATAATTATTGCAGAATTTTCCTGTTGGTATTCTGATGGTATCTCTAGGCTTGTGTGAATATTCTATATATACACCTGCACCTCCATTCCTCACGGCATTCTGTGCTGACCCATCTGTGTACACTCTGACCCATATATCTTGTGGATATTCCTCATCCAGGAAACTGAGGGTGACTGTCATTCGCTGCACACTGTTCTGTTCGTCCTCGCTTAGTATTCCTTTCACATGGGTCTGAATGTATATTTGCATTCCATGCCTTTCACTCCACGGGGTTTGTTCTGGTACAGGCCTTAAGGGGCTGTCAACTTCAGGTAGGTCTGTAAGTTGTCTGCGAAGTCGTTTAGCTTGATGGATAAAGCTGCTTCTTTTCAATCGTCCCATTGCTAGATTTTGGAATCTTTCCTTCATTGGATGACTTGGCATACACTGAAACTTTTCTGCTTGAATTAGTATTTTTGTGTCTCTGCGTTCGCCAAGTGTTTGCATTCTTCCCATTTTCTGCATCTCTGCTATGGGTGTTGATTTCATTGCTCCCAACATTTTTCTACTCGTAAGTGCCTGGTTTTGCACTTTATCTAGATCTTGTAATGTGGTGTTTGATGCAGAACACCATGCAGCTGAACCATATTCCAGGTGTGGTCTTATGCCTTCCTGGTAAACTTTACTGAGTATATTTCCACTGGCTCCCCATGTGGTTCCACTTAGTTTTCTCAGGATAGCTAACGTCCTCCTGGCTTTTGTTGTTGCTTTGTTTATGTGCTGCTTCCATGTCAGTTTATCATCAAAAGTAACTCCGAGGTATGTGGGTTGTTTGTCTTCTTTCAAGAACTCTCCATCTATTTTGATATGACCTGCTTTTTGTTTTGGTGAGAGGGTAAAGAGTGTAGTGCTGCACTTATCTGTGTTAATGCTGACGCACCATCTATTGGCCCATAAGGTTAGGGCATCGATAGCTCTTTGTATTTGTTTAGTGGCAACTGTCGCATGTTCTTCCGTGCACCATATCACCAGGTCGTCAGCATACATTGCCACTTTGATCCCGTGTGGTAGTTCAGCAACTAGGTCATTGATGTAAACCAAGAAAAGTGTGGGTGACAGGACTCCTCCTTGGGGGACTCCATGACGCAGTAGAACTTTCTTGCTCTTGCGACCATCTAATTGTACCCTGGCTCTTCTATTATGCAGGTATGCTTTTACCCATTTGTACATTCTTGAGCTAACTCTGCAATTTCGCAATTTCTTTAGGAGCCCTTCTTTCCTGACATTATCAAATGCTTTTCTGAGGTCTATCCATGCTGCTAGTACCAGTTTCTTATCTTGGAAGGCATCCTCAATCTCTTGGGAGAAGTAAGTTGCCTGATCTTCAGTAGAGTAGCACTGTCTGAAACCTGCTTGCTGTGATACCAGAAGGTTTTCACTTTCAAGATACCACTGCATCCTAAGATTGATAATGCGTTCCATTGTTTTGCATAGACAGCTTGTGAGGCTGATGGGCCTGTAGTTGGAGACTGTGTTGCCATCTTTTCCTGATTTGAGGAGTGGTATCATTATTGCTTCTCTTCACGCCTGTGGTACATTACCTGTGGACCAGCTTGTGTTAAAGATCTGCAGTAGATTTGCTCTTGCTGCAATTCCCAGGTTTCTAATCATTTCATTGGACACTCCATCAGCTCCAGGGGACTTTTTCATTTTCAATTTGGATATTGCATGCTCCAGTTCTCTCATTGTCATTGGTGCCTCCATGACTTCAGGTATAGGTTCGCCTTGTCCAATGTTTTGCTGGTTCTCTCGAACCTCCTGTTGTTTGTCTGGGCTGACTTTGATGTTATTGTCTTCTGCAAAGGAATCTGCAAAGTAATCAGCTGCATGTTTACCTGTTAAAATGTTTCTATCTTTATAAAGTGTGATCCTGGTATTTCTTTCAGTACCATCATCATTTAGTTGTTTTACAAGTTTCCATAATTTCCTAGTATCTCTTTCTAGGTTCAGCGACTCTGTTTTTTTCTTTCCAGATGCTCCGTCTGGCTTGTAACTTGGCTCTTTGAAATTTAGCCTTTGTTTGCTGATATTTGTTGTGATGTTCTTGGCTAGGTCTGTTCTCAGCCTGCTGTCTAGATGTTTCCATCTCATTTTGCAGCTTTTCCAGTTCATTATTCCAGTAGGGTTTGTAGTTCTTGCGTGCCCCCCTGGGTATGGTTTTACTAGCAGCATGCAGTATACATCTATTAAATTTACTCACTGCTCTATTGATGTCTTTGTCCAAGTTCATGTCCTTAGCTAGAACACTGGTTAAATGCTGGTACATTTTCCAGTCTGCCCTATTATAGTTCCACCTAGTGAGCGTGCTGCTGTCCTTGGTAAATTCATTGTGGATTTCCAGAAATACTGGTCTGTGGTCACTACCCCCAAGCTGCTTTCCAACGACACGTGTGATGTTCCATTCCAGGCCTGGTGATTGGAATGCCAGATCTGGTGTAGAGGTGGTGTGCCATGCTCTCGAGTAGAAGGTTGGTGAGTCTGCTGGCTGGTTAATAAGGATGAAATTATTTTCATCCTGCCAGCTCTCAAGTTCCTCACCTTTCTTGTCGATATGATCGTAGCCCCAGCTCTGAGAGTGGCTGTTGAAGTCACCACACACCATAAGTCTCTCTTTATCTGGAATTGTGTCTAGTGCCAATGGTTTATCATTTGGGCAGTAGTAGTTCAGGAGATGGAATTCTGCACTGTCTGTTTTTAGGTGGAGCATCTGGTATTCTGCTTCTTCCATATATACTTCCAGCTGACATGCGCTGATATTGTTTTTAACAAGTGTCAGAATTCCACCCTTTCGCCTGTCCTTTCGGTCAGATCGGTAGCACTGGTAGCCTCTGATTTTGAAGGCTATGTCGCTGCTGAGGTGTGTTTCTTGGATACAGCATATATTAACTTGTTCTTCACTGAGGACATTTTCAAGTTCCAATATTTTGCTGTATCCATCTCTTTTACTGTTGACACCCTCAGCATTCCAGTGCATTATTTTTATTGGTCGTTTGTTTGTTTGGCAAGTAGCTCTATTCCCTTGCCTCCTGGCTCCTCGAGGCAATTGAGAAGGACTTTCAGTAACTGAGGTTGGGCCCTTTCGAGGTATAGGGCCCGGCACCGTCCCTGCCTGAACGTCCGCCACAGGGCAGGCACCATAACTTTTTATAGATACAGACATGTTTCCATTGTGTTTTGTGCGTGGCATCCTGATTATCTGTGCGCCTTTTGGCTGGATGCCCCCGTCTTCAGCACTCTGCTTACTTGGGCAGGTCTATGGTCCTCCTCGAATGGGACTGCCCGACCAGTCTTAGTTTCCAGCCCCTGATGGCTGAACTAAGCCCCATCACCACTGCACGGTGCTGGCCTTGATGGGGGCACCGAAGATGAAAAGAGTTAAGCTGTCTAGCGTGTCTCGCATAGACAGTCCAGGATGACGCAGCATAATGCAGTGTTGGTAGAACCACTGCGCGGTACACGTCCAACTTAGTTGTTAGATTGAGACCACGCCTGATCCAGACGTTGGCACGAAGGCTCGCAAATGCTGCACTGGCACGAGCAATACGCAGGGCAATATCCTCATCAATTGTCACAGTTTGTGATAGTGTGCTGCCGAGATATACAGACATATTGGCATTATTAAGTGTCTGTCCCTTTACTGTGATCACTGGCTCTGTGTAGGGGACACCTAGCGCTGGTTGATACATTACTAAAGTCTTCGCGGTGCTGATGGTAAGACCAAACGCATCACAGACCAAAGAAAAGAGGTCCATGCTGTCTTGCATGTCTTTCAGACTGGTAGCATTTAATGCACAATCGTCGGCGAACAAGAGGTCGCGATCTACTAATACAGACTCTCTCTGTACAATCTACTAATACAGACTCTCTCTGTACAATCTACTAATACAGACTCTCTCTGTACAATCAACTAATACAGAATCTCTCTCTCTCTCTACATTCAACTAATACAGACTCTCTCTCTACAATCAACTAATACAGACTCTCTCTCTCTCTAGAGTCTACTAATACAGACTCTCTCTGTACAATCATTTCAACCCTGACAACGTTGTAACCCGGTGATAGCAAGCAAGCTCACTATTAACTATGCTACTGCGCTACCCTGTGTCTCTACAATTCTACAATATATTAACAGGACCTTTTTTTCTCTCTCTCTATCTCTCTCTACCAACGGATATTTTCTCTATCTCTCTCTCTCTACCAACGGATATTTTCTCTCTAAAATCTACTAATAGAGACTAATTCCACAATCTACTAACATAAACTATCTCTCTACAAATTATTAACACAGAAATTGGCTCTTTCTACAAACTATTAACACAGAAATTGGCTCTTTCTACAAACTACTACTGTATACTTTTTCCTCTCTCATCGATCTACTAACAGAGACCATCACTATCTACAATCTAAAAATAGAGATTATCTCTCTGTACATTCTACTAACAGAGACTGTCTATTTGTATAATCTACTAACATTATATTTTCTCTCTCTCTCTTTCTACAATCTACTAAGAGAAATTCTCTATTTGTATAATCTGTAAACAGAGGCTCTTTCTCTCTATCTATAATCTACAAACAACGACTCTTTCACGTCGTACAATCTACAAAAATCGACTCTTTCACGCCCTACAATCTACAAACAACGACTCTTTCGCGCCTTACAATCTACAAACAACGACTCTTTCACGTTCTACAATCTACAAAAATCGACTCTTTCACGCCCTACAATCTACAAACAACGACTACAATATAGTACTTCTCTCCCTACATTATACTAGCAGATAGTTTTCTTCTCTCGATCTCTAAAATCTCTACAAGCTACCCATAGAGCATACTCTTCTTTCCTCTATTAAAACTTCCTCACGATACTCTCTACCATCACTCACCATCACGCGTATTTCCATCTCCCCCTCCCCCTGTGACCTCCAGAGGCTTGTAGAAAGATACAACCGACCGAAACTTTCCAGAAAAACATCTTCTGGGACTATCCATAAATTATATCAACACTTTTTTGTCATTTATTGACAGCAAGTCTTCCCTGTCAACATCTGTCCATAAATAAAAGACCACGTTGTTTAATTATGTCAACTCCCACCCCCAAATAATTAACCGAAAAAGTAGGATAAAAATACATTATATTTCAGATTTTTAAGATAATAATTCAAATTCAAACAATATACGTGGTGTATAAATAATAACATTGTCGACGTCAACTTTTGTCAAACTTCATACTTGTCAACAACTGTCAAACTTATTCAAACCCCCCCCCCCCCATTGTTGACGTAATTTATGAACAGTCCTTTCTCATATCATTCGCCATCAATGAGTATTTCCCTCACCCTCACTCACTTTCCTAATCTTAGGTTTTAAATGAGGGGGTGTTCAACCCAGGGTGGCGGGGGGGGGAAGTGGTTCCCCCCATCTCCTTTTAGAAAATCGAAGAATGCTTTTTATTACCAGGAACAAAGTGGTCAAATAAAATGTATTGCTAAAAGACAATCTACCCACGAAAACTAACGAATGACCTTTTTGTTTTTAGGTAACCCCTCACCCCCCCCCCCCACCTTTTTTGAGGATACCATATCAAATTCAAACCCTATCCGCGAATGCACGGGTTCCCAAACCATTGGTCACTAAGGGGTTCTAAGTTGACATTAGCAGAAAGAAAACTCAACTGCCGATGTTTAGCGAATTACAATTTTTCTTAATGAATTTTATATACGAGGCGTGTTCAAATGAAAACGGGACTTGTGGATTTATTTAAAAAGTATCATACGCAATTTAATATTTTCAACGGAATTGAACAAAGCAACCACTTGTGAATAAGAATGCACCTGGGTTCATCAGAAAAAATCTCCGTATGCATTTAGGCAAGCATCCCACTGTTTAGGTAGACGTCGAATGCCGTCCGAGAAAAAGTTGCGTGGCTGTTCTCTGAACCATGTGGTCACCGCTGTCTTCACGTCTGCGTCGCTGTTGAAACTCCACCCCATGTGGTTCAAACTCCACCCCATCCGTTCTTCCTTATGGTGGTCAGTCAACATCCGTGGGACCCACTGTGAACACACCTTCCGATAGTTCAATTTCTTCCGAACAACCATGTGGGCTGTCCCAATTGACATATGGAATTCTTCTGCAAGCGAACGAATGCTCCGACGACGGTCAGTCAGTACTGCTTTATCAAGCACGGCTATGGCTTCTTCTGTTGCAACAATATGCGCCTGACCTGGCCGTGCAAGATCTGCCGTTAACTCACGTTCGTCTTTAAACATACGCACCCACTCCATCACTCTGGTCCTCGACAAACATTTGTCACCATATGCTGCCTTCATTCTCCGATGAATGTCTACTGCTTGACATCCTTCAAATGAAAGAAACTGGATCACAGCACGCTGATTCACTTTGGACGGGTTCGGAATCACACCCGCCATATTGTTAACAGTCTTCTGCAGCACATATGCATGCTGGGAAGATGAACACGTGACCGTATGTAAATTATTGGATACTCATTACTAGTGCAAAATGTCATCAATATCAGTGCGCTCTATCACGCGTGGTGCAACAAGTCCCGGTTTCATTTGAACATGCCTCGTATCATTAGTAAAAATGTTATATGTCGGAAGTTAAAATTGTATATATCGGAAGTTAAAATTGTATATATCGCACGTTAAAATTGTATATGTCGCAAGTTAAAATTGTATATGTTGCAAGTTAAAATTGTATATGTTGCAAGTTAAAATTGTATATGTTGCAAGTTAAAATTGTATATGTTGCAAGTTAAAATTGTATATGTTGCAAGTTAAAATTGTATATGTTGCAAGTTAAAATTGTATATGTCGCAAGTTAAAATTATATTGAATGATATTCTAGAGTCTACTATAAGTATTTATATCAAGGTGTTTTATTTGACTATATTAAAAACTTTCAACAAATATATGTATCAGGCTCATGTTGAATTTTCCATCTATTCAACGGTAGCGAGTCTAAACATTTATATGTTCTCTAATGTTCTAGAACTCATCCGGCTCTGTGGCGAAGTGGTACAGAGCGCGTCTGTGACGGTTAAGGTACCGAGTTCGATCCCTGTCACAGACATTTGAGCATTCGGACCGTTCAGAAAGCAATGGCAAACTACTAAATGTATTAATATTGCGTAGAACATCACTACAGTACAAAAAATGCTATGCTGATGGCTACGTCCTGAATAGGATACGCTACCAATGTTCTAGATGTTATCGAAAGGCTGATTCTAGACGGAGGAGTGCTAAGTAAGAGAAGAAGAGGAAGACCAAGAAGATGATGGACAAGGAACATGTCTGGCCAATGCAGGCCTGCTTGCCCGTAATAGAGAGGTGTTCAGAGTCAGTGGCGTAGCGTGGGTCAATGGCGCCCGGGGCGGAATTATAATGTTCCGCCCTTGTGACATTAAAAAATATGGCAGTGATTGTGAAAGCCTGGACGAAAATAAATTTGCCGCCCTCTTGATGATGCCGCCCGGAGCGGTCCGCACCTCCGCCCCCTCTCACTACGCAACTGGTGATAACCCCCAGGTATCTTTTTTATCAAGACTTCGTGAACGGGATTCGAACACACACAACCTCTTGAGCACAATGCTAACTGCTTAGCGGACATTCAATCACGTAACTGCTGCAAAACATTTGATGATATGAATGTTGACCACTTTTGACCATATAGTCTTTATGACTGTTTGACTTTCTTGTCAATACGGCTACATCATGGTATATGATAACAACCGACTATTACTGTGACGTTGTGGCATGACCTCGTAGATCTATTGTTTGGTGAAGTAAAATGTATATCTTAGAGCGAGGTATGGTATATGTATCTTTCAACCAGTGACGTAGCGTGGGTCAATGGCGCCCGGGGCGGAATCATAATTTTCCGCCCATGTGACATTAAAAAAATATGGCAGTGATTGTGAAAGCCTGGACGAAAATAGATTTGCCGCCCTCCCGATGATGCCACCCGGGGCGGTCCGCACCTCCGCCCCCTCTCGCTACGCCACTGTTCAGAGTATCCATGACGAAGACAACGTTCTAGAAAGAATATGTCACTTGATATAATTTTCTAGACGTATGATCTACGGCAGACGTTGAAATAGGTCGGAAAACGAGAGGGGGGGGGGGTGGGGTCGAGAGAGAAATACACGAAAAGTGTCGTTTAAAAAAAAAAGAATGATCTCTAGGTTTATTCCCAAACTCATTCAAACCTCCATAAAAATGGTGCGAGGTACTCTATTACTCCTTCAAATTTGTCCTCTGCCCCTCCCTACTTGTTAAAATTCACTCCGATACTTTCACTCGATCAGTTTCCGGTGACCAGACAAGGGGCATAAGCTGGTTCTGAAGTATGAAGATGAAACTATATTAGAGTTGATATCTAGGGTGGTCTCCCTTCATTCGATCAGAAACTGACATCTTGCGCGTGCGCTTGTTCGACCTCTCCTGATTCATATTTTAACATATCTTGAGCATCAAAATCGCTTCCAGCTAAGCAATGCATTTCCAAATAATACACACACGCTTAATTGAACTTCCACTCATTGAAGGAAAACGCTGAGAGCATTCTGTTGCCAAAGAAAATTGACATTAGTAATCATCACCGAACCTCCCTCCGCGTCTCTTGAAAAAGCAGCCAGTCTGTTTGTAGGACGACGAATGATATTGATCTGTTTGGCTGATACACTAGACAAGACCATTCATTGATTTGCATCAGCGGTGTATGGCGGAGTCCACTACATCAACATCTGAGAGTAATTGATTTTCCGTTTGTTACTGCTGAACGCCTGATCATCAAACTCATGGATAGGTCACACTGGCTTCCGTTTAACCGACAGCAGTTTACTGACTGGTATATGAGCAATAGTTACTGCTGAATCTCACGGTACATAACGATAATGTTATCATATTTCCGGACCTGCGCCGTATCACTCGCTTGATAACTAGTTCTTGACAGATTTCTTTGGTAAAGTGCCACGAATTGTCACTGTACGCGTAATGTATAGATAAACACTAGCCGTTAAGCGTTTCATCAGAATCACAACTTTATGATTCTAAAACTGTAATGACAAGTTCATGATAATATAGAACGTTGACATGTGTCAAGTGTAAATCTGAATTAATGTTGGAAAAAAAATGTGTTTTTCTATTTCGTGGGTGTCATTTTTGTTTTATTTATTCTGCTCAGTGAGAATGTACTATCTTGAATATGAGAGTGGCAGGGGTGTGTACTATCCCCCCTATTGTTTATAACACATAGACCACATTGTAGAATAACAAAGACAACGGAACAAAACAATGTGAAGGAAAATTTGGACGAATTGCTATTTTCAGACGACCAAGCAATAGTAGCATCATCAGAAGAGCAGCTTCTTGATTCTTGATTAGAAACTGCCCTCACAGCACGTGGGTCATTACCATTAGTGCTCCGCCGTCTGTTCCAGCAGTCGTCCGACTCGATGGTGTTTCGAGTCTAATGCCGCCGAAACAGACGTAGACATCATGGCACAACTCTGGCCCTTGTGACAAGTTTCTATGTTGTTCCGGTCCACCCACGCCGTGCCCGCAACTAGTTCAAGCACAACGTCGGTCTGTCGGAACAACATGGTAACTGTTATCGAAGGTTATGACTACGGGATTGTATAGATGACGTGCCATGAAACTACTATATGAAGATAACCTCAATATAAAGGCATGTCATCTACTAAGGTTTACTGTTGCATGGTTGGTTTGTCTAGTGGACCATTGGTGAAACACACAAACGCAACAGCGTGTGCAAGAGCTACTACACATAGACATATTACATCAAATATGCCAAACATTTAACAAGAAGATAAATATAGGAAAAGACCAAAGTAATGAAAATAGGAAGAACCGAAAGAAACACCAATATATATATTGGTGTGTATGCATGTATGTTTGCATGTATGTATGTGTGTGCGCGTGCGTGTGTGTGTGTATGTATGTATGTATGTATGTATGTATGTTTGTTTGTTTGTCTGCATGTATGTATATTTTTATGTATGTTTGTATGTATGTTTGTATGTAGGTATGCATGTAGGTATGTATGTATGTACAAAATATGTTCTTGTATTTTCTATCATTTCAGGGAAACATTAAAAAAAATCCCGATAAAATAAATGTTACGTGACGAAGAAATTCCGAAGAAAAAAAATCGATGAAATTTAAACACAGAAGACGGTCTCCTGTCTGGAATTGAAACACAGAAGACGGTCTCCTGTCTGGAATTGAAACACAGAAGACGGTCTCCTGTCTGGAATTGAAACACAGAAGACGGTCTCCTGTCTGGAATTGAAACACAGAAGACGGTCTCCTGTCTGGAATTGAAACACAGAAGACGGTCTCCTGTCTGGAATTGAAACACAGAAGACAGTATCCTGTCTGGAATTGTGCTGTTGTAGATGATAGTCAGGTAATGATAATATCCGCTGTCTTGATTCCGGTGTCTTGATTCCGGTGTCTTGATTCCGGTGTCTTCAAGAGGTGTACTTATTTCTGGACGGATTTTGTGGTGTAAATGACCGCTGTTGTAAATAGGGCTCTCCTGTGAGGTAGGCACTTACTAAAATTATGTGTCGCTGGATGTTAATTTTATTGAATGTATTCTTGTTGCTGTCCGTGCAGGAGGGAAGGGGATAGATAGTGAGACATTCAGCTTACCCAGTCAATATTTACCAATTGCTAATACATTTGGGAAATCTCTGGTGGTGTATGGTTAAACAATTTACTTTATTTTCAAGAGATCGCTTGTTCGAATCCAGATGTTGAAGTTTCGTTTACAAAGTGGAATGATTTTTGAGATCCACGTGGATTGTCGCTTGAAGCTTCGGAGTTACATGTCGTCAGTGATACTCTCGGCAAGCGACTTGCCGCTTCGCTAATACAGACAGAATACATATGGGAAGAATTATAGTACAAGAAAGTCAATTCTCTACGTCTTTACAACCAACATTCACAAAATTATATCACAAAACGGATCACAGGCATTCACTTAGTGACTCAGTTAGACAGTTCATATACTGCGCTTCTCGTCATTTCTCAATACTTCTATGTATAGAGAGAGAATCGTTCATTCAATACCTAACTACCTGCCAGGTGTGTTAAATTCGTTAAGGTGTTGGTTGACATTGTTAGCTGATCTCATAAAAGGGAGCTAAGGACAAACAGACGTTAAATCTACTTAGATTTCTGTTTGTAAACTTAGAAATGTAGATGTTCTGTTCCTGTCGTCTGTTCCTGTGTAGACATTCTCAGAAAAGTTATCGTAGAGATTGATTGTTGTATCAGGTGTCCATGGTATAATCGTTGTTCTTTCTTAAGTGAAGGCTGTTTACTTGTGCAAATAGATGTCTGATGTTTGCAATTAGGCAAGGGCATATGTGATAACATTCCAATTTTGTAAGATTGAGAACATGTATGATAATTTTCTTGTTTTATATAGTTCAATATTTATATATTAAGTAATATAGGACTTAAACAGAGCGTTAGACTCGTGCTAAAGACAGATGTATTTGGTAGAAAGACACTGATGGAATATCCAAGATATAAACAGCAAAACATTGCGATCCGATCTTTGGATTACATCCTGCTAGTTGACGGGAGTTTGTGAATAGATGAAGAGGAATAGTGTAACAAGGAGATTGTTACAGCTATTGTACAGAATTCCATTGAGTCAACAGGGTAGATTGCTAGAGCAGCGAAAGTGCTACGACTATTTAGTATTTGAATATTATGCTGTAGTTTATAAAACATGATACGATTATTTAGTCAGTTGCTTAGAGCGTTGTAGTTGCCAAACGTTACGACTATTTAGTCAGTTATTCAGATCTGTAGTTTTCAAAACGTTGCGACTATTTGGTCAGTTAGAGTGCTGTAGTTTTCAAAACGTTGCGACTATTTGGTCAGTTAGAGTGCTGTAGTTTTCAAAACGTTCCGACTATTTGGTCAGTTAGAGTCCTGTAGTTTTCAAAACGTTGCGATTATTTGGTCAGTTAGAGTGCTGTAGTTTTCAAAACGTTGCGACTATTTGGTCAGTTAGAGTGCTGTAGTTTTCAAAACGTTGCGACCATTTGGTCAGTTAGAGTGCTGTAGTTTTCAAAACGTTGCGACTATTTGGTCAGTTAGAGTGCTGTAGTTTTCAAAACGTTGCGACTATTTGGTCAGTTAGAGTGCTGTAGTTTTCAAAACGTTGCGACCATTTGGTCAGTTAGAGTGCTGTAGTTTTCAAAACGTTGCGACTATTTGGTCAGTTAGAGTGCTGTAGTTTTCAAAACGTTCCGACTATTTGGTCAGTTAGAGTCCTGTAGTTTTCACAACGTTGCGACTATTTGGTCAGTTAGAGTGCTGTAGTTTTCAAAACGTTGCGACTATTTGGTCAGTTAGAGTGCTGTAGTTTTCAAAACGTTGCGACCATTTGGTCAGTTAGAGTGCTGTAGTTTTCAAAACGTTGCGACTATTTGGTCAGTTAGAGTCCTGTAGTTTTCAAAACGTTGCGACTATTTGGTCAGTTAAGAGTGCTGTAGTTTTCAAAACGTTGCGACTATTTGGTCAGTTAGAGTCCTGTAGTTTTCAAAACGTTGCGACTATTTGGTCAGTTAGAGTGCTGTAGTTTTCAAAACGTTGCGACTATTTGGTCAGTTAGAGTGCTGTAGTTTTCAAAACGTTGCGACTATTTGGTCAGTTATAGTGCTGTAATAGTGAAATTGTTTCTTGTATTGAATTGTTAGTCATATAGAAATAAAATAAAACGGGTTCCTGTCACGTGTCATCCCTAAGCCATTACATTCTAGGATCGTAATTTTCTGGTCTCAAAGTAAATATTGTTTTATTTTTTAACTTGTGTGGAAGTCTTGTTTGAAACTATTCAGATAAATAGTTCTTTATAAATTCATTGGTAATGTTTTCACAAGCAGTCAGATATATAACACATGCATAATGACGGACTACATAAAATCCTCAAAGATAGTATACATTCTACTTTCTTACTAACGATTTTTTTCTACAGAGAAATCCCACGGGAACGCAACTCTAGAGTCAGACAACGTTCTTGAATATGGCAGACTTACAGATTTCGGGAGACTCTGCTATCTGGTCTTTGTGGTTTATTTAGCTAGCGAGTGGGAAAAGATTGGATTAAGTCCCTTTGACTAGGAATCGTTACCGTGTATTTTATTGCACAGATGGATTGTAGAACTTTATTTATTATCTCCAGCCGCGAGTTAGTGCTAAGCTGCGTGTCTTCAAGACATTGTGTGTATATACAAAACTTAGACTCGATCTCACAGCCACTACGACCCCCTTCTCGATACTGTAAATAAAAAAATGAAAGAGACTTAACAGAAATGATATGGGAAATTTAGGGAGGTGTAACAGTTATTTCCCCGCACAGAAAGTGTGGTTGTGTGTGACCTCGTCAACAGTAGCCTAAATTCTCACAGCTAAACCAGGAAATATCAACTGGGTCGGACAGTTGCTAACAATTGTCAGGTAAGCTTATTTATTATATTTATATAAGTGATTTGAGGAGTAGTTGTCGCCTAGACGGGTCGGAGTAGAGAGGTTAGATTCGTGGAAGTTTAGTTTCACGCAGAGTTTTAAATGATGTTGCTGTGGATGACGTCGAGGAAGATGGTGGTGGGTGTGAAGTAGGTGAGGCGGTGTTAAAGATATGTTGTTATATGTTCTTGTTATTGCAGGTAGTATCATGTGTTCTTGTTATAGTAGTAGTATCCTGTGTTCTTGTTATTGCAGGTAGTATCATGTGTTCTTGTTATTGCAGTAGTATCATGTGTTCTTGTTATTGCAGTAGTATCATGTGTTCTTGTTATTGCAGTAGTATCATGTGTTCTTGTTATTGCAGTAGTATCATGTGTTCTTTAGAAGTAGAACAACGAAATAAACAGTCTGTCGGGGTGTTAGTGCCCTGTTGGTTATCCAGAGCGATAGTGACATTTGACATTGAAATAAGATAATATTGGCAATGTGTCATAGGAAGAAGGGAATAATAAGTTATGTCATAGGTTGAAGAGAATAATAAGTTATGTCATAGGTTGAAGAGAATAATAAGTTATGTCATAGGTTGAAGAGAATAATAAGTTATGTCATAGGTTGAAGAGAATAATAAGTTATGTCATAGGTTGAAGAGAATAATAAGTTATGTCATAGGTTGAAGAGAATAATAAGTTATGTCATAGGTTGAAGAGAATAATGAAGTTGTGTCATAGGTTGAAGAGGATATTGAAGTTGTGTCATAGGTTGAAGAGGATATTGAAGTTGTGTCATAGGTTGAAGAGGATATTGAAGTTGTGTCATAGATTGAAGAGGATATTGAAATTGTGTCATAGGTTGAAGAGAATAATGAAGTTGTGTCATAGGTTGAAGAGGATATTGAAGTTGTGTCATAGGTTGAAGAGGATATTGAAGTTGTGTCATAGGTTGAAGAGAATAATGAAGTTGTGTCATAGGTTGAAGGGAATAATGAAGTTGTGTCATAGGTTGAAGAGAATAATGAAGTTGTGTCATAGGTTGAAAATAATAATGAAGTTGTGTCATAGGTTGTGTCATAGGTTGAAAATAATAATGAAGTTGTGTCATAGGTTGAAGAGAATAATGAAGTTGTGTCATAGGTTGAAAATAATAATGAAGTTGTGTCATAGGTTGAAAATAATAATGAAGTTCTGTCATAGGTTGAAGAGAATAATGAAGTTGTGTCATAGGTTGAAGAGAATAATGAAGTTGTGTCATAGGTTGAAGAGAATAATGAAGTTATGTCATATTTTGCTGAGAATTATGGTTTTGTGTTAACATTTGAAGGGAATGGTGACGTTGTAGCGTATCGCAAAAAAAACAACAACACAACAGCATAAACTACAGACATTTGTGAATAATTGCTTTAGACGAATACTAAATATTATGTACCGCGATAATATGAGAAATGAGGAGTTACGGAGACGAAGAGACCAAGACCTGCTGGACACTCAGATCTGTTGGGCACCTAGATTAAGGAGACCAAATGTGATGGATTTGACACATGCTCAGAAGACTAGTGGAAGATATAACTAAAAAAACAATGACACGGAGCGCAGTGAGTAAAAGGAAACAAGGAAAATCTACTATAAGTACATGGAGAATATAAAACAAGAAGGATAAACACACGTGTCGGTGTGTCAGTCATTTCCAAAACTAAACAACAAGGTCACAGCATATAGCCCTTGACTAGACTAAACAACAAGGCCACAGCATATAACCCCTAGTTAGTTAGTCGTTGGATCATCGTCACTGCACTCCGGACAAATCCATAGGTGCTCAGATCTCTGAGTATAGCCGGCATTACACGTTGACTGACGGTCCCAGTACGCAGTTGATTGACAATCATTCTTTTTTGCCCACGAAACTGCTCCTTTCTAGCGACACCACACTTCAAACCAAATTCCTTTATTCTAGTCATGGAACAAGAGTCATCGTCACTTATACAGTCATTTGCTCGTGCGTTTTCCCGTAGGGCGCTCAAAATGTCTGTTCGATGCATCGCTTCACCAACAGCCGTAGTAGCAGCGTATGCGGCCAACCTATCTGCTCTATCATTACCCCGGACTCCAGCATGTCCCGGGACAAAAATTAAAGTCACTTTACGCATACAGGAATTCTTCACTGCATCCAGCCACTGTTCTCGAATGTACCCCGCCTGAACTTTCACAATCATGCTCATCGAGTCACTGAGTATACAGTCATGCTCGCAGACAGTCTGTGAGCACACCCATTGCAAAGCTTTGGTTACTGCCAAAACCCACATTGTCATGTTGCTTGTTGTCTGAGTGAATGCAAAACTTTCCTCTCTGATGGTCTCCCCCCACCTTTGAGCCGTGAAGACCCAGACACTCCTGATGTGTCTCTCAACCGACCCATCTGTATATATATATATATAATCATATCACTTTCCCTGTAATTCTCACCGATAAGAGCGAGCACCTCCGACACGACTACTGTCGGACGCCATTCCCTGCACTCTAAATTCAGTGTTAGTAATACTGTGAAGGCTGTCGGACAATCTAAGGACAATATAGTCACTGACTAGACTAAAGAACAAGGTCACATCATATAGCCCCTGACTAGATAAATAACAATGCCCTAGTCTTGTTCACATCTACCTGGTGCTGCATCTAGGAATTTGCTAGTACACAATAGTTGATCTGCTATGAGATGGATGAGTCCTTCAGAATGTACACGAACTGTTCCCGTCTATTATGTTTTAAGATTCATTGTATTTCTTCTATCCATATCAAATCGCAGGTTCATGTACACAATGATATGATCTGATTGTGAAATATAACACTCATTGATATAATATGATAATATCTCTACCGTTATCGAATAACAAAGAAAGCACGCTTAAAATGTCAGACATTTGGTTACTATTGATACAGTAAACAATCTTGTCCAAACACCTTTTCTAGACATACTGTTTTCTTGTACCAGTCTTTGACAACGCATAATCCGAATATTTACCCAACAGTCCAACTTGTGTTTTGTGACGCCTTTGATTGTAAGTAGCTGATAACAAGGGATTATATTTACCCTTATCTCATCCCCTCATAAAAAAACTAAGTTTATATTGTTAACTTTCGCCAACGTTGCTGTTAACATTGGCAATTGTATAGAGATTATTTACATTTTGGGAAGCCTGCATTCCTTTGTAATTTTACGCCACTCCAAATATACAAGCAGTCGTTTGACTTTAGCTTCGAACAAGTGACAACAGTCATGTCAGATATGTGACAAAATATAAGGTTGTTAATAAATCTATCACATGACACTTAACTGCAAACATTTCTATGTGAAACAGAAACCAGATTAGGGTTAGATTTCTGTGCAGATATTCGTGCTTGTTTTTTTGGTTACCTGCAATGGAATGTCTGTTATATCACAAACATACCTTTGTCTTTTTATCGACTTACCTGTCTACCTACCTACCTACCTACGTAGCTATCTATCTATCTGTCTGTCTGTCTGTCTGTCTGTCTATCTTATCTAATCTAATCTAATCTAATCTAATCTAATCTAATCTAATCTAATCTAATCTAATCTAATCTATCTAGATGTCTGTCTGTAAATGTATAAGAAGGTGGTTGTGAAGGTTTTATCTTCCCATGCGTCACTTATCCATCATCCACCACTTTCTCACAAGTTAAGACACACGTGAGTGACAACATCAAAGTTTGTGCATCACTAGGATTTCCAGTTCACCAATGTCACAACACTCAAAACATCTCTGAAGTTATAGACTACAGGTTATAGTTGAAGTTATCCGTGGTGATATAGTCATTAGTTATTAATCAGCAAGTTCAAGGTCACCATCAGATGACGTTACTTGCTTCAGGCGGAATGTTTTGGTCAGAAATTCATCTATATTTGACACACACATTTACACTGCTTCCAAGTTGTAAGCACCGTACCTTACAATCACTTGGGCTATTTTCTACCTTGTCAATCTCCAATTGTCTCGACATAGTGCGTGAGTATCTGCATAGGTTCATGTGAAAATTTGCAAGTCTAAACATTGTAGCACGCTGCGGTTCACTTGCCTTCTTACCTTATCCGATCTAAAACTCACTTCTAGAACTGTTCCATCTTGTTAAGTTTAACTGTTCCCTCTTGTTAAGTTTAACTGTTCCATCTTGCTAAGTTTAACTGTTCCCTCTTGTTAAGTTTAACTGTTCCCTCTTGTTAAGTTTAACTGTTCCATCTTGCTAAGTTTAACTGTTCCCTCTTGTTAAGTTTAACTGTTCCATCTTGATACGTTTAACTGTTCCCTCTTGTTAAGTTTAACTGTTCCAACTTGCTACGTTTAACTGTTCCCTCTTGTTAATTTGAATTGTTCTCTCTTGTTAAGTTATCTGGTTTCCTCAGACTCCTCTCATTGCCCTATGCCCCATTTCAGCCTTAAATCTCCCTTGCCCATCTGATGCAATGACCATTGGTCCTTGAAAATCACCGATATTAAGCTTTGATTTGATTCGCTTACGCCACATCCGCCATAATTCTCGGCTCACCTTATGTAAGGACGAGGGATCTTACTATATCTCACACAAACTTGTACGATATTATGTCATTTCCCGCCAGATCAACATTGTAACAATGACACTATGAAGCTACGCCATATTGTTTATATACAGCGCCAGGCAACTATTGAATCAAATGTACTTAGGCATGTGGTATTATTGCCAGTGTGTTTGAAGCTGGCAGTATGAAAGAGGGGGAGGGATAAAAAGTCATATGCCTAGACCTGGTGTGGACATTACTAATACATCTGTCTGTCTGCTGATCCGATTGACCATACACCGGACTGTGCACCTGTCTGTCTGTTGTGTCTAACTGCCTGACTGACGGCTAACCAAAACTTCCATCCATCCATCTACTTATCAGCAGGGCCGCACATACAACAGGGCCGCACATACAGCAGGGCCATATATACGTTTCCATAAAGGAGGGGTTTTTCTTAACTTGCACAAGGTCAAATTTGATGGCCTTTTCAGGAAAAGGGTTACGGTAGGTAGTAAATGAGTTTGCCTCTCTTTTGGAGAGGCGTGCTCCTTTCAACTAGCGTACAAAGTCCAATTAGGTTATATCAGGAAAGGCTACCATAAAATATTAGAGGTAACAAAGACCCCATTTGAAAAGGGTTACGAGAGGGTTTTCCGCCTTTTATCTGAATTACTAGTTCTAAAAATCATAATATGGTTTGCTAAGGCAGAGTTTGAACCTCTCCCCTAAACCCTTTACTTATCTACGGGTTTGCTTATCAGTATGTTTTTATCTGTCACCTCACTTCCGTTCTCACATTTTTTCACTGACGTGTGAAACTCCCCGTATCACACCCCTCCAAACGTTTCTCGAAAACGTCATTTCTTGTACACCCCATTCTTCACTTCACCTGAAAAGCAAACCGAGTTGACAAACCTGCAACCACTTCCAACAGTTTAACTCACTAAACAAACTCTAGAACCACAGTAGTATAAATGTATATCCCAACATTGCTAGACAGCTCAAATACCCCCTGGAAATATTTCTCTTATTGACTGGTATGTACGTGTCAACCTGGAATACGAACCATATCTAAGCGTATTCATATGTTCAAACTATGTGTCGACTTACCGGCACTTTGTTCTTCTCCTGGATTCGAGTGAATGGGGAACGCTTTTCAAGTATGAAGGTTCTACATTGGCTTTCATAGACAGATCACTGAAAATATAGGCAATGTGTAATTCAAACAAGTGTAGTTGACAGTAATAATCTAACTGGAATCAGTCATGCGTGCTATTAGAGACATGTAGCAAAGTTTGTATAGAGTTAAAATAAGAGAATGGTGATTATTATTTGGTTAGAGTAGGGATTGGGTTAATGACGGTGAAAACGAATACTTGGACATAAAGCTAAAAGTAGGCAAGAGAACGGTAGATAGAAAACATCAAGATAACATTGAACATTCATTTTTTTAAATCTTTCGTTACTGCATGTTTTCCTGTGAATGAGTGAAGGGAGGTTTTCTATGGGGTGTTGAAATACAGGTCGCTTTACCATAGCAGACGCATCGACATGTACAGAAATGATTTTGATTGTACCTCCGAAAGATAAAATCCTGTCCCAACCGTTGATTGAACCATGGACCTCAAAGGTCTGAGAACGACATTCTAACAACACGGCCATGCGCTCCACAACGCGACAAAAGCAATACATCGGGCAAGATATACAAAAATAGGTAGATGTGTCACCAAAATAAAACATAAACAACCTAACAACCAGATACAGGGACAGACGACGTTTCGACTAAAAAGCCTGCATCAGGACAAACAAACGACCACAATAAAACAAATCTTTCATGGAGACAAATAGGGTTATAATAAGGAGGAGAGGAGGACCATATAGGTAGGTAATGGAGGAAGCAAAGATGTGGCAGCATGACAGGACAGAAGAAGGTATGGGGAGAAGATAGTAGTAAGTAGGAAGGGAAAGTAGACCGAAGAAAGTGAGATGGAAAAAGGAAAAGATATAGTAGCAAGTAAATTAAAAATACTTACCTTAAAAGTGGCAACAGAGAATGAATATTACAGACAAACAATCATAATGTAAGGGAAGAGCAAAGTGAGATGGTACGAGAGATCAGATGGGAGAGAGAGAGAGAGTGGGTACATCTGGCATTGTAAAGAAAACTGAGGCTTCCACCTCTGCGCGTAGAGGCAAGTGTGGATACTATCAACCATCATCTACCTGGGGAAAGACAATAGACAATGAATGCATTCCTATAGTTGAACAAGTAAACGGTTTCCTTTCCAAATAGTGGCAAACTGCGAGAGTGTTGTGCCCAGAAGTGCTAAATAGTGGCAAACTGCGAGAGTGTTGTGCCCAGAAGTGCTAAATAGTGGCAAACTGCGAGAGTGTTGTGCCCAGAAGTGCTAAATAGTGGCAAACTGCGAGAGTGTTGTGCCCAGAAGTGCTAAATAGTGGCAAACTGCGAGAGTGTTGTGCTCAGAAATGCTAAATAGTGGCAAACTGCGAGAGTAATATGCCCAGAAATGCTAAATAGTGGCAAACTGCGAGAGTGTTGTGTCCAGAAATGCTAAATGGATGCTTTGAGAAAAATACATCTGATTAATCATTATCAAGTGCCATCTTCCTAACGAAAGTTGGCTTCAACGGATCTCCAACATCCCCAACTTTTTAATTTCATATGTTATTGCACTATATCGGAAACTTCAAAAGTCGTAACTTAAAAATACCGATCTAGCGATTTGCAGGCAATGAACTGGCCATCCACCTCCCACTCAGTGTGCAGCTGATCAGAGGTTCTCATCGCACAGCGTGTCGAATATTGGATGCGGCGGTATATGCGTCTTTATCGGAATATCGTTCCGTTTAATTATGTTTGATATTTGTTCTGTAGAAACCTGTTCACTGATTCTTGTATTGTACCAAAAAATAATAATGGAAGGTATGGTTGCTGGTAACAGGGGTAAGGTATGGTTGCTGGTAACAGAGGTAAGGTATGGTTGCTGGTAACAGGGGTAAGGTATGGTTGCTGGTAACAGGGGTAAGGTATGGTTGCTGGTAACAGAGGTAAGGTATGGTTGCTGGTAACAGGGGTAAGGTATGGTTGCTGGTAACAGGGGTAAGGTATGGTTGCTGGTAACAGGGGTAAGGTATGGTTGCTGGTAACAGAGGTAAGGTATGGTTGCTGGTTACAGGTGTAAGGTATGTTTGCTGGTAACAGGGGTAAGGTATGGTTGTTGGTAACAGGGGTAAGGTATGGTTGCTGGTAACAGGGGTAAGGTATGGTTGCTGGTAACAGGGGTAAGGTATGTTTGCTGGTAACAGGGGTAAGGTATGTTTGCTGGTAACAGGGGTAAGGTATGTTTGCTGGTAACAGGGGTAAGGTATGTTTGCTGGTAACAGGGGTAAGGTATGGTTGCTGGTAACAGGGGTAAGGTATGGTTGCTGGTAACAGGGGTAAGGGACACACACGATGACGCTGGATAAGAGACACCTCAATCTGTTTAAACATTGCCCCTGGCTACGGCAGGTCAACTGACCCAGAACTGTGAGAGGTTTCATCATTATCAAGTGCCGTCTCCGCAATGAAGGTTGGCTGCAACAGATCTCCAACATCCTCTGTCTCTTGTTTTGGTGGTGCACTCTGCTAGACTGTAACCTGTCCATCGTGTGATGTTACTCTCCTACTTGTATCTCTGCCTACCTCTTGCTCGCTTCCTTTTGACTTTTCCCTCAAGTAAGGTCTTCAATAAGGTGTCATGTCTTTTAATGTGTCCACAATATTGTATTTACCTGATCTTTATTTCTCTTCATAATTCTTTCTTCATATTAAATGTCTTTAACACCTCTTTATTTGTTTTCTTCTCTTTTCATGATTTTCTCCCTAATCTTCTATATACCCACATCTCAAATGAATCAATTCTGTCTTGTAATTGTTTATTTAGTGTCAATAGTCAGGAGATTATGAGATTAATAATGTTTTGGAAGAAATATGTCACGAGATATTCATTCATTTTCCTTGTACGCTGAGGTTAGCGCATAGGGCAGAGGTCAGAACTCTCCAATTCTGTCTGTTCAAAGCTTATCTGTGCAGATTTTGAATAGTATGAATATTGGTTGTTTTATTTTCTCTAAGTATTGTTCTTCAGAGTGTTTCTTTTGGTCTACCCCTGTCTCTTCTGCCTATTTGTATCTATGCAAGATTTTGTTGGTGTATTCTGTTATTGTTTGAGCGTAAGACATGTCCGATGTATGACCAACATCGTTTTCTAATAACATTTGTGATGTAGTTTTGATGTGTAGGAATGAGATTGGAATTGGAACGAGATTGGAATCTCACATGAGATAGGAATTGCGGTATTTAAAATCGACTGTTATCACATGTCATTAAATCCATCTATTACACCATTCAAGGTTTACCATGATAATTTATGAACCGACATTATTGTACTCCGTGCATACACCGACATTATTGTACTCCGTGCATACACATAGGTGCTCAGTCTCCAACAACAAATGTCAAAATGTATGTATTCTAGTTGTTCATATGGCTCGCTAGTTGAATACGCTCTTAGTTCTACCTTATATGCCTGCATAATACTTCCACTTTTAATTTGACATGTTATACTCCCTGCGGCGGAGTGATTGATGCGTTCAATCTATGCGTTTCTGTGTTTGAAAGTTCAGAAAGCAATGGCAAACTACTGAGGTATTTATATTGCCAAGAAAATAACTACAGTCAAAAAATTCTACGTTGATCCCTACGTTCTCCATCATCATCATCAGGTGCCATGCCGGTTGGTGAAGGCGGTCATGGCTCTCCACAGCTCTCTGTCCGCAGTATTATGTATCACGGTCGTTGTTGTTTCCTTGCCGTGGCAGGTTGTCAAACTGTCTAAAATGTTCTCACGCTATCGCCCTCTGTCTATGTTGCCTTCAATTTTGCCTGTTGTGCCTATGTTCTCCATAGTGTCCAAAAAAAAGAAAATTGCCTTTATCTTATGTTGTTGATTAAGGTCCGTTTCGCATTTGACTCTTTCAACACCTCTACATTAGTTTTTCTGGCAGTCCATGGTATTCTCAGCATTCTTCTGTAGAACCACATCTCTGTTGCCTCTAATTTCCCACTTTCCAGTTTGTTTATTGTCCAAGACTCGCACCCATATGTAAGTATAGGCGTTATATAGCACTGCAGAACTCTCTTTCTCACTTCTAATGACATGGTCATATTACACAGTATATTTTTCATTTTACTGCATAGAATAATCTACTATTTTTCATTTTTCTGCATAGAATAATCTACTATTTTTCATTTTTCTGCATAGAATAATCTACTATTTTTCATTTTACTGCATAGAATAATCTACTATTTTTTTTAAATATGACATTCTTCGAATATCAGCCTTGATCTCTCATCAATCCATGTTTTTGTATCTCTCATCAATCCATGTTTTTGTATCTCTCATCAATCCATGTTTTTGTATCTCTCATCAATCCATGTGTTTGTATCTCTCATCAATCCATGTTTTTGTATCTCTCATCAATCCATGTGTTTGTATCTCTCATCAATCCATGTGTTTGTATCTCTAATCAATCCATGTGTTTGTATCTCTCATCAATCCATGTGTTTGTATCTCTAATCAATCACTGTGTTTGTATCTCTCATCAATCCCTGTGTTTGTATCTCTCATCAATCCATGTGTTTGTATCTCTCATCAATCCATGTGTTTGTATCTAGTAAGCTCTCATCAATCCATGTGTTTGTATCTCTCGTCAATCCATGTGTTTGTATCTCTCATCAATCCATGTGTTTGTATCTCTCATCAATCCATGTGTTTGTATCTCTCATCAATCCATGTGTTTGTATCTCTCATCAATCCATGTGTTTGTTTCGAGTAAACTCTCGTCAATCCATGTGTTTGTATCCAGTAAGCTCTCATCAATCCATGTGTTTGCATCTAGTAAGCTCTCCTCAATCCATGTGTTTGTATCCAGTAAGCTCTCATCAATCCATGTGTTTGTATCTCTCATCAATCCATGTGTTTGTATCTAGCAAGCTCTCGTCAATCCATGTGTTTGTATCTAGCAAGCTCTCATCAATCCATGTGTTTGTATCTAGCAAGCTCTCATCAATCCATGTGTTTGTATCTAGCAAGCTCTCATCAATCCATGTGTTTGTATCTAGCAAGCTCTCATCAATCCATGTGTTTGTATCTAGCAAGCTCTCATCAATCCATGTGTTTGTATCTAGCAAGCTCTCATCAATCCATGTGTTTGTATCTCTCATCAATCCATGTGTTTGTATCTAGCAAGCTCTCATCAATCCATGTGTTTGTATCTCTCATCAATCCATGTGTTTGTATCTAGCAAGCTCTCGTCAATCCATGTGTTTGTATCTAGCAAGCTCTCATCAATCCATGTGTTTGTATCTAGCAAGCTCTCATCAATCCATGTGTTTGTATCTAGTAAGATCTCATCAATCCATGTGTTTGTATCTAGTAAGCTCTCGTCAATCCATGTGTTTGTATCTAGTAAGCTCTCGTGTAGCAGTTTCGGTACGTCCCCCTTGTCCATAATCAATCCCCGTCTACTGATGCACTGGGATGCAAGTCTGTCTGCTGTCTCATTACCCGAAATGTCGACATGTTCGGGACAGTATAGCGCTGCAGGTTGAAAACCACGTCATGACAGAAACAAATCCGGGTCGTGGTTTCTCTCCTGGTACGACCGTTTCCACAGATGACCCAGCTGTAAATGGGTTCCTGACGCATGGTTTGGGGAAGCGAAGCATGCAAGGAAGTTAACTAGCCACCCCACCTAATAGTTATTTGTGTTTAGTTCATGTACATGAGTTATCTTCATCCCCGACGGCAGTTTGCTGCCACGTGTCCTACCTTGACTAGAAATGTAGCCAAATGGTGGATGAAAACCGTCCCATCCCTTTACTGCTTCTAACGATTTTCACAAAAATGTCATCACATTTCTATCAAAAAGAGAGATCTACACACGAAAATACACACAAAGATTTACGAAAGAAAATACACACGAATATTTACACACGAATATTTACACACGAATATTTACACACGAAAACGGGCGATTGACAATTCTTATGAAGTAAAAACGCCCTCCTTACTGTAAATATATTTACGGTACTGAACTAGAGAAATTTAATGAAATAAATTATGTAAATAAAAACACAGAGTGAGCTAAGCCTAATTCTGAGCATGTGACTTCTAAGTCTGTTTTGGGAAGTTCGTAGTTTGTTCATTGAGTGACATTTAATGGTAGGGGTCATTTGGTTCTATAGTTTGGTGCATTCTCTTCCACTTTTTCTTATATTCTGCTTCTAACATAGTCCGTAAAATCACTTTCTATTTCTTCTATTGAACTCCCTTACCTTCTTAGGAGATCAGCCTTTTCATTTACAAATATGCTAACTGTGATTTGGAAAAGCAACATCAGTGTTGGAGTGAGAGTCAAACTGAATACATCGCTTCTGTTTTCTGTTGTGCTGTATGGCTGTGCGAGTTGGACAATCACTGCGGACATGGAGAGAAGATTACAGGATTTCGAGTACAAATGCTACATACGAATTCTACAAATTTCCTATAGGGAACATAAGACCAATGTTTACGTAAGAAATAAAGTAGAGATGTGTGCAGGTGTCCAGGAGCCATTACTTTCAATAGTGAAACGACGAAAACTAGCATGGTTCGGACATGTATGCAGACACGATTCCTTGTCAAAAACAATACTGCAGGGAACTGTCGTAGGTGGAAGAAGCAGAGGAAGACAAATAAAGTCATGGACAGACAACATCAAGGAATAGACAGGACAAGATATTTCCACACTCATCCGCATCACTGAAGATATAATTCGCTGGAGGTTTCTGTGTGCTGAATCATCCAATGTGGTACCCCTACGACCATGAAGGGTTACGGGTTTGTGATTATGTTACAGTGACCAGGGATTCACTGCAGTACTATTATTAGTTCCGTTAAATGTGTGTTCCCACTTAACAGGAAAGTACCGCCTCTTTTCTAAAGCGGTAGCAAGACCTCTAACTAGACAACTGTGAATAGCCCAAGTACTTGACTCTTGGCACACCAAAAAACCCTTAATACAAATACGATAGACCGACTTAGCTACAACATCAGCCGTATCTAGACACAAACGAGTTAGCTCACTTAACTTTCCAACGCGACCAAACTGAATGTGTTACAACGTCAATATGTAGTCACTGTCAGAAATATTAACAATGTACCAATCATACCGCGCTGCATTTCTCTAGGCACTTAAATCACCATTAATTTCACGGTTATTGCCCCTTGATAGTAACTCTCCTTAACGTGATTTATCGAAATGGAGGATATACAATCAGAGGTTCTCAAAGGGGCTTGCGTAGTATTTTGAAGTAGACATTTATTACTACTGGGCTGTTCATAATTTACTTAAACAATTAGGGAGAAATGTAGTCTGAAAAAAATTGATAGATGTTGACAAGGAAGGGGACAGATTTTCAAAAGATTTTCAAAAAAGTTGACGTCATTAATACTCTTAAAAAATATGAGCTCATGTAAATAGTTCACTTCTTCCCACAAACCTACTCATGTTGAACTTCTGTGAGTTAGATGCATCAGGTCAGAGGGTACACCAGTAATCACAGTACCATTTTTTTGTTTGTTGAGTACTGGATTCGACTAGGCCATCTCGGGATGTCTAGTCACGTCACTCTCAACCTAGTCCTAAGAAGGACTTTTTGGTTATATCGAGATGCTGGGTGCGGACAGGGAACTGACGAAAAGTTCTTGAGCCTTGGCGAAAATGACGAAAAGGCTGTCGAAAGTTTGCTGAAGCTTGCTTTTAATCCCGGGACGTACTGCGGATAAGAAGAGTCGTTTCTCTCTTGGAAGTTTCCAAGTCCACAGCAGGTTCCCACCTCAGCTGGAGATCGTTCGATCCTTGATAACTTAGCCAGATTGCTCTGTTGCCCGGGGTACTCCACGAGGAGGAGTATCAAGGTCTGAACCAGTATGAGTCCTGGTCCTGGCGAGCACAGGTGCTCGCTTCTTCATCTCTGCACCCCATCACAGTACCATGTAAACTGCACACGTTTAATACTATGTCTACACACCAAGTGGAGCTCAGTGGCCTAGATGATAGTGAGCGTGCTTACTATCACCGAGTTACAGCTTGCCAGGTTCGAAACCACGTCTGGATAAAAAGAATCCGGGTTGTAATGTTTCGCCTAACAGGACCGTTCCTCCAGTCGCTGCTGTAAATGAGTACCTGACGCATGGGTTGGGGAAGGTAAACACAACACGGAAGGAAACTGGCCACCCTATGTAATAGTTGCTGCGGCTTAGTAATGAAGGGCTATCTTCACTCCCTACGGCAGGTTGCTGCGATGGGACCTCTCTACCTACACCCCAACCATATAACATTGTGAATCCTAGAAAGAAAACAACAGAGCAATAGGGACAGTGGTGAAAGATAAGATCCCCTGGTTTTGGGTAATTAAAATGTATTCACTCGTACCGGTAACTTCTGTATTGTTGAGTATTTCAATGGTGTATTGGAATACATTCCTGTGTTATTATAACTTTACCTGTGCAGTTTCTAAAACATGTTTTGTTTGGGCCCAGTCCTAACCTAACTTTCCTGTCAATTGCTCTCGTCCTTACAATTTATAACCATGTCTGATATACATTTGACGCGGTGTTCAGTTATTATAAGTGCTTTTTTATATCTGCACCTTGATTCTTCATGTATAACGATTATATTCTAAGGAGAAATATAACGATTATATTCTAAGGACAAATATAGCGTGGTGGAATAGATGATAGCTATCTATGGTTGAACAACAAAAATAGGTATAAGTGTTATTATAATAAGTCATAAAACAACTTAATAACGAGACACATTGACGGACGGCGTTTCGACTAAAAAGCCTTCATCAGGACAAACAAAACTACAGTAAACAAAACTTACATAGAGATACACATGGTGGTGATAGAAAGGAAACAAGAGGGATAGTAGTGAGGAAATGACAGAGGATGCAAAGATAGGACAGCATGCCAGAAAAAATGAGTGTGAGAGTAAGATGAAAGTGGTTAAGTAAGTGCATAGAAAAAGTGGAAATAGATAAGATGTAATGCACATAAAATTAAAATGATAATGAAAATGACTTAGCTGGGTAGTAGTTGGAACTGGAGACAACAAGTTAAATTGGTAGTTGGAACTGGAGACAACAAGTTAAATAGGTAGTTGGAACTGGAGACAACAAATTAAATAGGAAATTGTGGCCTTTCAGCGCCACAATTTCTGTTACCACACGTTCTAGGACGCAGAGGCAGAAATACCATCGGCGAGCTGTAAGAGGCAATAAAACTTGAATCACAGACAGGGAGTATAGAGAATGCACAACAAACAAGAACCTAAGCATAAGTCAAAGCCGTAGTCGCCAAATGTGCAGGTATCCGTAAACATGGATTGAAAAAATAATCTTCAATGACAAATAAAAAGAGAGAAAGGGAGTTGAGAGAAAAAAGGAAAACGAAAAGGAGGTTGAAGGATCGAGAGAGAGAGAGCCGCAGCGTTTATCGTTAGAGAACTGACGGATTCTTAATCTCGGTACTTTTAAGCACCATATCATCAGCGACTAGCTATACTTCCGATAACCTCTCACCTCCTTTCGTCCACCTACTCTTCTTCTGCTTCTCTGTTGCCTCTCCATTTCTTCTTAATTTCCTTCCCTGTCCATCCTTCTTCTCGTAATTTTCTTATATCTTTTGCACTCCATTGTGACCGTTCGGTATGGACCACCATTAAGGGGTTGGAGTTTGGGAGACCCGCCAAGGGGGATTGGTGTGCCAGTGGGTGATCACACCTTGGGGTTTTTCGGGACGCAGGTGAATCAGGTGTGGACCGGTTGCGTTTTGGCGCGTCGTTTGTTGGTTAATCTACATCCCTCGTCATCGTACCCATTCACTCTCTTCCTATGGGTCGATCCACCTATGCCTCCCTCATTTATTCTCTTCCTATGGGTCGATCCACCTATGCCTCCCTCATTTATTCTCTTCCTATGGGTCGATCCACCTATGCCTCCCTCATTTATTCTCTTCCTATGGGTCGATCCACCTATGCCTCCCTCATTTATTCTCCTTACGATTCCCGGTCCTACTTTCTCTACTTTATCTGATCTCACCACCATGCCTTTCACTGATCTTTCCCCTTTGCCACTCACGGTGGCCCATGAACGCCTCTTCTAGCCACACTATCACTTTTGGGCGTACCATCACTCTGGACTACTTTCTGGCGTGTCTTCCTTGGCCTTGTTGTGTCGGCTACCTCTACAGCAATCGAGCATGTAAAGACTGTATGACTGATGTTGACTTACTACCCATCTTTCGTTTTTACAACTATGCTATGGCTGCAGCGCCAACAGGAAGCCTGATATATACGCTTAGGATGGCTCGGAGGCAGTGGTCCACCGATGTCTTTCTTTGGAGCAAGCGTAAAGTACGCGAAATGCCTGCAAAAGGGCGGTTGGTCTCACACAGACATGAATCTTGTTTCATTTGATATTCCCCCCCCCACGGTACATCGTCCGTACTAATGGTGGTTCGAGGTACTGTCCACTGATCGTTGTTCCTTATAGATGGGCCAGTGTACAGTTCGAGCAGTACCCACGTAGGGGTTGCAATGTGCAGCTGACACATCTTTATAACATCTTCGGTTTATACGACCGGTCACATTCTTCAAACACGTCCTCAAAAGTTACTTGATTTGTTCTATCTTCCATTATATTTCATCAGGACTTCTGTCACAACGACCTCCACTGACCACGCCATTGAGGTCACTTGACACCTACTAGTCACCTGCGACAATCCACCCCCCTTTTTTCCCCCTCCACCCTATACATTTCATATGTCTTGATTGTAGTTCCGGGTGTTCCTCCTTCCGCCATGGAGTTCGTCTCTTGTCCATTTATTCTCCATCTTCACTTGTGCCATTTTCTCCGGCATAGTCTTCCCACGTCTTCCTATATCAGCCTTCTTCTTTTTGATACCTTCCTACGACGCATTTTCCCGATATGCCCCCCTCCTCTTCATCTCTGTCGTCCCTTCTTCCCCTTGGCATCCGCCCACTTCCGCATCCCTTCATTATGTGACGTTTCTCTGTTTTACGGTGGAGCCCACGTCGATCTCCAATTTGCACTTTTCTTCTGCTATCTCGCTTCTTCATTTACCCCCTTTTCGGTTTCCTTCCTATTCTCAACCCCCTTTCTCTCTTTTTATTTGTTATTATCTGCCATTTTGTCCCAGCCATGTTTACGGATACCTGCACCATTTGGTTACTACGGCCCTGCCTTACACTTAGGTTCTTGTTTGTCGCACATTCTCTATGTTCCCTGTCTGTGATTCATCGGGCATTTGTCTACTCAAGTTATATTGCCTCTTATATCCCGCAGATGGTCTTTCTGCCTCTGCGTCCTCGTGGTAACAGACCGCAATTTTCTATTTAACTTTACTATTTAACTATTTAACTACTAGCGAGCTAAGTTTATTTTCGTTATAACTTTTATTTTTATTTCATTTGTATTATATCTTATCTATTTCCACTTTTTCTGTGCACTTGCTTACTACTTACTTGCCCAGTCATCCTTCCTTTTTTCCTTCATATCACCACCATGTCTGTCTCTATGTCAGATTTATTATTGTTGTCATTTGCTTGTCCTGGTGAAGGTTTTTTAGTCGAAACATCATCTGTCGCTGTGTCTCGTTGTTAGGTTGGATTATTTCTTATTTTGGAAACACTTATACCTATTTTTGTTCATTTTGATGTTTGGCATGTGTTATCCTAGCTACCCATTTCCTGTTTAGGGTTGTTTCCCGACACTGGAATTTTATTCCTATGGCTGAGCCGTTTCTCCGAGCTAAAGGTTTGCTATTATCAGTGTTACACGGAATTTTTTTTAATAGACGATAACCTCAGACTATATAATTCATTATATAATTCAATATATATATATAATGCCAAGGCCTCAGTATCGGAATGGAGTGTACATACATAAGGATACATACATATCGCCCATTATGAGTGAATTCCATAATTTCCATGAGACTATTGGTAACTTTTAATTTGAAAATCCTTAAGGGTGAGCTGGGTTTACCTGTATATTTGCCATATTTCAAGAAATTTCTAAATAAACACCATATTAAGGTAAATGTTACCAAAATTAACCTCGCAAATTTGGCACACAAAAAACCCAGTTGTAGTGGAAAAACCTCTGCTGTGGCATCATGACTATTATGGAAAAATCACAGGTTTAATTTTCGGACTGTCATAATATCCCGTCAAACAGTTTGCTTACCCCGTGGAGAAATTAATAAAAAAATAATTTTGAAAATAAAAAACCGCGAGGCAGATCTGGCACAATTCATACAATTCAAGGACAATTTTCCCCCGGCCATCAATTTCACATAGAAAATCTCCACCTCCCATGTGAATTTCCTTGACATATCCATCACTATCCTGCCCTTCTGTACACTACAAACCGACTGATACCCATATCTTTCTTCTATATAGCTCTCTCATCCCTCTGCCTGTCGTGATTCCCTTCCATTCTCCCAACTTCTTCGAATTCAGCACTTGTTTAGTTGCGAGGACGACTTCCTCGAGAAGGCCTACGAGATGATAGATTTCTTCCGCTGTTGCCTTCACCACGAGAGTGTCCTCTGGTCTGTCCTTCTTCGAGTGTGCAGTCTCTCCCGTCAGGACAGCCTCTTGAACACTCGGAAGTCTTCCTCTTCTGACAGGGGCAAGTTTGTTCTCACTTTCCACCCCATAGCGCTAGCGTTCGCCATGTCCTGTTTCATCACCTTCCTCTTCTCCAGTCGGACATCTAGACGAGGGAAGTGTTCTGTACCCCCACCCCCCCCCAATTTGTTGCTCCCAGACGTGACAACAATCGCAGGGATCTACTGGTCCGGAGTCACCTCCAGCCTGACGTTCCTAATCATTTTGGCACCATCAGATGCAAACGCAGGAAATGCTACACTTGTGCCTATGTCACCCAGATGCGGTCTGTCACATTCCCTAAAACCACCTTCACCATTGAGGAGAGCTTCACATATGTGTCCCACAACGTCATCTATGCGATCATATGCAAGCTTTGAGCCATGACATATATAGGTGAAACTGGAAGGAGGCTCACATACCGATTCTGTGAACACATGTATAGCATAAAAACCATTCGGGTTTTCCTGTAGACGCCCATTTCAATGGCACGGGCCTTCGGGGCTCCCAGGACATTCAGGTTACGGCCATTAAGTCGCGCTTCCCTGACGACCGAACCCGTCTGGCGCTTGAGAACCGTTACATTTACCAATATGGCACTCTTAAACCCGACGGCATTATTGAGCGCCTGTCTCATGTATGACTCTAGTCGATCCATAGTTTCTATTTGTTTCATGCTACATGTTTGTGGTCATTTTTGTATTTTCCTCGTTCGGTGTCATCTCACCTCTTTCGTTCAATCTATATTTCACATACCAATGTGACCATCCATGTCCTTACTGTTTGTTTTCTGTTATATTTTTTTAAATTTTGTTTCAAATCTTGTCTTGGTAACGGCCTTTTGGTCTAAACGCTGATATGTGTGTGTGTGTGTGTAATTATGTATGTCTCTAGTTATTAGCAAAACTTTATAACCCTATTCCTGGATTTATCTGTTATATTTTTAATAGTGAAATCGGAGAGATAAACCTTCCCTTGTCCAATCTGGCCCCATATAACATGTTCTCCTGGCGTTGCTATTTTAAAATGTACAGATTAGAATGTGTACTTGAATCTAAAATAAAGTATTTATTGGTTTGGTCTGAATTCAAATCCCAAAATCAGTTCTTTGTTAAAATGTGTTGAGAGGTTGAAACATAACCACGATATAGGTATAGCGTCACATTTCTCACCGACCGGTGCAGCTGGTTTGTCAGTATTACTAAAGAATATGTGTCAATGACTGCACCGTTAGTGTGAAGTTACAAGGGTATAATAGGGCATTTAGTTAGTGTGAATTTATCAATTGTAACAAGTGGTTGTTTCATAGCAAATACTATGCACTGAGGGAATACTTGCGGAACAATGTGAAGTGATTACAAATAGTACTTGTGGTTCAATGTGAAGGGATTGCAAATGTTACTTGCCGTTCAATGTGAAGTGATTACAAATAGTACTAGTGGTTCAATGTGAAGTGATTACAAATAGTACTTGTGGTTCAATGTGAAGGGATTACAAATAGTACTTGTGGTTCAACGTGAAGGGATTACAAATAGTACTTGTGGTTCAACGTGAAGGGATTACAAATAGTACTTCTGGGAAGAGTTTGACAAGTAGGTATTTATCTGTACTTACTATTCAGGATTGACAGTGTTGACAAGTGTAAGCAGAATTATACTGATATTAGTGTATACACTTGCCTAAAAAGTGTAGGCAGATTAGTAAATAGATTTGTCTACATAAGTGTAGGAATATTAGTAAATACATTTGTCTACATACGTGTAGGCAGATTAGTAAATGCATTTGTCTACATAAGTGTAGGCAGATTAGTAAATACATTTGTCTACATAAGTGTAGGCATATTACTAAATGCATTTGTCTACATACATGTGGGCAGATTAGTAAATACATTTGTCTACATACATGTAGGCAGATTAGTAAATACATTTGTCTAAATAAGTGTAAGCAGTAAATAGATTTGCCTACACAGCTATAGTCAGATTAATAAATACATTTTTCTACATAAGTGTAGGAAGAACTGTCCTTCAAGAAGATACCACTGTCCTTGACAGATCTTGTATCCCCATCATTAACACTATCCTGATGCAGACACAAATTCGTTGGGAAGGTCATTTGTTACATGCGCAAGACCATTACCTGTCAGAGATTCTTCTCTATGGAGAAGGGTACGCGATCTCAAGGTGGCCAAAAGAAGCGCTACAAGGACTCGTTAAAGGAATCACTGAAAGTCTTTGAAATAGACCAAGATACATAGAAAGAACTTGCACAAAATAGATCTACATGGCGTTCTACAATAAAAAAAGAGCGCATCATCTTGTGAAAAGAGGAGAATTGCAGCATTTCAACAGCGGAGAGTAGCTAGAAAGTCACGGATAGATCAAAATCCGTCAGCAGTGGTCATTCCATGCCCGTACTATCAAAGGACATTTACAGCTCGGACAGGGCTCATTAGCCATCTTCGAAATATTAGGCATGGACATATTTATAAATGAATTTTCAAAAGTGGATGTAACAAATGGTCATCATCATCATGTGATGGACGAACACACACACAGAAAGAACTATACTTTATTTTTTTTTCTATTTCGATCATTCTCAAATTCCAACAGATTATCAGGATTTTGTTTGGAGAATGCAATGTACTGTGTCATTATTTACAGCATTGCTGTGATATCTGCACCTTTCGACATGGTACATCCAATTTCTGCACGACGTCTGTATCATTTTGACTATATTTAGTATGAAACAGTCAATTTCACCCGAAAACCTCCTTAGGCACCTACTATGACATGCATGGAAGGTAAACAGTGTTGCTATTATGTACTCCGCGTCTGTGCCTTTCAGCTATGTGGATAGTCTTCTTATAATCCATGCAATGAGGTGTTTATCATCATGTTTTTCTACAAACATCTGTTTTCTGAGCTGTCAATCATTTTCGATACCAGTGTTCTCCCATGCCATAATGCCAGGTTGTCGAGCATCTTCTTTCTTAGTCTTCCAATTTCCTGTTTTCACGATTTGTTCCACCCTTCCTTTTCTCATAATGGGCCGACAATATGTGGATTGTCTATTTCTGATATGAGTGAGCAGGTCTCTTTTTGAATTAGCGTCTTTCAAAATATCTTCACTACTCTTGTTATCTCTCCATGGTGTTCTTAGCCTTCTTCTATAAAATCACATCTTTCCCGCCTCTATGTAATTTTTACTCAAAATGCGTAGGAATCCCCTTCATTGTACTCGTGTTACCCTGCATGTGCCCCGTCCCTTTCAGCGAAGCGACATGCCGCCTGAATGCCACTATAGCACGTAATTCCGTATCTTCAAGTGATAATCTCAGAACAGAAACCAGAAAACTCCGAATAAATCAACTTTAAAAATAAGACGTTTCAAGCGGGATTCGACCCAAGACCTCTTGAGCACAAAGTAAATGGCTTAACCACTATGCCAGGGAGATTGCTAAAATTCATTATTTTGCTGATTATCCAATATTCACTTCCATAAATGAGAATTGTTTCTATTAAACTTCTAAGAACTATTTTTTTTCCACATTATAAAATATATTACACAGGATACTCATTGTCCTTGTTTCTCCCATATGTTTCTCCCATATGTTTCTCCCATATGTTTCTCCCATATGTTTCTCCCATGTGTTTTACCCATACGTTTCACCCATATGTTTCTCCCATATGTTTCACCCATATGTTTCTCCCATATGTTTCTCCCATATGTTTCTCCCATATGTTTCTCCCATATGTTTCCCATATGTTTCACCCATATGTTTCCCATATGTTTCTCCCATATGATTCTCCCATATGTTTCTCCCATATGTTTCTCCCATATGTTTCTCCCATATGTTTCTCCCATATGTTTCTCCCATATATTTCTCCCATATGTTTCTCCCATATGTTTCTCCCATAAGTTTCTCCCATATGTTTCTCCCATATCTTTATCCCATATGTTTCTCCCATATGTTTCTCCCATATGTTTCTCCCATATGTTTCTCCCATATGTTTCTCCCATATGTTTTACCCATATGTTTCACCCATATGTTTCTCCCATATGTTTCACCCATATGTTTCTCCCATATGTTTCTCCCATATGTTTCCCATATGTTTCACCCATATGTTTCCCATATGTTTCTCCCATATGTTTCTCCCATATGTTTCTCCCATATGTTTCTCCCATATGTTACTCCCATATGTTTCTCCCATATGTTTCTCCCATATGTTTCTCCCATATGTTTCTCCCATATGTTTCTCCCATATGTTTCTCCCATATGTTTCACCCATATGTTTCACCCATATGTTTCTCCCATATGTTTCTCCCATATGTTTCTCCCATATGTTTCACCCATATGTTTCTCCCATATGTTTCTCCCATATGTTTCACCCATATGTTTCTCCCATATTTTTTACCCATATCTTTCAACCATATGTTTCCCATATGTTTCTCCTATATGTTTCACCCATATGTTTCTCCCATATGTTTCACCCATATGTTTCACCCATATGTTTCACCCATATGTTTCTCCCATATGTTTCTCCCATATGTTTCACCCATATGTTTCTCCCATATTTTTTATCCATATCTTTCAACCATATGTTTCCCATATGTTTCTCCCATATGTTTCACCCATATGTTTCACCCATATGTTTCTCCCATATGATTCACCCATATGTTTCACCCATATGTTTCACCCATATGTTTCACCCATATGTTTTACCCATATGTTTTACCCATATGTTTCACCCATATGTTTTTCCCATATCTTTCACCCATATGTTTCATATGTTTCTCCCATATGTTTCACCCATATGTTTCACCCATATGTTTCCCATATGTTTCCCATATGTTTCACCCATATGTTTCTCCCATATGTTTCTCCCATATGTTTCACCCATATGTTTCCCATATGTTTCCCATATGTTTCCCATATGTTTCCCATATGTTTCCCATATGTTTCCCATATGTTTCCCATATGTTTCCCATATGTTTCACCCATATGTTTCTCCCATATGTTTCTCCCATATGTTTCACCCATATGTTTCCCATATATTTCACCCATATGTTTCACCCATATGTTTCCCATATATTTCACCCATATGTTTCACCCATATGTTTCACCCATATGTTTCACCCATATGTTTCATCCATATTAGTACCATAGATATTTGAAAAGATTCCTGTATTCATTCCTGTATTGATCTCCATTGTTTCATTCAGGACCGTAGATATGACTACTTTACGGACGTTGATTTACCTATACAAAATAAAGGTTATTCGTCCGTTTTCCTGTGTAAATTTGCATATTTGTATATTTACGTATAAAATGTAAAGTTAATTCGTGTGTAAAGTTCCCTATTTTTCGTGTGTAAATGTACCTATTTTTCGTGTGTAAATGTACCTATTTTTCGTGTGTAAATGTACCTATTTTTCGTGTGTAAATGTACCTATTTTTCGTGTGTAAATGTACCTATTTTTCGTGTGTAAATGTACCTATTTTTCGTGTGTAAATGTACCTATTTTTCGTGTGTAAAGTTCCCTATTTTTCGTGTGTAAATGTACCTATTTGTAAATCTGCCTGTTTGTTAATTTCCCTATATAACTATACAAAATAAAGTTTATTCGCGTGTCCCCTATTTTTTCTTGCGTAAACTTTCCATATAGGTCGAGAATTATGAATACCTTTTCGGGAATAATCTCAAATGGAACATATTTAAAATCCGACTTTTCGGCTAAGTTCCTGGCACCAAAGGTCAAGTTCTGATTTATTAAGGGGGAGAGGAAGTGAGACATTCGTTCCTCAAACCCCCTTATCTACGGGCTTGGTTGACCCCTGCGACATCGACTAGTTAATGCTTGTTATTATTTTGTTTACATTATTGAAAATTGCATACTAGCTGTGGCCGTACCCATCATGGATAAAATATTCAACCAAATGGTCGGAACTACGAACAGTGTGGGAATCGCCGATTTAAAATGTGAAATACATTCCCCTTTCTGCTAATATAAGAAATAATTTACTTCCCCTAGTTCACACAACGTAATGTATTGACAAGAATAAGAAAGAAAGGCTAAATCTATTTCTACTGTACTGCATTCTATACAAGGGGTAACATATTTTCACAAACAACAGGGAAACATCGTAGCAACTTGTTAAAGTGTTAGTTAAAATGATGAGGTTTTACAGTTCAGAGAACATCAATGAGAAATCCCGACTTGCATACTTGAATCTGAATATGTTGGCGTGGTTAGTTATTACTATTATGTGTTGTTAAATTGAAATTATTCAGTGAGTTAGTGCTCGCTTCATTGAACTCCTGCTCTTTTCAAAAGTTGGTTTTACTGAAGTGTGAAGTTTGGTTGAATGAAATGGTGCACATTGTATGATTCGTGTAATAAAGGAGTACGGAAAGATTTGGAAGAGGTGGTGAAGAAATCGTTGTGAGGAAGGAAGAAATAAAAGCAGAGATACTTAAATCTGAATGAATTAAACGAATTAGGTGAGAAATATAACGGCTGGGATGTGTGGATAAGGAAATGTCTGAGAGTGGGGAGTGTTTTTTAGGGCTGTAGTTCTCTATCTTTTTTTCCCACCTGTTTCGAACTTTAAGGAAAAATATATTCTCAGTACCATAGACTTCTAGACTTGTAGACTACATGAGTGCATGACCATAGACTTCTATACTACATGACTGCATTACTATAGACATCTAGACTTCTAGTCTACATGATCGCGCGACGTCTAGACTTCTAAACTGCACGACCATAGACTTCTAGACTTGTAGACTACATGAATGCATGACCATAGACTTCTAGACCTAGACTACATGACTGCATTACTATAGACTTCTAGACTACATGACTGCGGTACCATAGACTTCTAGACTTCTAGACTGCATGAGTGCATAGCCATATAATTCTACACTACATGATCGCATTACGACTAGACTTCTAGATTGCATGACTTCTAGACTTCTGTACTGCATATTCCCGTATAATCATTGACTTCTAGACTTCTAGACTGCAGGACCATAGACTTTTAGATGGAGCATGACTCACTTAAAGAGGCGGCCGTTTTCTAAAAAGGGCCGTGGTTTAAAGTTTTGAATAAATTCTCTTAAAAAACAAGTATTTCTCAAGGATAGTTTGTGTACTGATCGCATTCAGCGCCACTTATTTTGGCTTTTACGATTTTTTCGTCGCTTTTCATTGGTTATCGAAACAAAGTATACGTAAAGCGACAAATATTTTGTTCATCAGCCAAGATGAGTGACGATATGTGAGATCAGCAATCTGTGATATTCTGGATAAGGGTTTCGTAAATATAGTACCTGAAATCCCGATTATTTTTAGCCACATCATTTTGTGACGTCCGTGCTTTAACAATTAATCTATCTGGAAGATCAGGCTTAACCACGGCATATATACGTGCAAAAATATATATATAATAGCATTGCGCTTTTAACTAGTGAAGATATGCGATTTTGATATATACAGCTTTTATTTCGAAGGACGATACAGAAAATATATTGAAGCATCTCACTCCTTCATCCCTCCGCCTGTGTTCCTGAAACATTCCCGAGCCGGAATATTCGAATGCCAAAATTTTCCCCAGATCTATTTCCCTGCCCTGTAACCCTCTCTTCTTTACGACTGCCTGTTTTATAGCACGCGTTTTATTAAGTTAGGCCACTTTTTCTCTCCGATTGCCAGTCTTTCTCTGACATCCCCTTTCTGTAAACAGGCGCTGATGATAATTTGAAAAACAAAACGAACGAAAACGCTAGAAATTTGCTGGAAGCCTGATGACTCATTCAATAGAGCACATTTTAAAAATATCGTGCTGGAATCAGATTTGTGCGTTTGTTGTTTCAGGTGAGGTGATTCCGGTACATTCGTATGAACTTATTGGCAACACTGCGTTAAGGTACACGCGTTGGAAAGTACTCCCGTTAAACATACAGAGGAGGCAACGTCTTCATTGAAATTTGGAATACGTCTTTGTGTTGCTGCTTTCTGTCTCCTGTTGAACAAACATGGAACACGTAGCGGAAGGTTACCACTGTATTTAATTAATCAAAGACAATGAAACATATATTGAGAGATTAACGCTGTATTTAGTTTATCAAAGAACATGAAACACATAGTAAGAGATTAACGCTGTATTCAGTTTATCGAAGAACATAGAACACATAGTAAGAGATTAACGCTGTATTCAGTTTATCGAAGAACATACAAAAGTAGTGGGAGATTATTATAGCACTGCTTATGTTCAAATCACCATAATGAATGTAAACGCAGATTCAGGAGAAAAGGAGCACCCTGCCTCCTTCCAGTCTTAATACCCTTCAATTCTTGTATTCTGAGTTCAAAGCATCTTTATATTCTGTCAATTTTTTGTATTCATTTTGTGTCGTGACGTTCAGTCTCTGTCTCAACAGTTTTTCTTTTACATTTACTCTACTTCTTCTTCCGACATGTGTATTTTCATTTAGTTTTGTGTTGACATCACAGACAGTGCATATTCTACTCGTCGTGTGTCTGGTTCCGTTCTTAGCCCGCCAAGCTATTTTTACTCTCACGCCATGTCGAATTAAAATGACTATAACTACTGGTCAATGAGCTCAGCAAAGCTAAAAAAAAGTATTACTTTCTGAATCATTAGAAATTCTCAAAAATACAACAGTAACCACACAAATCTTGCTGGATCGATCTGATGCAAGATACTTGTATACCCAATCTGACCCAGCGACTCACAAAGATTGCCCATCTCTGCTATAGAGACAACAAACTAATGTTATTCTGGAAGTATATGAACTTGTTACCATTTACATGAAACAATTAGCAAACATATTTAGCACATTTTTAATTGTAGCAATCTATCCATTTAATCTTTATTCACATTCAATTCATTTCTGTCATTTAAAAAAAAAATTATATTCATATTGGTACTTTATTTCTGTTCTTTTTGTAATATTGTTTCTTTATGTTTATTCGGTGCATATTTACTCTGTTCATATTGATACTTTATTTCTGTTCTGTTCATATTGATTCTTTTTGTATATGTGTTATACATTTACTCTGTTCATTTCGGTATTTTATGTTTACTCTGTTTCTGTTGGTCTTTAAATTAACTAAAATTCTATTTTCTGCACATTTTCTACCTTTATTGTCTTATCTAAAATATATCTTTATGTTCAACTGGCTACCTTATTCCCCCCTATTTCTGCACAGTTCTGCATGCATTCCAGCTCAGCCGATGATTGACAGCATGTTACAAACATAACCAGTTTCCTTGTCTACGCACTCCTGACAGGTGAGTAGCTGTAATGGTTACAGTTCCTATTACAATTTTGTTTATTACGAGTGGCCCACACTTATACATAATTACGCACAGGGTTGCCATAGAGCTGAAACTATTTATGACTAAATGTTAGATACAAAAAAGTCAAAAATTTGGAATAGAACTTCTGAAAATATAATAGAAGAGATTGAGTTAAGTGAAATAAAATATAATGATCTAATTTTACTAACAGCTGCTGCAGCTTGCAACGAGGTGCGCAGCGTAGCGAACAGACGACTATCTATGCGTTGTCTTTGTCCCAAAATAACTCATTAGTTAATTCTAATAACAACATCTAGAACAGAGGTTTCAGTTTCTTATTGGGACAACAGTTGTGAGAAAATTAATTATATCTGCGGCAAGTTAGGAACAACAATGACATCAGATTGAAGAACAACATAGAACAACAATGACATCAGATTGAAGAACAACATAGAACAACAAGAACAACAATGACATCAGATTGAAGAACAACAAGACCAACAATGACATCAGATTGAAGAACAACAAAGAACAAAAAGAACAACAATGACATCAGATTGAAGAACAACAAAGAACAACAATGAGATCATATTGAAGAACAACAAGAACAACAATGACATCAGATTGAAAAACAACAAAGAACAACAAGAACAACAATGACATCAGATTGAAGAAGTTTAACATAAATAAGATACAAAATACGACAGGGAAAAGCAACATTTATATATTAAGAATATACAGTGTAATTATTCCATATCAATAGAAATGAGGAAAAGAAATGTTCAGAACTACGTAACATCGAATCTAACAAATGGATGCGAGTATTGGACAAAAAATAAACATGTTAGCGGAAAAATAAAGGCTACATAGATGTGGTTCTATAGAAGAATGCTGAGAGTATCATGGACAGCTAGGCAGACTAACGAAGAGACGATGAAAGAGTCAAATGCGAGACAGTGGTTACTTAATAAATATCAGATAAAGACAATGTTTTATTTTATTTGATCATTTTATGAAAAAGGGAGATGTGGATAGTTACAGCACAAAATATAGAAGGCAAAAGAGGTCGGGGACGACAACATGAGAAAATATTGGATAATCTGTCATCGTGGTATGGGAAAGAGTCAGCAACGATCCTGATAAAAAATACAGGAGAGAATTATGGATATGCATGATCGCCTACGCCAGTCATTACGATATCTGATGATGAACCAACATTATTGCTGGTGTAATCAGACTGTTCACACAAGCAATAATGCATCACTGTAACCTGTCCATCTCGTGATGTTACTCTCCCACTTGTATCTCTGTCTACCTCTTACTCGCATCCCCTCGACTTTACCCTCAAGTAAGATCTTCAATAAGGTGTCATGTCTTTTAATATATACAAAATAATGTATTTTCTTGATCTTTATTTCCTTTAATAATTCTTCATGCTAAGTGCTGTTATTACCTCTTTGTGTGTTTTCTTCTCATTCTTATTATAAGATTTGAGTAAATACTGGAAAGATACATGGGAGAAGAGACAGATGAAGTCATAGAGAGAGATTTTGAATGATTCACCAACTGAGCTTATTAACAAACACAAGAGACACAGAGTTTTGGAGATACATGATCGACATCCGGCATGGCACTTGATATTGATTCATATAATTGTGTTTTAGTTGTAACGACGAATTTGTGTGTATGTTTTCTTTCGTAGGTTCACATTTCTGCTTATTTGAAAAAAATTAAATGTTTATTAATCACTAACATGAGTTGGAGAAAGAAGTGTCAAAGGCCAGAGACACAGCAGAAAAAAGCCCATCCACAGAAAACAACATATCACTAAAGGCTGCTGTAGCCAAACTAAGAAAAATGACAATTACAAACACAAGGAAAAGCTGGCATGAAAAAACAGAAAATTTAAACTTCGACAAAGAGGGAAGAAAGCTATGGAAAATAACAAAAATGCTCAACAATGAAGATAACAAAACAGCACCAGTAGCTATAGAGAATGGTGGAGATGTACTCACAGGAAAGAAGGCTGCAAATCACTTTATACAGCATTACCAAAGTACTGCCTGCCACAAAGTCGATGAAAATAGGAGAAGAGAAGTAAGAAAAGAACTACGGAATATCGAAAAAGAGATCAGCAAAGATAAACAAGATGTCATGAATATTCCATTCACGATTAATGAACTAAATGAAGAACTAGCAGTATTAAAACTTAGGAAATCACCTGGCCCTGATGACATACCAAATGAACTGCTAATTCACATCGGACCATCAGCAAAAAAGAAATTAATACAATTTTTTAACAACTGTTGGGATAGAGGTCTAGTGCCACAGGTGTGGAAAACCGCCATAATGATACCCATCCACAAGAAAGGCAAGCCAAAAAATAAGGTGGACAGCTATCGCCCAATAAGTCTGACCAGCTGTGTTTGCAAATTAATGGAGCGCCTGGTAAACAAAAGAATGATGTGGTTCCTAGAAAAAAATAAAATCCTGCTAGATCAGCAAGCTGGCTTCAGAAAGTGTAGATCAACTGAAGACCAGATTACACTAATTGCCCAGGAAGTAGAGGATGCTTTCCAGGAAAAAAAGCAGACATCAGTGGTGTGGGTAGATATGGAAAAAGCCTTTGATTGTGTATGGAAAGATGGACTCCTCCTTAAACT